>ML682003.1:4053869-4129027 GCA_007922195.1 Podocnemis expansa | reverse complement strand
CCCCCCAGCCGTGTCTGCAGGGAGGGATCAGGTCTGGGTCACAGGCTGGAGCCCTGTGGAGGAGCCAAGGGGGGGATGGATTGTTTTCAAGCAAGTCTCATTAATTTTTGGAAAACTGCTCACCAGGATGACAGCTACAGGCATTTGTGGGTGTCTCTCGCCAGCTGCTGTCACTTTACTCCAGGCTGGTCCTTTCCCCCTGTAGCCCCGTGTAGGTGACGGGTGGGTTGCTGCAGATCCTGTTTCCGACACTGTCCATTAGACTGCGCTGGGCCAGCGGCTCATAAGATTCCAGCTCTTTAACCCTTTGGTTTCTGTACCAGTGTCTGCCGTAGCTTAGCAGTTTACACAGTTTCTGAGTACAGGATACTGACAGGATATCAGCAATTTCAAAAGGGATAGCCGTGTTAGTCTAGTCCACATGAGATGAACAAAATCAGAGAACTGTGGCCTTCCACTTTCCAGTTCCAAAGCTACGGCCAGTCTGTACAGAGGGGTGTCATACCTGCAGCTATCTCTGCTCCCCGTGATCTCAGTGACACCTTCTCACCTATGTCTACACTTGCAAATTAGTTCATATTGAGGAGCTTTAATTCCAACTAATTTGTGCCCTGTCTACACTAGGTTGTGCCTACTTCCAACTAAAAAGTTTTTGCAAAGCTTCATTTCAACTAGTCAGTTCAGCTGGTTAGTCCAAACTAACTGCTTAATTGGAATGTATTTCAACATTTAGTTCAAACTAGCATGATGTAGTCGTGCTAGTTCAAACTAAATAAGCTCAAACTAGCCATTAGTTCAAACTAAATGTGGATTACTTAGTTCAAACTAGCCGCACTTTTAAAGTTTAAACTAAAAAGTTAGTCTGAACTAAAAAACAACCGTGCTTAGTTTGAACCTACTTCAAACTACTTCGTTTGGATTCAGAAAGTCCGAACTACTCATGTCCAGGTGAGCGTGGCACTGGGCGGGGACTGCGTGCAGTGGCCGATTTACTATCAAAGAAACTATGCCATGGTATGTGGCCCCCCGAGATTCAAAACAAACCTGACAAATAACTGAATTTTTTCATTGCAAAGCAGTCCAGGCTGTCTCCATTCTGCCAATGTATTCTGCAAATGGATTTGTAGATGGGGATTTTGACGCTGTCTAGCAAAAAATTCACATCACAATTTTTTCACAGTATTGACAATAGTATAACAACAACTAGGTGTAAGTGGCAGAATGAGCCCACTATTGTGGGGAACTTTCCTGGCTCATATAATCCCCTGATCGAATGCATTAGCAAAAGGATCTGAGTCCTCACTCCCACTCCCTTTACCCAGATGCCTGCCTGCCCTCAAGGACTCCCTTCCCCACCCTTGTGGGGCTGGGGCCCCATAACCCCAAGAAGTCTGGGCCCCTGACGCCTGGGGGTGGGAGCACCACTCCCAATTCTGTGGTCATCTAGGCGAGAGCCTAGCTTGTCCCCACTCTGGGGCACTAACTCTGCAGTGGGCACTTTCTTGACTCACTAATTATTGCATATAATGCAGAGCAATATGATTAATTAAATCACCAGCAATCAAAAAATCAAATAAAAAAAGATTGGAGGTGAAAGGTTAAAGTAAACACCCAACTCCAGCCTTAGGACAAGGACACCACATGCAACATCTCGGCTGTAAAGGATGGGCACAGTCTGTTCCTCACATGTCTCAAGCCTCCTCCTGCCCTGACCATTGCTGCACGGCAGCGATGCGGAGAAACAGAGGCTGTCTCCAGTGGTGGCCACGTGCCCCAGGCCTAGGGGACAGAGACCTTCTCCCCAGCATCAATCTCTCCATCAGGAGTGCTAGCCCCTTCCTCTCTGGCCTGGAGACCTCTTGCTACTGAGATCCCCATATTGGCCCCTGCCAGAGCCCCTTCACATATGACACCTGGCACCAGCATCAACCATACACTTTATTTTCATATATTTTTCACATTAGTGTAATGCAGCGCTCAATGAATCCCAGGCATCAGCTTGCCATGGTGCCCAGCATTTTGCCCTTGCTACCTGGAAAGCCCCAGTAGCCAGGGAGGCAAATGCCTCCTGTTGCCTAAGGAGAGTTCAGGGTGCTCACAGTTTCAGCACAACCTCCTGGTTCTCTCCCAGCCCCACCCTCCTGGCAATAACTTTTTTTCAACACTGGGGAGTGGGGTGCTTTTCTTTCATGCAGCATGCTGCCACTGAACATTAGAAATAGAATAGAATAGAATCAAATCATAGCGTCGGAAGGGACCTCATGAGATTATCAAGTCCAACCCCCCAGGGCTTGAACCCAGGACTTTCTGCATATGTTAGAGGTCATGGTGGTTTTACCCTGTCAGGGAGGTTTGTGCAAGCTGTACCGTCACCAAAAGCCATAGTGGCACTGGCTTTTTGGTGGGAGCGGCCCCTTCCTGCTGCACTGGCAGAGGTTAAAGTAAGCCAGAACATGGAAGAACACCATTCTGGGGCCCACTATTTTTAGAGGCTCAGTGTTCCAGGGCTCCTAAAAATAGAAAATGGAGCTGGAACGCTGTGTTCCAAGGCCCACCATTTAAATAATAGCAGGCCCCAAAATGCAGCATTCTGGCTCCATTTTCTATTTTTAGGGCCCAGAACACTGAGCCTCTAAAAATAGCAGGCCCCAGAATGCCATTCCGCTAGGTTGGTCTCACTCAGCATGCTCGGAAGCTCTGAGCATGCTCAGTGAGACACAGCTCTAGGACAGTGGTTCCCAAGCTGGGATCCAGGGACCCCTGTGGGTGTGTGGACATGTTACAGGAGGTCCGCGGCACCTCTCCTACTGGGGCTGGAATCCAGCTGCAGCCCCAGTGCTCCCCAACCTGCTGCCTGTCCCCACTCATGGTCAGACCCCAGCTGGGGGATAAGGCTGTGCCAGCTCCCTGGCAGGGGCGGGGGGGGGGGGAAGGGGGCCATAGCTGCTGCAGCTTGGCTTCCCTGTGGTGTGGGCCATGGTGGTGGTGGCACTTCTTGCTGGCCATCCCAGCGGTACTGCCAGAGCACTGCGGGCCAGATTACATATTCAGCCGGGGGAGGCCTCAAAGATTTTCTTAAAAAGGGGTCCCCAGACTGAAAAGTGCTGGGAACCACTACTCTAGGACAAAGCCTGGTCTCAGTGAGCCTGCTGAGAGCCTCTGAGCATGCTCAGTGAGACCAGGCTCTAAGCTGAAGCCGAAGGCTGCCCCGGGACCCTCCACGTGGCGGCCAGGAAATGGAGGGGTAACTGTGTGGGGCACAGGAGCTGGGGTGGGGGCTTGGGTGGAGAGTAGGTGTGCAGGGCAGGAGCTGGGGTGGGGGCAGGCATGTGGCTAGCAGGAGCTGGGGCAGGCGTTTGGGGGTCAGGAGCTGGGTTGTGTGTGGGGGGACCCACACTGGCGTGAGGGGAACCTGCCAATTTCGGAGGTTTCTGGGGCATGCCAAATTATACTTTAACCCCTGCATCTAGGCACATCAGTTTTAGGTCTGGTTCCCTAGGTGAGTGGCAGATTTGTCAAGGCCTGATGTGATGCGGACACAAGCTTTCACCTAGACCAGAAGTTCCCACACTGTGGTCTGAGATCACCACTCAGATGGACCAAGGAAAGATTATTCAGTTTTTTTTACGAAGCACTCTGACCCAAAGTGATTTACACCAGGTAGCTACTAGTACAAAAAACATTTTTCAAATGGTCTGTGAAATAAAGAAGATTAGACTACAAAAACCATCAAGATTCCACCCTTTATTTTCCCTTACTACCTAATTTTTATGATATAGGAGAAGGCTGAAGAAAAAAGACAGTGAACAAGAGGGGAAGGTAAAAGTGAGTGTTCCTTTTCTTGTCTGGGTCCCAGAGGGTGTGAGGAGGGGTCCAGAAAATGAAGCTGGGCACAAAGCTGAACAGAACTGCACTAACTCTTAATCCACCACTGACTGGCTGAGCACCTGCTGCTCTTTACCCCTGCCAGCTCCATTTGCAAACAATTGGCTGAAACTGCAGGGCAGCCTGAGAAACCCAGCAAACCTAACAGAGGAGTAGGAAGGTGGCAAGGCCACAATCTCAGGGTCCCATTTCCTCCTGGGATCAGCAGATGGCACACAGATGGAGTCAGTGGGGTGTGAAGGAGGGAACCTCTTTCTCCCAGATTTCAATCCTGGCCCATTAGTTCAGGCTTCCAGGGGAATCAGCAACATCCCCCTGCTGAGGGTGCTGCTGCTGGCCGTGCTAGAGTGGGCAAAATCTGAACCACAGGGCTCTGGTTGATAGGTTGCAGGCATGGGGACAGAGCTACGAGTGTTGCCAACAGCCATCACTAGAGCATGTTAGGTGTGTAAGGCACTTGGCAACCTGCATGGAAGAGGACTGTCGCCCTCCCATGACTGCAACTCAGTGGGCCACTTGAGCCGTCAGGTGCTGCGTGAATGGGCCCAATGTAAGGAGAGGCCACCAGCCAAGAGGCCGCACAATTCTCTGTTCTTCTTCACCACATCTGCGCTGGGATGTGTTGGCTGGTGCACTGAGCGTGTCCTGTAAATGGAAACTGTGCAAACTGCTCAGCCAGGGCAGACACTGGACATGGAAACCAAAGGGTTAACGTGCAGGGACATTATGTCTGTCTCACCCCAGCTCAGTCTAATGGATGGGGTCGGACACAGGACCAGCAGGACCCGTGTTCACCTGCGCTGGGCTACAGGGAGATGGGACCAGCGGGGAATCGAGTGACAATTGCAGGGAGCAGCTGATGACAAGCAGCCAGGAAATGACCATAGCTGCCATCCCTGTGAGCGGTGCTCTGAAAATTAAAGAGACCTGCGTGAAAGCAGTCCCATCCACCCTCTGCTGCTATGCGGTCCTCCAGCCTGTGAGCCAGGCCTGATCCCTCCCTGCAGACACGGCTGGGGGGTATCCACAACCATCCGGCACAGCCCAGCCCCAGCTCCACCCCAGCCCTGCTCCAGAGCTCAGCCTGCTAGCGGCTGCCAGAAGCTACCGGCCCCGTCCTGAGCAGAGCCGGGCCCCTCCCACCAGCCGCCCAGGGGCGGGCAGGACGGTTCAGGAAACGCCTGGCAAGCCCTGCTCGGCAGATAAAAGGCCGCACAAGGGCTGCCCGAGCCAGTCGGCAGCCAGGCAGCGAGTCAGGCAGCAGCGTCTCAGCTGAAGGGAGCCAGGCTGCTCCAGACACCCGCCAGGATGCTCCCGATCCGAGTGTGGACCCCGACCAGACACGGCCCCTTCTGGCTCTCCCGCAGGGAGCCCACGTCCAGCCTGCTGGGGCCGGGTCACCACGGCCTGTTTGACCAGCTGGTGGGCGACCTGCAGACACACCTGGAGGAGATGGAGCGAATGAGACAGTCCCTCCTTCTGGCTTTTCCCCTGCTCGCAGGAGATGGTGAGGGGAGGAGGAAACCAAGGCAGAGCAGTAAATCTAAAGGTGCCAGGAAGGAGGCTGGGAAGGAGAATTTCCAGCTCTCCATGGACGTGAGCGGTTGCTCTCCGGACGAGCTGATGGTGAAAATGGACGGGAGGAAACTGACGGTGACGGGGAAGCAGGAGAAGAAAACGGAGTCGGAGGATGGATTCCGCTCCCAGGAATACAGAGAGATCCGCAGAGAGACTCTCCTGCCAGAAGATGTGGACGTCCAGGCCGTGCTCTGCTCCCTGTCCCAGGATGGGCAGCTCTGCATCGAGGCCCCACATCTGGCCCTGCCAGCTTCGGAAGAGAGAGCCGTTCCCATCAGTGTGTGCCAGGGGGTGAAGGCAGGGGAAGGGAATATGGACAAGCATGGAAAGGAGACAGGGAGCAGCAAGAAGGAGAGAAGTAGGGGACCAGCCCCAGAGCCTCCTGATGCTAGCCACTGATCCCAGGAAGGAGACTGTGCTCCATTGCTTGCGCTCAGCACAGCGAGCATGGCCCCATCTAATGGACATGAAATTCCCTGAGTCCATTACTGCTCTGTGCCTCTTCGCTTAGGACTGTGTGTGTCCAAGGCCCATGTCTGCACGTTTGCGACTTTGTTTGCTGTCTCCGTTTAGAATTTTTTACCTCAGAAATGTGCCATCTTTCATTTTTATTTTTTTACTGTAAATACAAATGAAGTTGCCAGACATCTGGTGTCCATGTGATCTCTTCAAACCTTTGCACACAACTCACTTCCTTCCCCATGTTGTAGAAATCATTTTCAGTTCATTGTTAAACAGGAGGGTGTGGTGTGACCTGGGGCCTGGCTGGGTGTTGGGAACTGCAGGTTTTATGGGGTGACTAAAGGAGCAGTTGCCCTCAAAACCAGGGCCCTCCTTCCTGCAATCTGGTATGGAGCAGAATAGTTGGTGAGGGATGGAGACAATTATATTTGTAAAGCACACTCTCTTTGCTTGCTCCACTGAATACTTCTGGGCCTCGTACTACATAAAGAGATAACTCAGTGGGTTGATGTAAGAGCACCAGAAGTTTGTGCGTATAGCAGATGGGGCACCTAAGTTTACCGGAGTACAACACCCAGCCGGCACACATGGGCTGTGCTCAAGTTCTCAGCCAGGGTGTCCTGACCCACCGCCTGCCCTGCTGTGCAGGAGAGGCCCCAAAAAGGGCAAGAAAAGTTGAGCTCCACCTTGCTTTTAAACAGTGCCTTTTAAAAGTGGGGACAAAGGGCAGAAATTTGGGGTGGGGGTGGGGGGAGGTTTCACCACCACTTCCCTTGGTGCAGGGCTGCCCACCCAGGTGTGAAGGCAGCTGCCCTACCAGCATCACGTTCTCCAGCTCTCAGAGCAGGATGGACCTGATAAGAGGCAACACAAGCTGGGATAAAAGCAGCAGTCAATTTAAAAAACAAAGCCCAGCCACATGGCTACAAGGTGTTGAGTCAAACCACTGCCAGGTTTGCTCCTCTAGATGCTTATACCAGCAACACACGGCTCTAACTGTCCTGGATTCCCTCCAGCCTCTCCCCAGTCAGAGGCTCTTGGCAAAAGCAATGTGAAGGGGAAGTGTAAGTTTATATGAAAAGAATTGGGACAGAAGGGAGCAGGATGGTCCTTGGCAAAGGAGACCATTACAGATTTAGTCAGGCAGGTTGGAAACAGAACAGCAAAGCTGGGCTTTGAAAAACTGACAGCCCCAGGTAGTTGGGGCTTGTGGAGAAGGGCCAGGCCCAGGTGCAACACCAACTTAACTCTACATTGCTCCATCCCCTTGGCCAGCAGACCTGCTTGCCTTTACACTCCTCCTCCCTCCTGTTTGCAAGAGCCCCCTCCACACCTCACGGCAGAGTCTGGAAGAGTCCCTCAAGCAGATGAAGAACTTCGGGCCCCCCATCAGCCAGGCGCAGCATGGATCCACCCCCAGAAGCCAACAGCAGCCTCTGCTGCATCACTAGGTCAGGAAGGGGTTGTGGGGGAAGGCTCACAGAATGACCCAAGGAGGAGTCAGGCTGGTGCTGGCCGCGGCCCTAATAGGAGATCCCTGCAGGGGATGAGCTGCAGAGCCCTTTGAGGTGCTTGTTCATCTCCAGCAAGGCTGATGACTCTGCAGCGGGAAAAGCCATTGGACTTGAGCTGGGGAACAAAAAGGGCTGCAGCAGCAGGGGTAACAGACTGTGTGGAGGATGGAGAGAAAGCTGACGTAGAAGCAGCAATGAATCCAAGAGTCGTCCTTGCACTAACTCAGCCCAGCTAGCAAAGGGACCAAGGAGCTGAGAAGCAACGCCATTCCTCTGCACTCCCCAGAGCTGGTGCCAGAACTGGAAGGGGAGGGACCCCAGCCAAGTTCTTTCTATCACCTGAAGAACTGGGCTAGGACTTCCCAGAGCCCTCTCCTGGTTTTTCGAAGCACCAGGCATGTGAGGAGCTCACCAAGTGATGAGGAGCGTTAGCCTTCCCTGATGAGGTCACCCACACCACCCCATTCAATCCGTAGAGGGGGAGCAGAGAGGGAAAAGCCACCCCCCCATACAGAGAGCTCCTGGTCCTGCAGTGCTCTCACCAACAGGGGAGAATATTTCCTTCTGTGCCCTGCCTGGGGAAAATGCTCACTGAAAACCAAACATAGCAGCACAGGGCACTTGCTCTAGTGGAAGACACATGTAAACTGAACTGGTGTAAACTAACTGTATTGCCTGAAAAATCAGATCAAGAATTCTCCTCCCAGAATCAGTTTAAGGCATTTATGGGAATGGCTACAAAAATGAGACTGAAGCATCAATCTTTGATGCAAGAGAAACAAAACTGCACAGAGGCTTAAACAGTATGGAAAACAAAGTGAGCAACACACAACAACAGGGGCACTGAGGGAGGCTAGTGACCAGAAATCCTGTCTGACTTATGGCACTGCTAGCTGTTAGCTCCTTGGTTATTCCGCGAGAAGTCAGTGGGCTGTCAGGAGCCTGCACTTTCCCAGCGTTAGAGCCCAGTGACACAACATCACCGAAAGTGAATGGCTTGCATTTTCCCTGCAACTAAAACCTTTCCACTTTCAAAAGACATACTGATGGGCGCACCAAATGCAAGATAAATGCAGGAAATTTGACTGGACTCAGGTACCCCACTACTGTCCTGCAGAGAAATTCATTTAAAAATTGCTGAAACTGCTTTGGTACTTTCACAGTGTGCAGAGGAGGAAAAACCAGGGGAAACTCTACAGAACTTAAAGACATGCTCTCAGGAATCAGCTCTTTTTAAATAGGATTAGAAAGCACGGCTTGCATTGTCCCCCATGCGGGAGCCAAGGTGTTTCAAGAGAAAGGCACCTTTTATTTTTTCCTTCTAATGCCTGGTGTGCTTAGCTCCATAAAGGAAAATGAATCACATAAATATTCAAAGTAAAAATCTTTTATATTCAACAATTACACTGTACAGTCTCAGAAAAGCTAACTCACATCCAAGGAAACCACAGGATGGCTCTTGGACAGAGCAGTCTGGCCCACGATATACCTGAGAAGAGGCCAGAGGTGGTGAGATGTTACATGGAGCCCAGACAGCTCACTGTGGCTTTGAAAAAGAGTGGAGGAAGGTTGTGTTATTCTATAAATGACAGTCATCACAGGGTAAGATCAACTGCTCAGCATACATCAGAGGAGGAAGATCCAGCAAGGAAGTTTGACCTTCTTGTTGGAGATGTAACTGATATGAGCAAGATGGAAAAAAAACCAAGGAGGAGGTTTGACTAAAGGAATCTGTTTGCCGTGAAGCTCTCCTGACCCTCTCCGATGGAAGCACTGAATTAGCTGTGGTGGAGTCGAAAGTGAGTGGAGGAACTTGGAAGCAACAGAAGCACTGAGCACTTGGAGAACATGTAACAGACACCAGCAATATGGGAGAAGATCGTTTGGGCTGGGATCAGTGGGAGGGAGGCTTTCAAACCTCCTGTAACTCCCGGAGGCCACACTCCATACAAGAGTAAATTAACACCATTGCTGTTACCTGAAAAACTTCTTTTGAAAGCCAGCTAAGATCACAGCATTCACTCCAGTTCTGCAGGCCCTCCGGCAAATCCAAGTTCATGTGGGTCATTTTCTCAGCAGCTGAAAAGGCCCCTCCCCAAGTCTGTCATGGAAACTGAACAATGCATTTCAAAATTGGCTTAACAACTCAACAGGTCATCAGCAAAAACTCCCACTTAATACTGCACAGGTTAAATACAGGGTGGCCACAGCATGGGCCAAACATAACCCGTTCTGCTAAGAACAATGACTTCCCTTATCTGTACTGGAAATGGGCAGCACATCCCTGATGGCAATGCTCCAGCTTGACCCAAACCAATGAGTTACTCAGATCAAAAGTACTGTGCTGTGAGTTGCAGCTGCTGTACCCTAAGTTGAGAAGAGGGCAGCAGCAATAGTAACATGTGCTATACCCACTGAGGGTGCCCTCAGCTTCCTGACAAGCCACCAGCACGAGTTCTGATTGGGTAAAGTTAGGGCATCCTGAGCCGTAGCACAGACTCTCTTATGAGCCTCCTATCAGTGTTGGGAGAACAGAGACTTCACTACAGGCTCAGCCCAGACTTGCAAATGTCAGTAATTTTACTACTTTAAAAAAGTTAAAAGCCACCAACTCCTCCCAGGCAGACCCTGCCCCTTTGTCCTGTTACAGGCAGAAAACTTGAACATGGCCATTTTTTCCTGACTTTGTCTGGCTACTGCTCATTCACAAGTCCCTCAGGAAATCAGAGCAATGACCTTTAAAAAGACAGAACTATAGTGAGAAAGTCCCCCCCCCCGGCCGCGAGCAAGTGCGGGGCCTTAGGGGAGGACATTCTCAGGCAGTTTTCTGACTCTGTGCTTCAGTTTTGTTCTTAAAATCATATTTTTGTTGAAGATGCAGCTTGAAAACACAACACAGAGCTTCGAGCCAAATTTCATTCTAAAAATAAGGCACTTCCAATAAAAAGTGCTAATGATGTTAAGCAGAGCCTGAGAGAGATCCCTGTTGAATAAAGGAACACAGGTGAGTTATAAATACACCACTGCAGGTCTGTGTCCAAGGAACAGGGGTGTTCCCAATGGCCCACTGCTGGATCAGGACAGTTGCATCTCTCAGAAATTATTGCAGATCTAAGGAAAACTCCCTTCCTGAGATGTTGGACTCCTAACCATCTAGGAGGTGCTGACATACATCTCCATTTACAGTCAGGAAACCCATGAAATGGGATGTCACACAGAGCACGCAGAGTTCTCTTGCGCTCTGTTGGAAACCTGAGTGTCATAGCCCTTGCCTTGGGCTTCTTGATTCCTGAGCTCTGAAGAGAGGAGTTAACAAGGAGGGAAGGAAGGCTGGAGGGATTCAGTTTGGCCCATCTGTGGCAGAAGTCAGAGAAGGAAGCACAGTGGAAACCTGGGGTGCAGGCAGGGGAAAGGGATGGTGAAGTTCTCAGTCAAGACATAAACCGGGGTTCAGAGCCTGTGTTTGCAGCAGGTCGAGACTCAGGTTTTTCACCACTGAATGGTGCTCTGGTAACAGCCTGATGCTAGACTTTGACAGAGTTTATCAGTGGCAAAGCTGAAAGGTGACCTGCCTCAGGCTGGCTCGGTTTTTTCAATTAGCAGCTGCAGGCAAATACTGTCTGGTTTGAGCCAAGCCCACATGCCAGCATTGCACTGCTCTGCCCTCCCAGCCCCAGGCTGGTGTCATTTGTAAAGTGCCATCTTCTCACTCTGGTACATGTACATGTAGGCATCACAGAAGAGACGTTTGGCCACTCCTTCCATGTCCCGGGGCTGCTCCATGGCTAACGTTGCCACGGGCAACTCCAGGTATTTGGCAACTTCAGGACACAAGGTTACAATGGGAATGTTGTAGCCATTTTCATCACCTGAATAAGAGGGAGCAAGAGAAAGAGAGAGGTTTGAGGCCAAAGAGCAGTTCCCAAGGGCCAGGTGTCCACAGCACAAAAGAACGTTACAGCAAGTGACGTTAACTGGGCCCCTATACTTGGCAGTTTCAGCATAAGGACCAAGGACTAACTGGGCAAAGGCAGAGCTCTCTTTGCACTCCTCAAAGTCCCTTTAGCTGCGGTCTGAAGCATCCCTGGGGCAGAGATGGGGGGAGCCTATCTGCCCACTACCTGTCCTGCTCTTGCACAGACACTGTCGGTCCCTAGAGCTGTCAAGACAGCACCATTCACCAGCGCTAAACTCACTGTAAAAGGGTACGTCTGTTTTCAGTGCCACATGGGGAGTAGCTTCATGTACTACTGAAGTGAACCATTCCCATGCTTCCCAGCAGACTGCCCCAGTGGAGTTCGACAGACGGGCCTCCTCATCTATGTTACAGATCTGAGGAGAAATTACTTGCGTCTGTTCTGAGCTGGGACAGCAGTTCTTGACCGGGTCATCAAAGCACAACGGGCCGGCTGGCCTCCTTTTCAAGCAGAGCCCCCCTCACCATGCCTATCAGCCATGCTGTCGAAGAACATCCAGTTCTCTTTCTCTGGTCCATACTTCACAAAGGAGACATAGTGACTCGTCTCAATGCAGAGCACTGCAAAGAGCTCCATCTTCTCCCGCGGGATTCGCGAGCTGCCCACGTGACTCCTGCCCTGAAACTCTTCAGGGACGTGCAGTTTTGTCGGCTTGTGTGCTTTGCGCTGGTAGTGAGAATGAGCCTGGGGACAGACAAGAGGTCAGCAAGGCCCCCACAACTACACGTACACCAAAGCTGAAGGGAAAAGGGTGGTGTCCATGGACGGGCTGTCAGTCACTCTGCTTATTCTATGGTCACCTGCTTTCCACTCTCCTCCTCAGCTAGGTCCTTCCCCATGCCAGGAGACTGCAGCATGCTTCCTGATGTAGTCTTGAGTCTTACCACTCTTCTGCTCCACTCACACACCCTGCAGCAGGCCGTGTTCCCCATCCATGAGCATACACTTAGAGGCCTGCCAGTTCCTAACCATGGGCAGTGCTTGGATGGGGATCTGAGGACTGTTGCAGGGAAAACAAGGGAAGCTCAGAGGTTTCAGTAAGGACACTGAGGGGAGACTGGATACCTGTCTGCAGCAGGAGTCACAGTATTGCTTCATCCCCATGTCTGCAAACATCCTGTCTTTGAAGCATGCGGAACATTCCTGGGTGGCGATCTCCCCACACACAAAGCACTCTCGAGGACCTGGAGTGTAAACCCACACATCAGTTCCAGGGTGCATAGATGCTCTGGCCCTTGCCCTACAAGTCCCGCTCAGTGAGGAGGAGTCACATCAGAGCCCCATCCGTATCATTCAGCTGCCAATCTGCCTAGGCAAGCCTCACCATCTGGTCCTAAATGAGCCCATTTTAGCTCCCACCTGTGAGCAGCCCCCTGATTGCCAGCACTCGGACACTTACTGTCTAGTAGCAGGTCTGTGATGTCCAGCTCCAGGGAGGGAATGATTTTGCTGAACATTTTATATTCCTTCCCGAAACGTGGCATTTGGATAATGAAACAGGAAGGAATCTGGGAGAAGAGGAGCAAGTCACTACACAAGGAGAGAGAACTTCTCACCCTGTCCACACAATCCTGTCCAGCACCTGCTCCACAGCCCAGGAGCTGGACGACGCTCTCCCCTGCAGGCTCTCCAGAGAACCAGAGGGTGCCAATGGGAAGAGCATGCCCCATTACCTGTGAAGTGTGATTATCCCCTTTCACATTTCTGCTGCATTCCTCTGGCTCTGGGGGGCCCTGCTGTGCCGTGATCCTTGGCATAAACCCACCTAGCAGCCTTACTGTGGAGATGGGGAGTAAAAGGTTCTAGCCACACGTGTTGGGCAGGGCACAAGGGCAGACGTGACAGACAGGGGAGCTGCACTCACCTCTACTAGCTTGAGATTGGAAGATAGGAAGGAATGTTCCACCAGCTGCTGGACGTTGGGCACAACCAGGTCCTCTTGCTTGTCTATGAAGATCTGGTAACAGTAACACTCTTGCTCCTTCTGGTCTCCAGACCTGGAGGCAACATTGGAAAGTCAGGGATCCCCTCTCTGCACTGTCTGCGTAGGCCCTGGTGCCACGGCCAGCAGAGCTCTCACAGGGTGCAGTGTTGGGTTTTTAGCACAGCCTCCAAGCCCGGCACCAAGGGGCTTCCAGCTCTACCAGTCAACTATACATTTTTCATCCAGGAACAGCCAGTAAACCTCCTGGTGATGGGTACCAAGGAAGAGTCATCCTCAGTCACCATCTGCTCCTCTGAGAGGGGTGGGCCAAACACAGTTTGAAATCCTCTTTAACTGAAAAATGAAGACACTGATTTTCCTTAGTCCACCACTTTATAGTGTGACCAGGAGATTCCAGTATTTGCATGATAAGGCCCCTGTTTTGTGACTCACAGCCTGGAAACCTGCAAAGCAAAACTTGCTGCATTCAAAAGGCAGCATGTATGGGAAAGAGCCTCCAGGGTCCTTTTGTCCCTCTGAAGCAGCAGTGCTGGGCAAGATAGGAAGGATTCCTATTAAGCAGCCCTAGTAGGAGGATGCATCTGGAATGAAATGAGACAGGCTTCTTTACATCCACTGCTTTCTGAGCAGTTGCATGATACAAGCTACCACACATACCTCTACAGGAGCAGCACAGCCCCTATGGGGCATGGGTTCCTTGGCCAATTGGCCTGTGCAGGGTCCCCCCTGCCCCCTTTGGGCTGGCCACTCTGCACCCAGGGGCTGAGCAAACTGGCTCAGAGGCCAGGCTCTGCTCTCTTGCCCAGCCCTCCCTGTCCCAGGCTGGCTGTTCCACCCTGGGGCAGGGAGGGCTGGCTCAGAGTCTTGGTTCCTCACTCCTGCTGTGTGAAGGCAGCGGGGACAGGGAACAGCACAGCAGTGGGTGGAGGAATAGTGTGGGGCCCATGGAACTGCAGGGCCCAGGGTGGTTGCCCCTCTCAGCCCCGCTAGGGATGGCTCTGCGTAGGAGGGCCCAGAAAACCAACAAACCCAGTCTATTCTCTGGAACAATGCAGCTATTTCTGGTTTCCTTCAGCATCCCCACACTATAAGGGATCCTTTCCTTTGGGTCAGGGTGAAGGAGGGTTGGAAAGGGGGCAGCCATGTCAGTCTAATCCAGCAAAAAAACCCAAAGGAGTCCTGTGGCACTTTTAAAGACTAATATATTCAATGCATGAGCTTCCGTGGAAGAAAATCCCACTTCATCAGACACCTTCTTTGTAGGGGGACCACACAAAACAGGGCTTCTGGTACTAACTTCTGTGCAATGTTCCCTGTAAGCTGCGCTGGCGCGCTGCAGCGCAGCCCGCCACAGCTGCCAGCGCACTGCCGGCAGCCAGAGGCCCTCCATAGAGCTCCTGTGGAGCAGGGAGTTTTCAAAACTCCCACCCAGAGAAGCTGTAATGGAGCATGCCCAGAAAATCATTATGCAAACACGTATAATAATTAAGAATGACAAACGAAGAAGAATTTAGCATCCATCTGAATCTGCGAAGGAATTTCGGTGAGCAAAATGTAGTGATGTGATGTGGAACCTGGCCAAAATCTGGGCATGCTCCGTAGAGCTTCTCTGGCCCCAGGAGCTGTGGCTGGGCCATGTGGCTCCAGCCACAAGGTAAGTTTCTGGGGACTGCCGGGAGTGGGGGCGGGGAGGCTGCTGGGCTGCTGTGAGTGGGCCCGTGGGAGCTGGGGGGGCACAGCGAGCAATATGAGTTGCTCAGCTACCAGCATCTCTTAGAGGGAACATTGCTTCTGTGGATCCCCTTTTTGGGAGCTCTAGGCTCTCAGCTATCTTGGGAGGCTGGAAACACCAGACTCTTCAGATGTATTGTCACCACCAACCTCCTGAAGACTGGGAAGACAAGCCCTGTGGTTTTACTCACCACTGGGCCTATCCAGAGATGATGCTATGCATTTTATCACTGCCTGTAAGTGGCGCACTTAGGACTGATTTATTAGTATCATCTTCCAGGTGCCGTGGTTCCTGGAATGTGACCTTGATGTCTGGGCAGGCTGGGATTTGGGGGCACAGTGAGAAATAGTCACAGTGACATTTCCTTCACACACGGGAACTTCACTGATTCTCACCAGTCAGGCACTTTCTCTGACCCAAACCGCCCCCACCCCGCCCTAACCTCAAAGGTGGGCAGCAGAACCCCTGCCTCAGTCAGATCACTTACTGCAGTTTCAGAAGCGGCTCTATTCCCAGGATGTGATGCATGATGAGACTGAGAAACTCTTCTGGGTCTGAAAGTTAAGGGAAATCACAAATCAGATCAAGCCAAGCTAAAACCAACACCCTTCCCTGCCCCACCTCCTGTGGAAGGGGGAAAGCACCTTAAATATGGGCTGGTGTTCTCCGCTTTCATTCCAGGTAAGGCACTGCTCTGATTAGGGGCTGAAAACACTTGGACAGAATCAAGTTCAAAAGTTTTATGGCCAGCATAAAAACAAACAATCTTCCACAGGGAGACAAGGGAGAAGGAGGGGACAGAAGCCTGGTAAAAGATATATTTCTCTTAACTTCTTCAGTGCTGAATGATTCCTTAGCTATATGGAGAAGAAAAATCCCATTCACCTGTCGCAGGTACATTCGTTCCAAACAGCCTGGGGAGGAAGATTTTGATGGCTATTTACTTCTAGCACTAAATGCATTAACTGACACCAAAATCAGGGACAATGCTGAAGGAAGAAAGAGCAAACATCTGGGGTGTCTCTGGAACAAGAACATGGCAAACAGACAAAACAAAAATACTTCTCAGTACTGACAGGACCTGAGATTGTAAGGTTTAATATCACTTCTACTTTTTAACATTTGCGCAGCCATCGTGGTAGTACCCAGGTATTTCAACAATCCTTTGGCACCCTGCAAACACGCATAATGATTAAGAATGACAAACGAAGAAAAATTTAGCATCCATCTGAATCTGCGAAGGAATTTGGGTGAGCAAAATGTAGTGATGTGATGTGGAACCTGGCCAAAACAATGTGGTTAATGTAACCACTCAGACAGCCAATGCAACCCAGTGGGTGAGACAGAAACTGCCCTGGGCAAAATACTGCCTTGATGGTAGTTTCTTCCAAGCAACAGGCCAGCTGTAAAGGGCCCTAATGATTCCGATCTTTCCTACTGGAGAACCCTCCTGGATGCCAAACAGCTGAACAGTCTGAGGAATTCTCAACATGCAGATGTTCATAGAAAGAAAATGTTCTAGAGGGAGATGGGAAACTAGCTTGTGGGTCCCGACTGGAAGCAGAGGAAAGGCCAGAGCACATGGATGTCAGATGTCTCCACTCTACCTTTCTCAGACGTGGCAAAGCTGGAACACTGGCCCTTCTCAGTCAGCTGCTGCCTGAGGTGCATCACGCTACTGGCGTACACAAAGCCGTTCCTGGGAACGAGAGGAAGCTGGGGATGATCACTCTTTGCATCAGCAGACTTACAACTCAGTGGCAGAAAACACTGCCAGTGAAGGCTGGAGCCCATGTTCCAACATCCAAGGAGACCCAAACTCCCAAAAGGCCAGAAGTTAGTGCTGGAGGCCCAACTGCAAGCAGCTTTGAGAAAACAATGCTCTTCTTGGATACCCACTGGGGGAGGGATGGAGGGTGTCGCATGTCGTTGATGAAGGCAGAGGATACTTATTCTCCACCACAAGGCCCCCCCCTCAGGTCACCGGCCTCGCCGTCTGGCAGTGCATGGGTGGCCTCTGCAATCTTCAGTATTTCTTATGAGCCAGCTGTTAAAATGTGGACTCCTTGCTCCCTCATCAGCATCACTCCCAAAGCTGGGAGCAAGACACCAGGGCCAGAGATTAAAGCAGAGTCCTTCTTACGACAGGGCAGGGACCTCTGATCCCCAGAGAACCATTAGGAGCCTGCTGCCAAGCACAGAGTGGACTGCCTCCACACCATTCCCAGGACTGAATTCTAGTGTGAGACTTTAGATCTACCTATGGAGGCCATGAGAGCAGCAGTTAAAAACCAGCTGTAACAGTCTATTCCTGTAATAGCCATTCCTCTGAAATGTGACATCACCATCTCTGCCGCTGACTCCCTTCTTTAACGCTACCCCTTCACAGTACCCCATGCCCAACATGCTGGTGGTTAGCAAAGGAGGCCTACACTCAGCTGTCAGGAGCTTAATATGAGTGGGAAGGAAGAATAGGAAGAACTTTACAGTGAGCCAAGAGACGTGAATTTCTAGGATATTCTTTATTTCAGTAGTATCTGAATAATGACAGACCCACGGCTGCCAGAAGGAGGTGCTAGCAGCATGGAGACTACAGGAGAGAGATCTACTGATTTCACTGGTCCATGCACAGCACTTACCGTCGGAGGGGATTCACTATCTCATCCCGGAGGATCTCCTGGACATGTCTGTCAGGTGACAGGGAGGGCTTGAAGAGCATGGAGTCCAGCACAGAGGTACAGGAGAAGAGGCTGCGAGGAAAGAGAGAGCTTGGTAACTCTGACGGCTTTGCAGCAATGATTAACTCCAGATAGTGGAATCAGGGAATAACAGTGGTTTTGTTTTAAATGATACAGAGCACATAGACAGAGATTTCTAAAGTCACAGATTTCAAGGCCAGAATGGACCACTGAGATCATCTACTCTGACCTTTACAACTCAGTTTGCCATTATTTGTTTTTTTTTAATTTTCTTTTATAATTTTGACAGATAATAAAAATGAAAAATATACCCTGATACTTAGATTTTCATCAACTTAAATCTTCATAGTTGCAGGAAATAATGGTGGGTGGGGATTAGACAATTCTTTAGAGACAATAAATGTTGAAATTCAAGAAGTTAAACAAATAAAACCCAAATAATCAATTTCACATGTCAACATATACATAATTATTAGATTCAAATGGGTAGCTGTGTTAGCTTAGTTCAGCAAAACAAAGGAGGAGTCCTGGGGCACTTTCAAAGACTAACAAATTTATTTATTGAATGAGCTTTGATGGCAGAAAATTCCCCTTCATCAGATGCTTGAAGATGGGAAATTCACAATTAGAGTTTGAATTAAGCATACTGAGTTCTTAAGTGCCTTTTTCTTATTTTGCCTATCAATAAATTTGTTATTGGGCACTGTGTGTGAGGTGAAATAGACATTTACCAGCATCAATTGACAAATATCTAGTCTTTCTATAACACAGGTCATAGATAATTACTACAGCAGATCTCAGATGTAAAAAACATCCAATTGATTTAAAAATCGACAGTGATTTACCTCAACCATTGGAGTACTGATCCAGTGCAGAAGTTAATTATTCTCACTGTTAAAAATGGGCGCCTCTGATTTTTCTTGTTTCAACTTTCAGCCACAGGTTTCACATTAGTCTTTTCTCTGGTAGCCTGAAGAACCCATTACCAAGTATTTGTTCCTCATGGATGGACTTCTAGACTGTAACGTTGTCACCCCTACCATTTTGTTTGTTATGTTAAATAGAGACTGATCTCCATCAATCTATCCCTACAATAAGACACATTTTCTAATCCTTTAATTATGGCTCATGACTCTTCTCTCTAAACAACCTCTAATCTATTGACATCTGGAATGGTGGGTACTAGAAGTGGACACAGGATTCTAGCAGTGGTCACACCAGAGCCAAATTCAGAGGTAAAAATCACCTCTCTGCTCCTATTCAAGATTTCGGTTTATGCACCCAAGAATCACAATAAACCATTTGGCCCCAGAATTGTACTGGAAGCTTCTGTTCAGCTAATTATCCACCATGACCCCCAAATCTTTTTCAGAGCCTCTGCTTCCCAGGATAGGCCCTGATCATGTAAGTATGGCCTCCAATCTTTGCTTCTAGATGTCTACATTTACATTTAGCAATATTAAAAGGTGTAGTTTGCTTGTGCCAAATTTAGCAGCCTCTTTACTTGATAACACTGATAGGTCCCTCTGCATCATTTACCACCCCCACAATGTTTGTCCCCTCTGCAAACTTTGTCTGCAAGGATTTTATATTTTCTTCCAGCTCACTGATAAAAATTGTAAACAGTGTAAGGCCAAGAACCCATCCCTGATCGGACCTCATTAAAGAGACACCTGCACAATGATAAGTCCCCATTAAAATACATTTTTAGACGTAGTTAGTTGGATTTTAATCTATTTAATTTGTGCTGTGTTAATTTTACATCATTCTATCTTATTAAACAAAATGCCTTGTGATACCAACTCTAATATCTTAGAGAAGTCTGTTATATCAATGTTAGTACCTTTGTCAACCAAACATCTAAACCTATTGAAAAAAGATACTTAGTAAGGTTGACAGCATCTATTTTCTATAAACCCATGTTGATAGACATTAATTATGTTACCTTCCTTTGATTCTTTATTAATTGAAACCTGTATCAGCCACTTCGTTATCCTGTCAGATTGACACACCTATAATTATCTGGATCACCTCTTTACTCTTTTCAAACACTGGCACATTAGCTTTCTTTATTTTTCTGAAATTTCCCCAGTGTTCCAAGAATTAATTGAAAATCAACATTAATGGTCAGGAAAGCTTCTGAGACAGCTCTTTTAAAACTCTTGGATGCAAGTTACCTAGGCTTGCTGATTTAAAATGCCTAACTTTAGTAGCTGCTGCTTAACATTGTCCTCAGTTACTAGAGGAATGAAAAGAGTATTATCATCATCACATGGTATGACATCATCTGTTTTTTCTGCAATACAAAGCAACAATATTTATTGAACAATTTGGCCTTTTTTCCATTAGTATTGATAATTCTATCATCTCGATCTAGTAATGGGCCAGCATCTTTGTTAGGATTCCTTTTGTTCTAACATATTTAAAAACTCTTAATATTGATTTCCCCTCCTTTCCATTTGTTACACAATTAATTAATTTGTTACCTTTTTCCTTAAATGTGGCTTTTTTGGCATCTTGTAAAATGCTCTTAAACAAGTCCCAATTATCATTTCCATTTTTCTGACCAAATCCTTCTTCCTGGATGATATGGCTCATAACTATTTTCAGCTTTGTGACATTTGCCCCTTCAAAGCACCAGGCATGTGCATGTTTTTCTTTTACTGATCTGAATGTTATTCCCCTTGGACACTATAAATGTGATCAGTCATGCCACCAGTAGCTAAGCTGCTACCATTAAATTTTTAGATGTGCAGGATGGAGAGAGAGAAAGAGTGAGAGCAGGCAGTGTGAAATGAGAAAGTTTATCCAGGAAATGTGCAGGACTACTTGGCTTGACTAATTTAGGAACAACATTTGTAGATAGGCAGGATGAGATAACCAAATCTCATTCTTCAAGGCTAAAACTGACTGCTTTGAGGGTCACCAAGAGATGCCCCCCCCCCCCCCCAGTACCCTCAGCAAGGTGCATCACTGGAAGTTTCTTTGAAGGATCAGCCTCTGACCATTACCTGAGATGATATACCAGACTTCAGAGACTAGCAATAGGATCTCATGGAGCAACCTATGATTTTTCATTACACACAAACATGTGCACTTACCATCTATGAACCTTCCCCTCCAGATTAGGCAGATCAAAGAGGTTGGGACCTGTCATCTCTATGCTGTGTCTCTGTATTAAAGAGTCACTGCATTCTACTTCATGTGGCTCATGACCTGGATTGTGGTCATCACTTTACAGGGAGGTGAGTTTAAAGAGGTGTGCCTCCTACCTGAAAAGAGCAGCATCCATGTAGCAGGAATTGCAATGGCCTTGAATCCCTCTCATCCGCCCTTGTAAAACACACACAGCTGTGCTATTCCTCAGAGGAGGACAATTGGCTGGAGTCTGTGGACCATCTAACCCACCTGCAACAGAAATAACAGAAGCCACTTTTAGCATCCCGACAGCCTTGCCCTCCTGTTCCTTCCCTGTAGGCCTCATCCACCTATCAAAATCACAACCCAGTGTTTGTTCTGCCGTGCCTTTAGCCAGCAACCTCTTTGGGACTGGGGACTTGATTTTTTGAGATACTCACGCAGTACGATCTACTCCAAGACCACACAAACATAACCTCAGCATCAGAGGGAACCTCTGGGCAAACTGCTGATCAGTTGCTCAACCCCTAGACTTTTCAGCCACTGCACATTCCCACTGCCTGCCAGAACTATCCTCGTCCTCTGTCCTGTCAGCAAGCATCTGATGCTGAAAGTGCCCAAGTAGAGACAGCTAGTTTCCTGATACTGTGTTGAATGTAAGCTGGAGATAATGGACTCTCTCTGAGAAATACTCCTAGAAAACCATTCTGGTTGGAAATGTTCAACAACCAGCTGGATTCTCAGGACTGGTGCTGGAAGCTGAGAGTGGTAAACTCCGGCACATTCCTGCCTGCTTGACCTTGGTACAGATTAGTTTGTCTAACCAGAATGAAGAAAACTACCCTAAATCAGGAAAGCAAGAAAATGCAGAGGTAGTGTGATCTTCCCTTCTCTGGCCGGTAACTCTGCTGGGCCTGCATGGGTATGAGAGAGCTGTAGAGGGGGCATGGGCACTTCTTCTGAGAGGTCTACTGCTCTGTCCTGAAGATTTGTATCCTCCACTCCAGCAAAGCCATCCTGCCACTCCAGCAGGTCCCCAGCTGCTCCACTACAGCACAGATAACCTCTGGGAGGGCAGGTTCCGCATGGAGCAGAAGGGGACAGCCCAGCAGCAGGGCTGTGACAGCCAGAGGATCTGTAAGGCTTTAGCCTGACAACGTGGCTGCATCACTGATAAGCATCAAACCCATTTTACAGGAAAGAAAAAAGTTAGGTGACAGAGAACTTCAGTGACGCACCAACATCAGCAGCCAATGTCAGAACAGCATCCAGGAGTCCCACTCCCTGTCCTCTGTCTCTAACACTAATAGCTTGACAGTGAGGAAATGGACACTGAAAGGAAGAGGGAGTGATAGGAAAGAGGAGGACAGAACAAGATGAGTCCTAGAGTCACTTCTAATGGGGACAAGCTGTGGAATGCAAAGTGCAGTAGATTTAGTTGTCCTAGGATGCACACAGGGCCTATTCTTTGGGAATGGGGCAGGCAGCACCTTGGACTCAAAATTCTAATTGTTGGTCCTCAACACACAGGTTAGTAAAGCCCAACCACTCTCCTGCCCTGGCCTGAGTCACCAGCATCCGAGGGAACTTACTGAAAGCGCTGGGGTCCAGAAGGGTGCTGCTCACGCTCTGGAAACGCATGTCAGGCTGGCATGACTGTAGCTTAATGAAGAGGCCCCGCTTTGGGGGGCAGCAGAAGTAGCTCGTGCCTTGCCATTCACCATCCGTGACCCCCTTCTCTTCATCCTGTGAAAAGGGCAGAAATCCATCCACACGCAGTGCCAAGCCAGGCTTCCTAGGACTGACTCAGACTAAGTGGTGCTCACAAACACAGCCTTGCAAAAAGGGTAACAGCAACCATCTTGCCACAAGAGACCCTGATCAACAAACGCCACAAGTGATCAAACAGATCTGACTGCTGCACCAGTGCTGATGTTAAGACAGGATTTCAATACCCAGCAACTGCAGACTATTTTTGCAACCACTTACCTATTCTGACTCACTTTGTCATTTAGTTTAGTTACACTTTAGCCCTGTGAATCCCTTCTGTCAAGACAGAATGCATTTCATGAATCTAGATCCCGATAACTGCATCAGCTGTTGTCCAAGGAACTCAAAGCTCTTTGCAAACAACTAATGAGGCCTCACAACACCTCTGCAGGCAGGGAAGAATGATTGCATTTTGCAGATAGAACAGAGAGAGGAAACTTGACCAAGACCACACAGTGAGTCAATAACAGAACTAGAAATACAAGTCAGAAGTCCTGGCTCCCAGTTCATGCTCTAACCAACACACCCAATGTGAAAGTCTGTACCAGTAGCTCTATTATCCCATCCATGATCCAGCAACAGCAATCGGTTTAGACAGCCAAACCCTTTCACTCAGCAGCATGAAATGTTAGCGTCCAACCTAGAACATGTTGCGAGATGCAAGGTCCAGACCTGAGGGACTCCAAAAGACATGTCAGTTTTGACCTTAGTGCCCTGACAGAACGGAAATATGGTTTTGTCACTTACTAATTCGACTCCTGCCATTTTGTGATTAACATTGGGCAGGTACCCCAACCAGCGGATGATTCCATAAACTGGAGTCCCCTTGTCTAAGGTGATTTGCACCACGGAGTTCACATCGAGGGATCGTTTTCCGCTTTCCAGTTCCTCTCCACTCTTGCTTTTCTCTTGCTCCACTTGTCCCTGAGATCCCGGGGCCATGTCTGGCTCAAACACTGAAACGTCACATAACACATAACAGACTATGGGCAAGAGACGGGGTGCTGGGAGTCAATCTTCGTTCATTAGAGTAAGTAGTTGCCAAATATTTTGCAGCATTATTTTCCTAACAACAATATAACCTTGCAGTTCAGTGCTTCTTAGAGATGGTTCTAGGATAATGGAATGAGTAAGAGATTGAGAAGAACAGAAAGGATATAGCAGAATTGTAAGAGAAGTGGTATTTAACTTTTCTCACATAACAAAACCCAGAAGTCACCTGGGAAATTAGTAGGAAGCAGGTTTTATATAAAAAGGAAGTACTTTTTCACACAACACACAATTAACCTGTGATCTCTTTGCCACAGGATGCTGTGATGGTCAAAAGTAAAACTGGGTGAAGAAAAGAACTAGGTAAGTTCATGAACGCTAGGTCCATCAAAGGCTGTTAGCCAAGATGGTCGGAGTCAAAACCCCATGTTTGGGGCTACCCTACACAGACTGCCGGAAGATAGGTAGACCTCTCGAAAACTGCCCTGTTCTCTGAACTCCCATTTAAAATCTGGTACTGGCCCCCTTCAGGACAGGGTCCTGTGCCAGAGAGACCAGTGGTCTGACACAGTATGGCCAGTTAAACTAAGGCTCTTTTGTGCTGCTCTGGACAATTCATTACTTCTTTTTGGTTGTGTGTTCTAATGGTTTATTCCTCTCACTGTTAACAGTCCATGTTTTATTTCTAATTCGAATTTGTCTATCTTTAACTTCCAAACATTGGTTCTTGATTTGCCTTTCTCCAAAAGACAACGAGCACTTTAGTACCACGTATTTTATTTGCTCCCCAGAAAGGTATTTATACACAGTAATCAGGTCACTGCTGAGCCTTCTTTTTGAAAAGCTAAATATAATAAGCTCTTTAAGGCTCTCAAAATAGAGCATTTTCTCCACCCAGGAAATCATTTTTGGGGCTCTTTCAATTTTTCCAGTAGCCTTTTACAAAGATAGCAAACTTTTCTGTTGAGTTTTAGGCTTGTCAGCATACTGCAAAAGGAAAGGCAGGAGGGGGTGGGGGACAGCAGATCATATCCACTGGGTTGTGTGTGTGTTGGGTATTTGTGTGTTCCTCTACCTGGAGAAAGAATCCCTTCCTTCACAACAGAGTCCATAGGGATGTCTCTGAACACATCCGTTGTTCCTTCCTCTTCCTGTAAGTGACAAAGAAATAGAGGGTTATGCCAGCTCAATGAGCTGTAACTGCTGCGGTGTGATGTCTCCCATAGGAAACAATATTTTTTGTTCGCCCTACACAAAAACTTCCTTCCATATAACGCTACAACACCACCATGCTGCTGGAACTGATTTTGCACATTTATAAGACTCCTGCCATAAGACAGACTGCAAGGAAAACAACCCAAACCCAAACCCAAACCCACACCCACACCCACACCCAGACCCCCAAACCCCACACCCACCCAAACAAAACAAAAAAGAAGGCAAGCTCCTCTTACCGGACAAACTTTAACAAACCACTGGGTTCCCTCCTTGTACACAGCCATAGCAATTCCTTGCCTGAAGACATCATCCAGGTAGAAGCCAATGGTATCCCCCACTTTCACAGGAACAACCTCATCCACAATGGGTTTTGGCTCCTCTTTTGCTGGCTCACCGCCCAGTGCTGGGATAAACTTGATTTTGTTAAGCGGTAGAAAGAGGTCATGGTTCTGCTTACACTTAAAAGGCTCAAAGCCTTTATAGGTGCCATTGCTGTGGCCTCTGCCTTCACCATCGCCCTGAAGAACCAGCAGAAAAGCACATTACGTTCTGGGCTGGAACAAGACAGAGAAACCACCTGACCCTTGGCGTAGTGACAACCTCCTTTCAGAAATGAGGTGCCCACCAAACCCAGTAAGAGCAACAGAGCTGTTGTGCTAGATTAGAATTATAGAGAAACCAGTTGCTAAGCACTTCCATCTTTCTAATCACTCGATGATGGATTTGTTAACGACTGTCGTTAGAGCTGTACCTGGGACATTAAGACTTCAAAGAGAGACAGCTGAACTCGAATTAATATGCAAGCTAAATTCTGTGACAGCAGGACTAAATCGAGACTATGGATTTTTTTCCCATTACAAAGGGTAATTTGACTTCAGGCTTCCCATGGTTTGAGCCTGTAAACTGCTCTGATTTGCTGTTACTTTATGACCTGATCCTGTTTTACACCCCCTTGCATTTAGTTTCATTCCTTTCTGTAAGTTCACCCATCTTCGAAGCATCTGAGGAAGTGGGATCTTCTCCCACGAAAGCTCATGCAAAAAATAAATCTGTTAGTCTTCAAGTGCCACACAACTCCTTGTTGTTTTTTCACTAGAATTATAGACCCTATCCCATTTTATGACTAGGACACTGAGTCACAGAGATGAAGGGGCCCAAGTCACACTGGGAATCTGAAACAAAGCCAGGAGTTTTGATTCCAAGAACGTGCTGTTACCAGCAGAGAATTGTGCCTTGCTCTTTAGATAAAAAGGCTAAAAGTTCAATATGCTGCAATCAGAACTAGCCCTCCCAGCATGATAGGTGGTTTCCTGAAGAAGATGTAAGCTGGGAGGCAATGTAACTTCACTCCCCTTGGCCAGACCCCTTTCCGTGGGGCTGAGATGCTTGGTCTACATACAGTAAACTGAGGAGGGCAGAAAGAGCCTCCATCCCCTTGAATCACCTTACCTGTAGCTCTACCCCAAAGTAGGATGGCCAGAGCGGGGAGGACAAAGGGCTCTTGTCCATCTTCCCAATGTAGCGGATAGTGCCCGTGACAAGTTGCTGGTTGAGGTCCTCCACCACCACCTGTTGGCCCACTGTAGCTTTCATCGCTGCGTCAAGGTTATGCCTCTCCAGGAAACAGTCCAAGCGCTCACTCAGGTTGTTGATGGCCAGGAGAAAAGCAGTCTGATTCTCACTCACAGGCTGAAGAAATCCTGCATTGATGGTTACGATGGACTGGTTATCGAGCATGGTGACCCTCAGGCAGCACATGGAAGAGCTGTCACTGGTGATACTGCGTAGATAAGAGCTCTCCCTGAGGAAGCACATGCTCCCAGCTCGAAAGCGCTTGCTGCCATAGGGAAAATCATCTGTCAGGATGTAATAAACATTTCTATCCCCTTGTGAAGGTGGAGGGCTGCTTGGTACAACTGCTGCAGTCATCTTGGCTTCCTCTCTGTCATGAGAAGTTAGAGAATCACATCAGGGCAGGGGATTATTGTTCACTATGTTTTATGGTGGCACCCATACATGCTAGATGCCTTCCACACACATGCACAGAGACCACACCTGCCCAAGGAGATCACAGACTAAGGTGAGAGATTCCAAAGGGTGAGAGAGGCATCGAGAAAGTGGAACGACCACCCTAATTTTCTATACAAGATTCATATGGGCAGCCTGGCAGAGTGTTTTTAAAGGCTTGAAAGAGGAGAGGGTAACTGTCTTGCAGTTGACTTGAAGGAAGCAAAAACTTGCTCAGGGGTTTGGGGGAAGACAACTGAATGTGGGTGTTTGAGAGACTAAAATACAGACAGACTGGAGGGAAACCGTGGGAGGAGTCAGTGGGGAGAAAGGAGGCTATGCAGAGGTCAGTAACCAGAAAGTGGCAGAGCTATGGCAGTGCCTGGTGGGTGACTAGGTATCAGGGGGTTGTTATCAAAAGGGTTAACAATCATCATTGGTCTTGTGGCAAATCTAGGCATCAATGCCCTGGCTGAAAAGCCACAGTGCCACCTGTAACAAGGGAGTAAGTGCTAGGGAGTTCAAAGTCAAATGCTGTTGCAAAATACATAACCACTGGAGACCTGGGACCCTAACAACATCCAGAGCACTGTTCAATGCATCAAAACCTGTCTGAATTTTACATCCCTCAGAAAATCCTGGCATGAAGGACCCCAAGTGTCATGCCAGAGAGGAACACTGTCCCAACCACTGAAGATATCAGCTCCTGACTCCAGCAACACTGGATACAGCTAGCTGCATCTGCTCGGCCATGGGTCCTTCTGGTCTGGTCTGACTGCACCACCTAGTGTTCCTCTGATCCAGTATTCTGTGCCACAGCCCTGGTGAACTCCCAAAACATCTGGCAATGAGACGATGCTCCACTGCCATCTGGACAGGTATTACGGCCAGTGTACAATCCACACCTAGGGAGACAACTGCATAGGCCTGCCAGAGTGGTTAACCTCACCATTAACTATAAGAAGTAAGATGGGTGCTACACGGGGAACCAGGGCAGGCCCCCAAAAGTCTCATTCAAGACAGTGAGAACTATGCTCACTCTAGCCACCCAGGTACCCTAAAGTATGCTACAAAAATACACTTGAAGATCAGTCTGGTATCAGTACAGCCACAAAGATGCTTTGTGAGTGTGACCAGAGTCTGTGACGCTTGGAGCCTTCCTTGGGGACTTGGCAGTTTAAAGATGTGGAGACCAACCATTCCGAACCGTTAACAATAAAACCATGAGCCATACGAGCTACCATCCTCCATTTCAAATTAACACAACAACAAACCCTTGTTGAATCTGGTACTCTTGCTAAAGAGAACACCAATATGAAATCCAGTCAGCTTTAAAATGTGAATTAAAAGTTGTTTCAGGCACCCCGCTTGCCAACGCCCCCTGCATAACGTGGCAGTTCTGCGGCATTATTTTCTCCCCACTCTACATAGGAAAAACAGCACGTCTGAGTGTGCATTAAGTGCTGTTGCTTGCACAAAATAAAACTGAAAATAAAACGTTTTTTCCTTCTTCTCTCTTTGTGTTATAGTAGCTGCACGTGTATTTATCCTGGTAACAACAGCCAGGCAGAGGTGTGATTTTTAAGTTTGGCTCTTCACACAGCACTGTGCGTTGTGAGGTGAAAACCCTGCACAGATTCACAAACAGCGTCCAACCGCCCGGGTTAGCCACAACATGCCAAACGTCACAGGGGAAGGGGGGTGCCACATTTGTACCCCGCCCCGCCGGGCTCGGGGCTGGTTGCCCAGGGAGCCAGGTGTCCCATGTCAAGCAACGCAGGATTTCCCGACTCTTTGTTTATTAGATCAGGGAAATTGGGGGGGTGCGGGGGGCCTTAAAACCAAACCCTCTAACTGCCCCCATGGGTGCAGGTACCCGAGCTGGAACTTCTGTGGTGCCCCGAGCTCGGGAGACCAAGGGGCGCCCCAAGCGCGCCAGTGGCAGGCTGGGGGTCTCTGGGGGTGTTCCTGCGGGGGGGTCCCATGGGGTAAGGGCTGCGCCAGGGGCAGGAATGTGGGGTGTCCTCAGGGGAGGGGGTGCCCCAGGTGGGAGGGGGCTGGAGGATGATGGCCCTGGGGGAAGGGGGGTCTCCTGGGGTGTGTGTCCCAAGTGGGGGTCTCCCTGGGGGTCTGGGAGGGGGGAAGGGCACCCATGGGATATTTGGGGGGGGAGGGCTCCTGAGGGGGTCTCGGGGGGGCCCATGGGGGTGTCTCGGGGCGAGGGGCCCCTCATGGGGGTGGAGAATGGGGGGAGGGGCGCCCGTGGGGGTGTCTAGCGGGGGGAGGGGCGCTGCTCACGAGGCGGGGACCCTAGACCCGGCTGGACCCCGCCCCGCCCCTCACCTGCCCCGCCGGGCGCGGAGGCCTCCACCGAGCCGAGCCGAGCCGAGCCGGGGCGGGCGCTTCCGGGTGGGGGCGGGGCGGCACCGCACCATAGAGTTCCGGGCGGCGGCGCGGGAGAGAGCGGCGCGGCACAGCGCCCCCTGCCGGGCCGGGCCCGGCGGAGAACGCGGCCGGAGGCCAGCGGCCAATCGGGTTGAGGGGGCGGGAGGTTGAGGAGGCGGCTGACCTATCAGCGGCGGGCGGGCGGAGATGGCCCCCAGGCGGCTGGCCCCGCCCCCTGCTGTGTGTCCTGGCGTCTGTACTGCTGCCCCAGGGGGAGTCTCAGATGCCAGCTGGGTGCGGGCACCCCCTGCTCTGCTGACCCTTTATTTCAGGGCCGGGGCCGCACTCTGGCTGTCCCCCAGGGGTCTGGGGCACCGCGTGGGTGGGATTCCCGCACCAAGCGGTGGGTCCACATGCGGCCCAGCCTGCCGGGCGTCTGGCTGCAGGGGATGGGGACTTCTGCACAGTGCTTCCCGGGGGAGCCCCGGCTGGGCCTGGGGCACGTGTCCTGGTGGAGAGGGTTAGTGTTGGCGGGGTCAAGGAGGACGCAGGATGATTGGGGCAACTGGGCTGTGGGTGAAACGAGGCGTCCCTCTAACACGCACACACAGATCATGAAACCTGCGCACACAACAAAATAAAGTGTGCCCCAAAAAATTCGATAGTGCTAATATTGGTGCTCACAAAGAAATATTCTTGCGCACACAAAGAACTTGTTTGTGCACACAGCCTGCGAGTAGAGGGAACGCTCCCACTCCCTGCTCTCATGTTGTCTTTGCTTTTATTCTTTCCCTCACGCTCCCCCACTTCTGGCACTAGTCATCCCCCCCCAAAGCCTCTCTCTGTCAACGTCTCTCTCTTCTGGATAAGTGGTTTTCAGACTGAGGGTTGGGATCCAATACTGAGTCGCAGACCTGGCAGCACCCCCTGCTGCCACTGCCCAAAGACTGGCATGCATTGTTCAATGATGTAATTGTTGGGTCATGTGCATTGAAGATTTTTTCTTTCAACTGGATCCCAGGATAGAGTTTGAAAACCACTGTTCTAGATCACACTCCTTTGCTGGCTGCATGGGGCTGGCAGCTGGCCCCAGATGTGTGTGCATGGCCTTGCTGCTAGTGTTCCAGGGTGCCTTCGGCCAGCCTGCCCGCTGAGGTTTCTGGATCAAAACAGGAGCACTGGGATGCATTGTCCTTGTGAGCTGTCCCTTTCAATTCTGCAGGAGGGACCTCCTGTCTTGCTTTGAATCCAGAACTGGGAGCTAGTGACAGAAACTGGTAGAGGTCTATGGGACGAGCGGTGCAGACTGCCGACAGAAAAGGCCAACACCTGTGTGTATAAATATTGGCTAAATAGATTTATTTTCATACAAAGAATTTGCGGACCTCCCTGCAGTGGTGCCAGCAGGCGCCAGATCCCTGTAGAGACCCCCTACCCCCTGCATGCCTATAATAGCATTCCATGGCGATGCCTGCCTGAAGTTGCTGCAAGAATCAGTTTTCTGGCTGCTGGTCCCTTGTGCTTCTTTTATTAACCACTTTCAGAAACATCAGCACCTCCTGCGGTGCCAGCGTCTCCTGCCATTGTCCGTGGGCTGCTGCACAACTGGGGAACTCCTGTACCACTGGGAGAGGAACCAGATCTCTGGCCCAGTGTAGCTGCCTCAGTGTCCGACTTAACCCCTTCTCATCCAGGTGAGCCAAAACAAATATCGGGGCACACTCAGCCCTGGTGGAAGTGGGCACAGCTCCATTGACCTCAGTGCTTTCACCAGGGCTGTATGTGCACCTCACGCATGTTCCTGACATTCTTCCCACCTCTCTATTCGCAATCTCGGAGCTGGGTGGACACAGGATCTCTGGGCATGGTCAGAATTTCCCTAGCAGGAGCACTGGATGCAGGTTTCTCTGTGCAACCCAAGGGGCCCAAGTTTAGTTTAGTTTATTGGTAAGTCCAGTAAATTGCTGACTCTTGGAGCTGAGAGACTGGATAACTCAGGAAACCACCTGTAGTGTGCAGAGTTATTCAGTCTCTCAACTCCAGGAGATTTATCCATTGGGGCTCTATTAGGCTGGGAAGTTCTGGCTGGTGTTCCTTGGAGGGGCTTGCACTTGACCTATTGCTGCTTCCGCACCAGCTTTTAAAAAGAATGGATTGATGTGGGATGGAACGGCAGGGATCTCTGCGGGTGGGAGGGCAGGTGATCTCAGCTCATTTGGTTTCTTCCCAGCTCTCTTCTGGTGGAAAGGGGACATCCAACGATTTCTCCTTCTGAACCAGTGTGGCACAGTGCATTGCACTGCTAGTGGGAGGGGCGCAGGAGACTGGCATCTGTTCTCAGCTCTGCCACTAAACTGCTGGGCGATCTTGGGCAAGTCAGTCCACTGCTTGGTGCCTCAGTTTCCCTCCCATCTTTTGTCTGCTGTGTCTCTTTAGCCAGTACCTTCCTAAGGACTGTCTGTTACTATGTGTTTGTACAGCACCTAGCACAATGCAGCCCTGATATCAGCTGTTGTCATACAAATAAAATAACCATAACAATAATAATATAGCACATTTCATCCTAAAGGATCCCAAAGTGCTCTATAAACTCATCCCTGAAATGCAGCCAGCTCTGGGGTGGAGGTACGGCAACTGTTTAACAGCACACAGCAACACCACACAACACTGTTTAAAGAAGGGTGAGCAAGGATAAACTCTTTGACTGTCACTGCATTGGTAATGCAAGATTGACAGACTGTAGTTACTGGAGCTGGAATTTTGTGCCTACTCTCCTCCTATCCTTCTCCACCACCCTCTCTGACTTTCTTCCGTCCCATGCCATTGCTTGGATCAGTCTCCCCAGGATCATAGGTCGAGCTCCCTTTTGCTCCACCTTCCTCAAATGTTGCAAGCAAGCCCCGGTGCTGTAGCCCACCCTGTATGACTGGGTCCTGTTATAGTCTGTCCCCTGACTTTACACTGACTGCCCTGCGAGACAGGGAGCTGGTGCCAGAGCAGACCCCACTTCTGCTCTCTGTTTACAACCCTCCATCTCTGACTCATAGTAACAACAAGGGTGTGCGCCCAGGACACTGAGTGACGATGGGTGAGCAGGATCCTTGGTTTTATGTCTCCTTTGAAAGGCAACTGGCCACTCTCCCTCCTGAGCCCCCTCCCTCGGGTCTCTCTGGGGAATGTCACTTCACATGCCCATTGCTGAGGTTGGTAATAGAGACCGTGGTCAAGCTCCACACTGCAAAAAGAAAATGCAGAAATTTCTCAAGATCCCAGTGCTGTTCCTTGGTCTAGTCTTCCCAGTGCTGTTGGATGCCCTGGAAAACTCAGCACCGAGTGAGTGTCTTTCCTGTTGGCACCCACTGGCGATCCATCTGTTAGACGGGGACACCTGAAGGCCGGGCAGCCTGTGTTCCTGCCCCAGGCAGGGGCTCAGAAGAGGGTGTGAGTGAACCAGGCTCCTGTCTGTGGTGCCTAATCCTAGCCCTTGTGTGCTACTGACTTGCCTCTCTGCAGGGAGTGCCTGGCCCTAGGAAGATGGAAAGCCCTAGCTACGTGCTGCGTGGCTGGTTCTCAGTGCATGGATTCCTCAGGCTGACACGGTGATGGTGATGGGCAGCACGTAACACACAGGTCCCAAGTCAAGGGAAAGCAAAGAGCCATCAGCTACTCTCACCAGCGTGGGGCTGGCAGCTCCCCAGGGTGTGATTTGAATTAGTGCTTGCTCCAGGAAGAGGGGGCGGTTCCCTCTAAATACTATCATCGCCAACAAGGGGGCATGTGCCTGGCTCATTTTTGGCCTTGGAAACCCCTCCAGGTGTGTGGCTCCAGCTCTCTGCCATTTCCAGTGATGTACTGGAGCCTCTGCCCATGGTGTGTCTCTTTTACTGCTACTACCCTTTGGCCGCCCCTTTGGGAACTCCTGAACGTCAGAGCCTTTTCTGTCTTTACAGAGCAGGGGGTCTGGGGCCCAGCAGCTCCCCCGTCGGGCCCTGGCATGCACCTCACCCACATTGCACCAACACTAACAGCCAAGGACTGCTGAGTAAGAGACCAAGCACCAGTCACCCAATAAATAAATAAATAAGGGGCAGGGTTTCCTCTAACCTTTGTGAGGGGCCACAGCCCAGCGGAGACCCACCCTCCTGCTAATCAGCCCTGGGGTTTCTGCCCCTCAGTTTCTAACGTGCTGTCCGCCACCGCTCCAGCTCTGGGGTCACACACGGCACAGCCAGCACCCCCCCAGTTTCCCCCACTATTGGAACACTTGGAAGTCTTCTGGGTGGTCTCACGTCCCTTAATAGGTGGTGACTGGGATCTGAGCCTACAGCTGCTGAGAAGGCCATCTCCTCCTCCCCTCCTGGAAGTCACATGGGGGTCGAATTTTTTTTAAATGGGTTGAAGCAGGTCAGACTAAATGGAGATACTGTGGCTGATGGGAACCCCTGCCCCTGGGTGGCTGCTCCAGTCCTCTTGAAGGACTCTGCACGTGATCCCTTTCCCATATAATTGAAAAGCTTGGCTATTACAACTTAAAAGCGCTCGTGCTGCTCCAAGGTCCCAGCATCTGAATCCATCCAGTGCTCTCCAGGTCTGGCAAGTGCTGCAGTTTTCGCAGTCAACGTCTCTTCTTTCCTGGACAGCTGACTGATGCAGGGTGACAGGCAGAGAGCTGGATGGGAACGTGGACTGTCAGGGCATGGCTGGTATCAGAGGCCAGATCTCCAAGAATCTCCAGGCTTTCCAGCTGAGGACCCCAGCTGGGAGAGTCCCAGAGCTGGCTCAGTTGCGCTTGTTGGCCATCTGTCGATTTCTCTTCTTTTTCTCCATCAGCCTGGAAGGGGACGAATGTGGAACGTGGCTTCAGATGGCCACAAACAAGGAGACTCTAGGGTTAGGCACAGCCCTGTGGGAGCTGATAGCAGCCTGATGCCAGGGGTATAGCTGGTCTCTCCTGGACTGGGATTTGTCACTGCATAGAGGACAGTTATGCTTGTCCTGGAAGAGGAGGTAGTGCGTATGTGAGCACGTTGCCCTCCAGTCTGTAGTCTACAGAGTGGATAAGAGACCTACTATTACTACAGCTAAGGGAGAGCTCCTTTAGCTGAGGGGCAGAAGCCGGGTTCTATCCCAGCTCCCCGGGATGGGCGGCGTGGGGTCGGGACTCACTTCTTGTTGCGCACTTCTGTCAGCTCCATCAGCCGCTCCTGGGCCGCCCGAAGCTCGTCCAGCCGCTGCTGGTAGCGCAAGTCACTGTTGTTGCTGTGCTCGAAGCTTGACACCTGGTTGGAGAGTTCATTGGCTCGGTCACGCAGCTGCTGGATGGAGGAGTACAGGTTCTCATCGTCTTCGTCCTGCCACATGGAGACACACAGTCAGAAGCTGAGCGACCAGCCTGCCCTCCCTGCCCCACTTGGGAAACAGACTCTAGTGAGGCAAAGAGAGGGTGCCCCTTTGGGTGCCCGAGGGGCCAGGAGTATGTTCATCCTCCAGCACTATACAGCTGGCTGCAGAGCCCCTTTAGATCACATGTGGCATGAATTTGCCAGATCAGCACAGTTTCTATTTGGGATCTGTGTACCAAAGCGCCCCGTCATTTTGTGACATGTAGGCCCCTTCGCCATATAATTAACCCTCACAGCCCACCCTGAGAGCCAGGACAGCAAGGGAACCATTCTCCTCATTTCACAGATGGGGAAGTGAGGCAGAAGGGTGAATTGCCTTCTCCAAGGCCACACAGTGAATGAGTGGAGAAGCAGTAAGGAGACCCCGGCTCCTCTAACCACTATGTGACACTCCCTCTGGCAGGCTTTACAGCTAGCTGGGACAGCTAAGCCTGCCTGGCTGGCAGCATTGAGGAATACAAACATCTCAGTGTTCCCCCACAGCTGGGCAGTGAACATTATCAAACCACAATGGGGCGTAACCTACAACCGCAGTGCTGGAAAGGTGAGACCCCTGCTGAATGCTCTGGGCTGCCTCTGCCTGGGCTGTTTAAGAATCTCCTTCTGTCAGCTGGTGTGGGCTGCTTAGATGTCCCAGCAGAGCCATGAGCTCCCAAGGCCTGTCAGCAGGGGAAGGGGATGGGAGCAACCTCTCTGGGGTAGACACCTGCCTTTGGTTCTCTTGGCCAGTCCCCTCCTTCACGCTGGCTCCAGAGTGCTGTACAGAGTCAAAGCCTGGGGGTGCGTGAGAAGGGAGTTTATGGGGCTGAGCTGGCAGGATGCTCCTGAGTTAGTGACCAAAGAAGGTGAGTGACTTAGAGGCAACAGACGAGGCTGGGACCAAGTACCCAGGGTGGGAAGAAGAGGGTGTGCCCTGGGCTGCTAACCTTGGCGTTGATGATTTCAATGTGGATGAGCAGGGAGGAGAGCTCTAGGTCCTCGGTGTAGCTGTTCTTCAGGGGCACTGACCTGTAGCCTGCAGGCAACAGTGGGGCAAAAACAGCCCAGTCAGCACAGCTCGATCCCAACCTCCTATCATGCCTGAGCACGCGGACATAAGCAGCCTGGACCAGCCTCACGTGCTCCCATGCTTGCGCAGTGGTTCTTGCACACCTGCAGATGCACATGGTCTGCCCCGCCAGCAGTCTCACAATTGCACACTGGGTCGGGAATGGTGGTAGCCAGTGGATTTGTGGCATTTGGGAGGGGCTGGTGAGGATGGAGCAGGGGTTGACAACCCAAATAACTAAGAACAGCTGTTTTTAAATATTCCCTCAATAGTCAAATGTTTTGAGAGCCACAATGTGTTTAGCCTCTGACTGGGGGGAGCTGGACCAGTGCTCCTGTGTAAGGTCCACCCTTGATGGGGGTGGAGCCTGGAGGCTGGTGCGGGTTTCCCACAGGATTCCCCAGTGGCGGAGGGAGGGCCGGAGCCTGGAGTCACAATGGGGCAGCCAAAGAGCCGCATGAGGCTCCAGAGCCACAGGTTGCAGACCCCTGGGACAGAGTGTGGAGGGATGGGCACTTCTAGCTGACTGGGGAGATGCCTGCTGGGTCTGGGTGCAAGACAATCCCCATGCCAAGTTGGTTCTGAAGCCAGGTGGCTCCCCCAGAAACCTAGTTTCCAGGCCTACCTCTGGGAAGGAGTGCAGAGGGGAAGGGCTGGTGGCAGGTCACCTTTACCTGTCTTGAGGCCCTTGACAGGGAAGGTGGCCTGTGCCAGGAAGTTGGGGTCACTGAACATGTCCTCCTCGTACACCACAAAGCGCAGGAAAGCAAACTCGGGATTGTTGATGTCGAAGACAAACTGCTTGAAAAGCCACACAGGGTTCAGGCCGTTGTCCGCTGGTGGAGCAGAGGGAGAAGGGGAGGGGTCAGCACACAAGAAACGCTAGCCTCTGAATGCCCTGTGCCAGCGGACCCAGGGGACTGATGTGGCTCCTTTTACAGATGTGCTCACCAGCCCCAAGGGTTCCCAGCCCCCAACAAGGGCAATCTCCACACCACGCTTCTGGGGTCTGCCCCTCAAATCCCCCAAGAGCCACCAGGCGTGGCTGCAGGTGCTGCTGCCTCTTGTGCTGAGGCTGGCCAGTTGGGATCTGTGTATGGTGTTCAGGAGGCTTAGCCCATTCTGTGGCAGAGCAAAGCCCTGGGGAAGCAGTGAAGAGTGTGACGGGTCAGACCTGGTGTCTCCCACTCACTGCAATTAACCAACAGTCGTAGCCACACAGGGAATTTCTGGCCAGCCAAGTGGGGGCCAAACCAGTTGGGAATATTCTCCTCTACTAGAGAAGGACACCCATTTCTGTTTTCTGCCACACCAGTTCCCACCCACCCCAGAAGATCCAGCCATTATCCTCCCCAGCTCCTCACCTACGACGTCCGTCTTGTTCTTGCTGTTGTCGAACTCCGAGCCGCAGACCTCCACCTCCACAAAGGGGCAAACGATGCTCCTGCCATTCTTGGGGAGATGCCGGGCTCCTAGGATCTGGGGGGAGGAAGTGGAGATGCTAGGGAGAGGTGAGCAGACTGCAGTGTTAGAATGCCTACAGGTCAGGGGCTCCTGCGGCTGGTAGAGTCCCAGCTCCCAGACGCCTCATTTCTAACTGAGGTCACATCTACACTGATGGCAGCAAATTCACCATGTCAGATCGATCCTTCCAGATCAAATCTGCAGTCAGTTAAGACCTGCTAAGTCAATCCAGTATTCGACTTAATAAAACCACGCTTCCTGTGGTGTAAAACTGCATTGAGGGGAATGCATTTCCCGGCAGTGCAATGGAGTGAAAACACTGCGCTGAAGGGAAGTTAGAAAGTCAATGGGAGTTACACAAGCTATTCTAGACAGCCTATCTGTCACTGTCACACTGCTATCTAAGACCTTGCTGCTGATCCCCAAGTGTAATTCTTGGTAGCAGAAACACTCAGCCTTGAAGCCAAGATTCCCAGCCTTGTTACAGACCCTGCTCACTCTGCCCACAGGTATCCCCCGTTCAGTGTCTGTTACTGGCTCTTACTAAGGAATGGCTCACCCCCACAAGTCGGGACGTAGAGTCCCTGCGTGCATGTGTGTGTAAGGGCCCCACGCAAGCAGGGAACTAGAATCTCTGTGTGTATGTGAGTGTATGGGCCGCATGCAAGCAGGGAAGTAGCATCTCTATGGGCGTGCGGGTGTGTGTGTGTGTGTACGGGGCCACACGAGCATGGAAGCAGAGTCTAGATATACACACGGGGCAGCATTGCCCCCTATGCGATGGGATCAGAACTGCTCATCTGTGTGGCATAGGCTGTATAAGTCCTGAAGCTCAAGAACTCAGGGCTCCTGTGCTTCTAGAGCAGGCTCAGAGCTTCCCTGCCCGTGAAGTCATAGAGGTCTCTGTACAGTAAAACATCCACCTCTGTGTCGACTCTGTTCTCCATTACCCCAGGGCAGTCCCACTGGCTGCAATGGGGTTATGTGGGTGGAACTGAGCTGAGGATTTGACCCATTTTATTACCATCTGAAAGAGACGGACTGTAAGCAACTGATGGGGGTGAACCATCCAGGGCTTGATCCCTGGGTCCCTCCCCCAAGTCCTAGTTTCTCCCTTGCCTGGATCTGTACAGTGATGGGTTCCACGATCTTCAGGCTGCTCTTGTCGAAGGGGTCAAACGAGTCATCCCTCATGATGTCTGGCTGCAGGACATAGCCACTGCGGCCTCCCAGCATGAATAGGGCCTGGTTCAACTGCATCGGTTTATCTGGAAGGAGCCCAAGGGCAGCAACCAATCAGCACATGGAGAGAGACAAGGGAATGCTGAAAGGGGTCGACAGCCAATCAGCACGTGGAAAGAGACATTCAAGGGGGCAAAAGCCAGTCAGCATGCAGAGAGAGACAATGGAACATTCAAAGGGAGTAAAAACCAATCAGCACCCCTGTTCCCTCTAAGCGGTGCGTCTGTGTGCATGCACACGGGTCATGAAACCTGAGCACACAACAAAATAAAATATGCCCAAAAAATTCAATAGTGCTAATATTGGTGCTCACAAAGAAATATTTTCAAGCACACAAAGAAATTGTTTGCGCACACAGTCTACAAGTAATTAGAGGGAACACTGATCAGCACGCAGAAAGAAAGAGACAAATGGATGGTTCAAAGCGGGCGAAGCCAATCAGCATGCAGAGAAAGGGGCAGAGGGCGAATCCAAGCAGTAATAAGAGGTGAGCAGGTGAAAGGACCCGCAGGAGGCCAGAGGCAGTGTGGAGGCATGAGGTTTCTGTGCTGTGTGGAGGCACATGGGCCCTGCCCACTGAAGTGCTGTTGGTTGCGGGAGCTAAAACTCCTCATTTCTGCCATAGAGGCAAACCCTTTCCTTGTGCTCGAATTGGCAGCTGTGCCAGGGTCTCTAAAAAAGGCATCTTGGAGAGTGCACTGTGCCCTGTGTGGAGGCAGCCTGTGTAGGGGATGGAGTCACCCAGGGTTGCTGGCACTTGCGTCCGCTGGCTTGTGGTCACACAGAAGTATGGTCTTCCCGAGGGAAGCCACTGAGCTGTGGATCTGTCTCCCCAGAGAGGGTGGGAGCCCCAGTACCCAGGATGCTCAAACTAGGTTGGGCAAAGCACTTCATGTTACGTGAATGGAAGCGGGTCTGCCCCATGCCTACGGCTCCAGGGCTGGAAGGTTACCAGGGGTCTGGAAGTTGAGGGCCACCAGTTGGCTACCGCAGATCCACATTGGCAGTGGGTCATAGTTGGAGGAGTCCAGGCGCTGGCCCTTGGGGTAGATGCGGCTGAGCTGGTGTCGGTTGTATTGCAGGAACTTCTTGCCCTTGCTGCGGTTGGCGTACTTCTCGGCCTTGGTCTCGGGGAAGGAGGACATGTCCCGGTAGCAAGCCTTGTCTGTGCCGATTTCTGCAAAGACAACAGGCAGGGTTGGCAGATGGTCACTGGAGGCCCTTGCTAGGAAGGTCTCGGGATGCCCTGTATCCCAGCACAGGAGGGATGCCCCGCCATTGGAGTGTGTCTGAAGACAGCTGCTCTCTATGCTGGCAGTCCCCACCCTGAACTTCCTCTACCTCAACTCGGGGCTCAGCCTTTGAACTGACACTGTCCACCTACCACTATGATTTTTAGGGAGCTTGTGTGCTCTGAATCCTGGAGTGGGGGAGGCAGCTGGCTGGTGGGGCTGGGGCTGGGCAGTTCTGCTGAGGACCAGAGCTGATTAGGGTAGCAATCAGCTCAGGCAGGGCCTGGATGGGGCAGCTATTTGGTTTGGTGGGAAGGATCTTCACGGGTCCTGTTTTTTTCCCATCTACAGTGACCAAATCAAACCCCTCAGAGGGCTCAGTCAGTGATGCTGCAGCAGCTGGGGTCTTACTCTCTTCATCAAATGGCACTGGGCGGCAGTAAACCACCAGCTCAGAGAGCTCCAGGGCAATCTTCTTCCTCCGCTCCATGATCTTCCCCTCTTGCATCTGAACAAGGAAAGGCAGGTGCTTAGGTCACTGGCCAGGAGGCAGAGCAGCCATGGAAATAGGAGTCACCAATACTCCCAGCACAAATGGACTGGCAGAACCTGCCTGTGTAGGCTGGCATCACGCCCTCACCTCTGGCAGGGACCTCTCAGCTCAGGGGAACCACAGAGTCCTCCGTGCTCTCCCACTGCTTCCCAACAGAGGCAAGCCCTCTGGAGACTGCAGGTTCAGCATTCTGTGCTCCACACTGAACTCAGTGGCTTTCCACCCAGATTGCTCTGGAGGAACACATGCTGGGAATTGCAGTATTCATCAGCTGCTCGTCCATAGTTGGGACGATGGCAGTACATTTCATGGACCCGTTCAGTTGCCAGTGGATTCCTGGACAGCACAGCCTAGGCATTACGCCATAGCATTAGTGCTCATTGTACCTCAGACCCACGAATTAACGTAGGTGAGAGCCCGAGGGAGCAATGCTGCACCTCCCTCAGGCAAGAGTGGGTAACACATTGCCTTCCTTGGGCACCGTGGCACCCCCAAAGCAAGTGCCCCCCCAACACTGGTCCTGATCCGGATGTTTCTCAGGGCCACCCAGACAGTGACAGTGAACACCACCGACAATCAAAACACAGGGTTCTGTCCGCTCACCCTAGCATCTGCGTTCTGTGTGGCCTCCCGGATCTTGGCCACCCAGTCATTGACTTCCTCCTGTGTGTCTGCAGCCACATCCAGCGACTGGGACGGGTGGGACATCTGCTGGGAATGGATGGTGAAGACAAATGGTTTGGAGCTCCTCCCGTCTTTGGAGATAACTACAAGGACATCAGAGGGGGCTTTACTTGGAGAGATTCCCAATGGACGGCTCTGTGGAGTGAAGGACACCCGCTCTCCAACCTGCTGGGCATAGGGGTGAGGTGGGGATTGGCTCCTTCCTATGACGCATCCTAACCTCTGGCAGAGAATCAGAGCCTAGCCTGAAACCTGGTCCTTTGTCACCCTCTGCAGCTCTGTGCATTTTGGGGGCTGACTGTCTGGCGGCCTGAGCGAATGGCCCATCAGCTGCTTGGGTGAGCTGTCTGGAGCATGGCTTTGATTCCTCACTCACCTCCTAGGGAAGTCACTCACCCCATGGGGAACAAGGGGAAGAAAGAGGGCTAAAGAGTCTGAGCCTGGGTTCACTGTTATTCCCATCAAGCAAAGAGGGCCCCAAGAGATTTTGCATCCTTACAGCCCCATCTCTGGAGGGCCTGAGATTTCCATGGGGCTGAAGCAGCACCCCCTGACTGGGCCTTAAATCTCTGACAGTTCTCCCTGTAGGGTACAATGGCAACTTGCTGGTATCTATTGCCTAAGTCAAGGAACTAGCGATCCAGGTGTGGGAACTGGAATCTCTGGACTGCCTGGGGAGCACGCTGGGCTATTCGATCAGGCCTTTCAGAAAACCAGAATCTGGAGTGGATTCAAATTCCCTGGAGGCTTTGGGTGCTCAGCACCCACTCTTGGCTTCTCCTCTGTGAGACAGTTCCCTTTCGTCCTGGTCCCTTTTTATAGGGATACCCTCAGACTTCTAGCACAAGTGGAGGGAGGGCTGAGATAGCAGCTTGCTCATTTGCAGGTAGGGTGACTGCATAACAAGTGTGACAAATCAGGGGAAGGAGGGAGGAGCTACCTAAGACAAAATCCTGAATATCGGGCCTGTCCCCTATTTGCAGACCTTTGGCAGGTCTCCAGGTGGGTAGGCCCAGTGCAACGAATCAGGAGAGAAAGGTCTCTGCTGGTAACACTGGACTTTATGCTGAATCACTAGCCATCAGTGGGCCCTTTCCCAGCGTGTCTGAAAGAGACGGTCTCTGCCGACATTTGCAGAAATGCTGCTACAAAGCTCTGGATAGGCAGGGTGCACCAGAGCCTGCCCTTTGTTGAGCAGTAAAAGCACTGCCTACCTCCCTTTGGATCACTTTACACTGTATTCCCCTATCCCACTCACAGGAAACCCTCCAGAACTCACGACACAGAGGACCCAAGGTAGGGATCAGGTTTGGACCCACCAGCTCTCTAATTTAATAGCAAGGATAATACTTAACTCTTATAGAATGTCACCCGTAGACCTCCATGGGCTTTACAAAGGAGAGCAGCATCTCTAGCCCCATTTTACAGACAGGGAAACTGATGTACAGAGCAAGTGAATTGACTTGCTGAAGTCAGTTGAAGAGCCAGAAATACAACCCCATTCTCCAGGGTCCCAATCTGGTGCTCTATCCACTAGACCACATTGCCTCCAGACTAGCAGCTTTAGGAATCACCCATCCAGATGCACCAGGCAGGTGTTGAATCCCTGCAGCTTCTGCACTCTGCTCCTTACAGCCCCTCTTAAAAGAGGCTTCTGCCTCCAGCAGCATCTCATGGTTAAACAGCCCCCCCAGGCCCCAAACGACGCATTTCAGAACCTCTCATTCTGCTGGCCACAGTTGCAGACACTCACCTACATGGCAGGAAGGTACGTCAATGAATCCTTTCAGGAAATTCCCCAAGGGGCTGTTTTCTGCTGACTGGAAGAGAGGAAAGGACAGGAGCTGAGAAAGATGGTAACCAAGAGACAGATGAACAGATGGGCCACTGCTTTATGCCTTCTGGCCAGAGTCTCAACCCTTCTCCTGCTCACCACCCACAAAGGTAAACCTCAGTGTTCAGGGCAGCCGAATGGGCCTCTTCAGACTGTGGAGGAAGGTGGAGAAGAGAGCATGGGGATTTTTAACTCACAGCTTCATCCTGCTCCTGCACCAACGTGTTCATGATCTCCTCCACGTAGTTGGCCGGGAACCACAGCTGCTTCTTGCCACCATAGTCTCCTCGCCACCTAGACAGGGTAACAGGAACAAGGCAAGCAGACTGACTTAAGGGTGCTAGGGATGTGAACACTGCACGCAAAGTCAGGGGAACAGTTGGAACAGGGAGACAGAAAAGGAGCCATTAAAACACATCTCAGCAACACGCACAGGGCGTGCAAATGCTGTAGCAGGAGCAGCAGCTGAAGATGGGGTTACGCCCACTGGGGCCTGCTCCCCAGGAAGCCTGGGGCTTACAACAAGGCAGAGAGAGCCCGTGGTTAGCGCAGGGCAGTGGGAGGCAGGATTCCTGGTGCTGTTGCCTGCGCACAGCGTAGCCCTGGCCAGTCACTTAGAATCACAGAACCATAGACCCACAGCGCCATTTAGTCGAGCCCCTTGTCAAGATGCTGGATGTCCTTTCACTGGGCCTCAGTTCTGCCATCTGTCATGACTTCCACACAGGGCTGTGTGTCTTACTGAGCGTTTTCAAGGGGCTGGAACGGGGCTAGAGCAGAGTGCTTACCATCAGTGTGGGCTCATGGGCTGCTCTGCACTGCACCGTTAGGACAGCTCCCCTCCACTGTTCTCGGCTGTGAGAACCGTCTTGCTTTGGGCATGTAATTAAGCTGATCTAAGCCCCTGTGCTGATACCACTAGATGGAAGAACTCTTCTGTCTCGGAGGGGTGGGTTGACTCCAGCCCTGGGAGAGCAAGGCCCTTCCCATCGCTGCAGCAATTGTCCACACTGCAGCGTGGAGCTGTAGCCTTTTTAGCACAGACCTTGCCTCCATCTCACACTGAAAATTAGCACTTGCCATGTCATGGGTGACAGGCATGCAGAGTGCAAGCCACGGGCTGCCCTCCCCTGGCTACCCTCCTCACAGTGGCTCAACGGCCTTTTAGGGTTTGTGCCCCTGTGACATGGAGAAGCCCAGATGAGCTTGTTCCCTGTGAATCAGCTGGCAGTGGCAGCCTGGCTTCACCATAGGAGGTTCACAACAGACAGATGGCACAGAAGTGTTTGTGTCACCGGCTGGAGCACTGAGCAATTCTGGAGTCAGGCGTCAGGCGTCCCAGCAGATGTTTGGATGAGTGAGGAAGGAGGACTCCATCTGGAGCTGCTCTTGGCAGGGGGGGATTTATGACTGGTGTTCCTTCAGCTCTGGTGAGGGAGCCTCTCCTTGGGCCCCAGCTTCTCAGGCCAGGGATACAGATGGCCCCCATGAAAAAAAGTGGGCACTTGTCTAGCACTCCCAGGGCAAATAATTTGGGTGCCGAGCTGGCCAGGACTGACCCAGCAAAGAGACAGACCCAAATGCTCATGAGCTGAAGAGGGTCCTTCGGTGAGGAGCTTCCTCAGAGCAATCAGACAAAACAACATCAGACACCTCATGTTCTCCTGAGCTGGGGCCTTTCTTCTTGATCTCACAGTCCCTTGGGAGTGCAATGCGTTTGTCCCACTGTGATTTGATAAGGATGCCCTTCCTAGCCAGGGACCCCTCCTCCAGAACAGCCAGGCAGAGTCAGGAGAAGAGTGGACTCCTCCACCCCTGAGGGGATATTTTACAAGTGGCCACCGGAAGGAAGAACTCACCAGCCTCCATCCTGCTTGTCCACATTGTGGATGATGGCCTGTTTGCAGAACGAGAGCTCATCTTCTCGCTGGGCTTTGTAATCATACAGAGCCTTCACCGTACACTGGGGAGCAGAGCAGAGACACGCTAGCCTTGGCTGCAGGTAGTCCAGCATTCCTGGGCAGGGAATGCTGGAGAAGAAAAACCTCAAAGGAATCAAAGCAGCTCTCCAACCCTCAGCCCCAAGTAACCAGGGCCTGATATGATAGAAATCCCGAGGGTGATAAACAGTTTAGATGGGCAATACTGCTGTTGGAAGGAGCCATCCTGTCAACCCAGTGTCCTGTGTCCAGACAGAAGCATCAGAGCTACAGGCAGATAGAGAATAGCAGATTTCCACAGCTCTCTTGGGGCAAGTGAAAGATTTTTCCATGCTCTCTACAGACCCTTTTTGGGGCTGGGAGAAGAGAAGACGGGGAGAGTGGGGGGCCTGTTGGTGTCTGTTCTCTGCTGTCCTGATCTGTCTGCTGTGGCGCAGGTTGGCAGGCCATGGCTCTTGTTGGAATGGTCCCTGTGACACACTGTCCCCAAAGTTGTAAACCCCATAGCGTGTGTCCACACTTAGTCTTTAGATCGCAATAATGTTAGTTATTTTGATTTAAAAGATTGCATGGCCACACTACGTTTCCTTATTTTGAAATAAGGAGCTCCCCCATTTCAAAATAAGGAAAATCATTTTGATATAATAAAACCTAGTCTTACATCAAAATGATGGCTAAATCAAAACTTTTATTTCAAAATAACGCAGTGTGGATGTGTTATTTTGATTTAACTGTTATTTCAATTTACCGCTTTTGCCCTACTCCTTCCCAGGATGCTGTCCTTTTTCTATATATTGGGTGGGGGCATGGCCCTTTTAGGGGCCCATGTTGCCATACCTCCCATGGTGCCCCTGTCTTAAATTGAACTAGCAAGTCCTGTCCATGGACATGCTAGTTCGATTTGAGTTTCTTGTGGAGACATGTTAAATTGATTTAACTTAAATCGATTTAATTATTTTTATAGCAATTTTATTAAATTGATTTAACTTAAATCCATTTAACTGCCTAAGTGTGGACATAGCCTATATATTGACTGTTTTGTGACAGTTGTAATAATTCAACCATGTAGCTAATGCAAGTTCAGGCTCTGCTAAACTGCATCATGATGTCAAGATGTGCATATCACTAGTATGTGTCAAGTGATAAGATTTTTGCTGTTATTGCAATACTGTATAAGCTTGCTAGGAAGAGAAGAGGAACCCCTTCCCGTGGGGCTCGGCAGCCATCAATCAGCAAAGGAGTTGTAAACAACGGATTCACAATACAATGGCCATTGCCCAAGACTGTACACCAGAGATTGCTCAACGCAGTGACTCGTGCATGGGAAGGACAGAACAGCCTAGTGACCCAGCACAGCTCACCTGGCTGGGCCTGGACTAACTAACATAGGTCTGCTGGGCACATGGTCAAAAGACATAAAAGGAGAAAGAAAGGCTGCATGTCTTGGCTCTTCTCCCTCCACCCTCCATGTGGGGAGACAGAGACTTTAGCTGGAGACCGGCCCTGAGCTAGAGGAGATAGCTTTTTTATTGAGAAGTGGAACTGCCAAGGTGGGGGGGGGGGTGAGACAACTGCTTAATCTAGATACTGCCTCGTTTGGGAACTATAAGCTTGAGCATTTATCTTTAATTTCTTTGGCACCTATCTCTGATTTCTTATGCCCATCACAGTCCGTGTTTCTGTGGTTAATATGCCCATTTCCTATTTTCAGCTCAAACAGGGTGTTTCAGTGAAGCGTCTGGACAAATCCCAGCTTGGTTAACAAAAGCTGGTGTATGTCTCCTCCCGGCTGATGGAGGGGTGAACTGGGGGATAATCTTACTGATCCGACTCCTGATGAGGGTTGGGTAGGGGTGTTTCAGGGTACAGGCAGGGAGCTGGGGTGCACTGGTTAATGCCTTTCTCTCGTGAAGTTCAAAAGGGGTAGCCAGGTTACTCTAATTCAGTTAAAAAAAAACATGGAGTTCTGTGGCATTTTTCAAGACTACTAAATTTATTTATTGCATGAGCTTTCATGGGAGAGCTGACAAAGTGGGATTTTCTCTCACGAAAGCTCATGCAATAAATAAATTTGTTAGTCCTTAAGTGCTGCAGGACTCTTCTTTTGTTTCTCTGGCAAGTGGCTCTAGCTGGGTGTGGCTTCACAAGTTGGGTGGCACGATAGCGCACACACAAGGATTTGCTAATGGTCACTAGGAAAGCACTCTGAGGAACAGCCTGGGCTGGAGAGGTAAGGGGGCGCAGCAGTGCCCCAGTCCCAGGTGGTGTCCCAGAGGGACAAGGGCCTGACTTGCCACAGCTCCCATTAAGATAGCATAGGGAGTGCGGGTGGAAGACTCAGGCCTTAAGCTGGCAGCCAACTCCAAACTGCCTTATAGATCTGCCCACAGAGCTGGAAAGATTCTGAAACATCTCCAGGTCTTGCTTGGTAATATCCTGATCTAGTGAACATGTTCTGATTAACTGCCATTTCCCACAGGCATGGACAGTAGCAGAAAAGTCAGGTTGCCAAATGGTTTCAAATACCTCTCCACTCTGTGGGTTATCATTTCCCTTTTATGGCTCCAGTCAGAGTGCTCCCTTCTTGGGAGGGGAAGTTTAAGGTGCAGCACTGCCCTGAAAAGGGAATCTGTAAGGCTATGTCTACACTACAAAAGTTAGTTCAAATTAACGAAGTTGAATTAATAATTTCAACCTTAATTTGAACTAAACCTGACCTTAGTAAATCGGATTAACAAAGCGCACTAATTTGACTTAAATGTTAAGTCAAACTAGTGCACATTGTTCTTTTGAACTAACTGTCCTAATTCAAATTTATTTAGTTTGAATTAACGCTTAATCCTGGTATACATGACCCTTAGTTCAAATTAAGGATTGAACTAAGCACTTCGTTCAAACTAAATACAAGTGTTACTAATTCGAACTAAGCTTTCATTAGGTTGAATTAAAAAATTCCTTAATTTGAAATAATGAAAGTCTATGGTGGACAGGGACTAAGTTAGTTCAAATTAAGGCTCCTTAATTCGAACTAATTTGCCAGTGTAGAGGCATCCTAAGTGCACCCCTGGGGTTCCTTGTTAATTCTCTGACACCAGATTGAGCATGCTTTGCTGACAAATAAAGAGATGTTTTTCTAGCCACCAGTGCTGAAAAGTCCCCAGCATCTGAGAGTCAAGCTGGGTCTTTCTGGCACCTGCATCACCGACAATAAAGACTGAGCCTTCGGAGCTCAGCTGTTATAACGGTTCAGTGCATAAGCTGGAATAGACTCCTGCTCTCGCACTCACAGCCGTTCTGGCTCTGCAGGATTCACTGACAGGAAAGGATCCACTATAACTGACCAAAGTGAAAGGTGAGAGGCTGGCGCCTGGTTCTGCCACAAGGGGTGGATTCCACTGGCCCAGAACGTTGGGATACATGGGGTCCTGGTTGCAGTTCCCAGCATTTCTGGGTGACTGCTTGGTGTCCCAGACATTTCTTGCAGTGGCAGTAAGTCAGAACAAGTGTCACCCAGCTCTGAACCAGCACAGGAGTCCCCTCTCCTCTGCCAGCTCGCCCTGCCCCAGCCTGATGGGATCGTGCAGAGCTGGTGGGAGTCTCTGGCCAGTGCTCTCTTACCCTGGCCATTGGCATCTTGTTGGCCTCCACGTAGAAGTGAGGGGTCCGCACTTCATACAGGGCTCCATAGTCCAGCTCCTGCAAGCGACAAGAAGCAGTGTTAACATGGGAGGTGAGTGCACAGCTTCCTCCTGCCCTGAGGGGCAGCTTGTGGGGCCAGGGGAAGGGTCTGCCAACATCCTCACCAAAGAGATTTGACCGGCGTGTTCCATAGTGGAGCTGCACAGCAGGCCTGTCACGGGGTGGGGGATCACCTTTGTAACCCTGCTCATGTCAGGTTACTGCATCAATTCAAGATCTGTCCCTTCCTTGCTCTCCTGTCTCACACCTTGATTATAGTCTCCAAAGGGCACCAGGGCCCCTAGGATTACAGCAGTACACCACAAGCTGGGACATTTGGTCTGCGCTTGCCACACCTTCCCAGAAAGATGACAGCACCCGCAGTTGGATTTGCTGGTTCCCAGGACACCCAGCAACTTGCCAGTGAAACTGTGAGCAAAGTTTAGGGAGCCCAGGATTCAGCCATGTTCTGCTTTCCCAGGATTCTGTGGGGGTGGCCACAGAGCCCCCCTCCGCGTATTCACCATGGTGCCCTTCTACAGTGACCCAGGCCCTGCCATTTGTGCTCTCTGCCCTGCCTCCTGGACTCACGGTTGTGCCCATCTTCTCCAGTGTCTCCTCATTGATGGGGTAGCGAAGTTTCATCTTGCGATGCAGCGGGTGCTTCTCGTAGTAGTTCACCAGGTCCACCAGGCTCTCAAACTCGGCAGAGCTACCCAGCATGAAGAGCCGGCCCTCCTGCTGGATGCGGCAGTGTTTGATCTTGCCCTCGGCTCTGTTAGCAACATGCCCCAAAGGGCAGGTGAGGGGTGGGGGACATGACTTCTGTTTTACAAACTGCAGATGGGAAGCATTTCAGCCATCCTGAAATGCAGTCATCTCTGGGGTGGACGGCAGCCGCTGGGGAACAACCCACAACAACACTGCACAGCCATTCAGTACAGGAACAAAGATTCCCATGTCCAGCCTTGCCTGTCCAGGCTGGTGGATGGAATTACCTAAGTGGGAATGCAGCCAGGACAATAAATGCCCCAGGGATATCCAAGGACAGTAAGATCTCACTTTTCCATTCAGGCTCCAAGATGGAACTGCCCTCCTAGTGGTATTGATGAGTACTGACTCAGAACAGCAGCTCCTACAAGATACTGAGTTACGCGCAGCACACCAGCCCTGTGTACTCTGCCATGAGACACCTGTCGCGGGCCCAGGCTGGCTGACTCCAGCTGGTGTGGCTGCTTAATTGTGGTGGAGATATTTGAGCTCACATTGGCTCCTGGCCTCTAGGACCCTGCAAGGTCCCAGAACTCCAGCTGCCCCTCGGGCTGGAATGTCTACACTGCAATTAGAGTCCGAGGGCCTGGGCTAGGCGCAGGAGTCTGACTGCAATGTGGACAGACCCTAAGATATTCAGTCGATATGGAGGGAGAAGGGCACCCCCAGTGATTCTTCAATGCAACTTCCTGCAGCAGCACCTTTCCCCGAAGGTCCCCTTCCTGACTCCATCCAACCCAGCTGCGTGTATGAGATTGGAGGAGATCCTGTGCAAGCACACAGCCTTGCACCAGAATAGGAGGAGGGATGGCTCTGGGTGAGTGCTGTAGCCTTTGGCACCAGGGGCTGGGGTCTGAGGTCTTAAGGGAAACGAGTCTGATGTGGCCCAGCTTGGGCCCCAGGGATGGGTTTGGCTGACTGGCCTGCTAGACCCTGGGATGGCTCACACTCACCTGAAGGAGATAGCATAGGAGTTGGGCTCGCTGCGTTTGCGAACCAGGAAGGCTCCGTCCCGGGGCACTCTCATCAGCATATGCTCAGCCTGCAGGCGGGTCAGGTTGGCATGGTACCACCTAGGCCGGGAAAGAACAAACATCTAGATCAGGTAATCAGCTGTACCCTGTGCTGACTTTGGCAAATCAGTGAGGGGCCGAGTCATAGAATCATAGAATCATAGAACCATAGGGTTGGAAGGGACCCCACGAGGTCATCTAGTCCAACCCCCTGCCAAAAAAAGCAGGACCACTCCCATTAGATCATCCCAGTCAGTGTTTTGTCCAGCTGGGCCTTGAACACCTCCAGAGATGGAGATTCCACCACCTCCCTAGGCAACTTATTCCAATGCTTCACCACTCGCCTAGTAAGGAAGTTTTTCCTAATATCCAGCCTGGACCACCCCAGCTGTAACTTGAAGCCATTGCTTCTCGTTCTGCCCTCTGTTACTACCGAGAACAGTCGAGCTCCCTCCTCCTTGGAGCAACCCTTCAAGTAGTTGAAGGTTGCTATCAAATCCCCCCTCAGTCTTCTCTTCTGCAGGCTAAATAAGCCTAGTTCCTTCAGTCTTTCCTCATAGGGCTTGTGCTCCAGCCCTTTGATCATTTTGGTTGCCCTCCTCTGGACTCTCTCTAATTTGTCCATGTCCTTTTTGTAGTGGGGAGCCCAAAACTGGACACAGTATTCCAGATGTGGCCTCACTAGTGCAGAATAGAGGGGAATGATCACATCCCTTGATCTGCTGGTAACACTTCTTCTGACGCAGCCCAGTATGCCATTGGCCTTTTTGGCAGCAAGAGCACACTGCTGACTCATATCCAGCTTCCCATCCACCATGACTCCCAGGTCCTTTTCTCCAGTGCTGCTATTTAGCTGATCACTCCCCAGCCTGTAGCAGTACATGGGGTTTTTTCGTCCCAAGTGCAGGATTTTACACTTATCCTTGTTGAACCTCATGAGATTCCTCTTGGCCCACTGCTCCAATTTGTCTAGGTCTCCCTGAATCCTGTCCCTGCCCTCTAGGGTGTCTACCGTTCCCCCCAGTTTGGTATCATCTGCAAACTTACTAAGTGTGCAATCTATCCCATCATCCAGATCATTAATGAAAACATTGAACAGAACTGGCCCCCAGGACCGACCCCTGGGGCACACCACTTGTTACTGCCTGCCAACTTGACATGGAGCCATTGATTCCTACACGCTGAAACCGTTGTTCTAGCCAGTTTTCTATCCACCTTACAGTCCATGCATCTAACCCATACTTCCTTAATTTGCCAATGAGAATGCTGTGGGAAACCGTATCAAAAGCCTTGCTAAAGTCAAGGTATATCACATCAACGGCTCTTCCCGCATCCACAAATCCAGTCATCTCATCATAGAAGACTATGAGGTTGGTCAGGCATGATTTACCCTTGGTAAATCCATGCTGACTATTCCTGATTACTCTATTTTCCTCCAAGTGTTTCAGGATGGATTCTTTGAGAAGCTGCTCCATGATTTTTCCAGGGATTGAGGTGAGGCTGACAGGTCTGTAATTCCCTGGATCCTCCTTTTTGCCTTTCTTGAAGATAGGTACTATATTTGCTTTTTTCCAGTCCTCTGGCACCTCCCCCGTTCGCCACGAGTTTTCAAAGATAATGGCCAACGGTACTGCTATCTCATCAGCCAGCTCCCTCAGCACCCTCGGATGCAGTTCATCCGGCCCCATGGACTTGTGCACATCTAGTTTCTTTAAGCAGTCCCTAACCTGACCTTCTGTCACCAAGGGCCTCTCTTCTTCTCCCCAGTCCCCCGCACCTAGTGTAGTGGGCTGGGAGCTGACCTTGCTTGTGAAAACTGAACTAAAAAAAGCATTGAGTCCTTTCAGTCTTGACCTGGACAATAAGTCCATGCCCATTGAGCACAGGAATGTTCTGATTCTCTGTCATCCAGGGGCCAAGGGATGTGACCTGCTTGTTGTCTGTAGAATCACAGACTGGTAAAAGATGAGGGCTAGAAGGGATATCAGGAGGTATCTAGTTCAACCCTGCTCAGAGCAGAACCAACCACAACTAAATTATCGTAGCCAGGATGCTAGGGAGTTGGGCCTTAAAAACCTCTGAGGATGGAGATTCCACCACTCCCTAGGTAACCCAGTCCAGTGCTTCATCACTCTCTTAGGGGAAATCCAACCTAGACCTTCCCCACTGCAAACTGAGACCATCGTTCTTTGTCCTGTCATCTGCCACCACTGAGAACAGCCTGGCTCCATCCTCCTTTGAATCTCACTTCAGGTAGTTGAAGGCTGCTATCAAATCTCCCTCACTCTTCTCTTTTGCAGACTAAATAAGCCTAGTTCCTTCACTGTCTCCTCCTAAGTCTTGTGCTCCAGCCCCCTAATAATTTTTGTGGCCTTCCGCTGGACTCTCCATTTGTTCACATCCTTCTTTTAGTGGGGGGCCCAAAACTGGACACAGCATTCCAGATGTGGCCTCACCAGAGTGATATTAATATATTGGTTGAACATCTCTGTGTGAGACCTGCTCGCGTGTATGCATCTATTGCGCTGGTCTGCACAGGTGTGTGTAGAAAGCCCAGATTTGTGGCACTGCCCCTTGCAGGAGAGAATCAGACTTGAGCAGCTACTTGGATTGTGCTGCCTTGTAGTGACCAGTAGCAGGAAAGTGGGTAAAAGCTCTCTTCTCACAGAAACTGGCCATCCTCTGCTGGCTGGTGTGGCCACTGCCTGTGTTTTGGAAACTGGGCAGCACACAGGCTCTTCTGTTGATGATCATGGCCTCAGCCTAGACGTGGTGTAAGACTATTCACACACAAAACACCTGCTCTGCTTTGGTGCCCCCAGAAAGCGCCGCCTAAGAGAACGTCTGGTTCCCTGGGGCCTTGGGGGTAGCTACCTCTACACAAAAAAGTGTCCACTGCTGGAGCTATTGCCCAGAACCGCCCTCCTCCAGGCAACTGCCCCAGAAATCTATGGGGTGCCTCAGTGACACCCCAGAACAGCTCTGGTAGTAACAGCGTCTCCCATCACTAAAAGAGATAGTACGGCTTTGGGCCCAGGCGCAGTGACTCCTCATCATTTGAGGATGGCGCTGAATCCAGGCATGGTGGTTCAGCAGCTGGTCAGGAGGAAGGATGGCGGAGAGGCAGGGAGAGAAGCGAGAAGAAAGAGGAGGGAGGTTCTCCTTGGGGAAGAGGAGGCTGCAATGATGGGGGGGGAGGCGTCAGGGACAAAGAAGTGAGGGAGAAGGGAAGAGAGGAGCGCCCTCACTCTTTGCTCTCATGAGCGTTGGGCTGTGGCACAGGGTCCGTCAGTCTCATCTCAAACTCATTGCAGCGCAGTGGCACCTCGCGGTAGTGGCAGATCAGGCTGTAGAGGCTGTCAAACACCAGGTTGTCCGTCAGGTAGAATTTGGTGGTGCCGGCTTCCTGCCGGGAATGGATGCGACAGTGCTGGACGCGGCTGGACCTCCTGCAAAGGGCACAAGAAGGGATTGGCACTATCAAGGGCAAGCCACACCTTCCGACTGCAGCCTGACCTGCATGTGCCATGACTGGGGAAAGGCTGACTTTCTGCAACAGCCCTGTGGACAGGCAGGCAGAGGATGGACAACAGAGACCTCTCAAGGCCCAGGGGTTGGACTGAGACTCCCAAAGTTTGAGAAACTGGAGCTGGGCTACAGTTCGGCCCAATCCAGAGATGGCGGACAGGGAGTGTCACACTCCATACCAGTGTGGCAGAGCAGTAAATACATTGATGCAGGGTGTGTTCACACAGCAGTCTTATTTCGAAACAACAGAGGTTGTTTCGAAATAAGAAAGGCCATGTTCACACGACATACTGTTGTTTCGAAACAATGGGTTCTGTTGTTTCAAAATAACTTAAACCCCATGTGGGGATGAAACAACGTTGTTTCGAAACAATGCCGTCTGAACATGTTGTTTCGAAACAACAGTGACTCGTTTTGAAATAACTGTCGTCTGAACCTGCTATTTCGATTCCTGCTTTTTTCCTTAATTCGAATTAATTTATTTCAAAATAAGGTATTATTTCAATACAACTTATATCAAAACAACTTATATCGAAATAACCCCTTGTGTGTGAACATAGCCGTAGTGTGACCACATTGCCCTCAAGAGGCTGGTGTCAGCAGCTACTCTACCCTGCACTCAGTGCTCATGGCTCACAGTGTTCTTTGTAATCAGATAAAGTGGCAGAGTCCTGTGATTGTAGAAGATAAGGGTTGGAAAAAAAACTCAAGAGGACATCTATTCCAACCCCTGCTCAAAGCAGAACCAACCTCAATTAAGTCAGTTTGGTTTGGCCACGACTGTGGTGTATGGCTGGGGCTCTTCACATTGGCTCAGAGCTCAGCACTTTGGCTCAGGACCATCAACTCCTAACTGGAGCATTCCCACATCTAATCTATAAAGGCTGGACAGACACCTGCATCCTAACTCCAGCAAAAAGTCTCCCTGAAGTCAGTGGGAATGGAAAGAGCACCCAGATTTGGCCCTGTGATTCTAACTCGCATGGGGACGCCATCAACTAGACTCGATAAGCACTGGTCATTAGTCACTGCAGTGCTGGTGAATGATGTCGCAGACGGGCCTGGCATCTGCAGTACTCCATTCCCCTCTCCAGTCCCAGCCCTGATAGGGGTGCCAGGACCTGCTCAGTTTTCCATCTCTCTGCTGAGGCTGCCAGCCAAGGAGAGGAGCAGGCCCCCTTCTGACAGCTCCAGAGACTAGTCCAGCGGGAACCAGACTGAGCTCCACCAGTTGTTTTACAGAGATGCAGCTGTCATCAGATGGGAGCCGCTGCCCACCACCACCATCTCAGAGTGGAGCTGGTGAGCGACAAGAGAAACTGAGTCCCTGATGCAAGGGGAGACTGGAGGCAGGGAAACAGGATCCTGACACCACGGCATAGAAGTCACTGCGGCAAGCTCCTACCAGAAGGAGAGGGTGTAATCTCCCACGAAGGTCTCACTCTCCCGCACTAGGAAGGTGCCATCTTTCCCGCCCGTCTCGGTGCAGTACTCATGCAGCAGCTTCTCAGCGATCTGGCGCCCGTCGCGCCCTCCCCCCAGCTTCCCATGAAACCACTTTTCGCTGAAGTGCAGCTCATTGTTGTTGAACTCCTGGAGAGCCACAGAGCCCGAGGCCGAGCCGGGAAGGGTGGGTGGGAGGTGATGGGGGAGGAATTCAGGGTAGACAGACAGAAGGAAAGACAGAGACAGTGGTTTAGTGCAGTGTTTCCCAACCAATGTACCATAGCACACGAGTGTGCCATCAGGCCTGAGCAGGTGTGCTACAGAATTTTTTGAAAAGCTACTTGAAGAGTTCTGGATTGGCTCATAAATATGAGTTCATTTGGAGACTAGATGGTGGTGTCCCTCAAAATCATGAAAGGTGTCAAGGTGTGCCACGGCAGAGAAGAGGTTGGGAACCATTGGTTTAGTGTCAGGTCCTTGATCACTCCAGCTGTCTCTGGGGTGGAGCACAGCGGCACAGAACAAGCCTGCCAACAGTTTAGGACACACCACACGTAGGAAAGGTTCTCATAGCCCACTGAGACTGCTGAGGGATTTAGACAGTTAGAGTTACTAGGCCAACTAGAACCTCAGTAGGACACAGAGGTTCAAAGTGCCATGGGATATTTAATTGCCAAGAATGGTCAGGCCCGGGTTCTGCATCTCCCACAGGAAAACAGATCCATGTCCTATCACTGTTGTATTAGCGCTGTCAGTGAGTAACTAATGCACCTAGGCTTCTCTCAGCCCACTTGTCTCCAAGCACTGACCTGGTCTCACCCTCCTTAGCTGTGGAGCAAGGCAATAGCACAGCCCAAATAGGTACATGCAGCGGCAGGTACTCAGATGGTTCCGGAGGTGAAGATCCCCAAAGACTTGTCTGCCCCCCAGGCTGCACCTTTCCTCCACACAAACACACCTCTTTTTGTTCTGCCTCTTCCTCATCTTCATTGGACTGGTAGTGGGACGTCTCCTCGGAGTAATAGATCTTGTTGCTTGTCAGAACAAAGTAATGTGGGCTCCAGGTCTGCCAAGGAGAAAGAAGTGTCAGAGCCAGGCAGTGAGGAAGCTAGAGAGTGGGTGCAAGGCAGGGAGTTGGCTAAGGATGTCACCACCTGCCACAGATCACAGGTGGCAGCAGGTGTGTGAATTCACCCCATGGATAGTAGCCTATTACTGCGACCAGATAATGGAGTCACTCCATTAGCTTATACGGGGGAGGTCTGGGATGAAGGTCCAGGGTTCATGCCTTTCTGATGACCCATGGGGTGGCTGTTACACCTTCTTCCCCAAGCATGGGAATTCCAGCCAGCACTCTGAGGCCCCATTCTTGGCTCTATGTGTGATCTGTAGCCCCTTCCCTTTCCCACACGCTGAGGCTGCTGGATCTGGAAAGAGAGCCCAAATACAGGGCAGGACTCTTACATGGTCAATGGGGTCCTCAAGGTAAAGGATGCCGTTCTTGATGGAGTTGCTGATGTCATTCTCTGAGTAACTTGCCGTGGAGACTTCTTCGTAAAGGTTCCCTTCAACCAGCTTCTTGTGCTAGGAGCAGGAGAGCAAACCAGACAGAGAGGAAAACACACAGTTAGACTGACTCTTTACCTCTGCCCCTACAACCTGAGACCATGCCCTGTCTGCTACTTGGGCTGTTTAATGTTGCTAAGCCAGGCAAAGAAAACGAGTGGTCAATTTCACTTCCGGTTTACAACTGGTTTCACTTCCCGGCCCAATGCCGCTGCTGTTTGAGTTCACAGCACTGGCACCATTTGGAAGCAAAAAGAGCCTGGGGTCACTAAAAACTGCAGGTGGCCAGGACCGATGGGGTGGTCAGGTTCCAGGTGGCAGAAAGATCCCCATGCATCTAGGTACTTTAGAGCTGGAGGGAGAGAAAGCTTGCCCCAGGAAATTCCAATAATCCCAAATTCTAAGGACCTCACTTTTCTAGCTACCCATGCCTGTCCCTGCTTGAGATTGCTGTGTTAGTTCTTGTAGCTCCTACTTCCCTCTGGACAGCATCAGAGAACGGCTGGGGGAAGGAAAGAGGACAGGCCCTAAGTGCCACACCTTGATGAGGATTTTCTTCTTTAGCTGAGTGGGTGAAGGCAGCTCATCGGCATTGATATCCACTGGCTTAGTGAGCAGCATGTCCCCAAAGACCTTCTTGAAGTTGGAGGCCATGTTCCTTTGCTGGACAATGCTGCAATGGTCCTCGATGGAGAGGATAATGGGAAACCTGGAGAGGTGGTAGAGGAAGGAGGGGAAGGAAAGGCCAAATCATTCAGAATAGCGGCCAAGAAAAGGTTTCAGATCATATGCCTGTAGGCAGTGGCAGAACTCCCTTTGACTTGAAGGAGGGCAGGGGACTAACAGGAACTCAGAGACCCACAGGGTAATTCCCTGGTGTAGGGAATGGTGGATGTAGGGGCAGAGCACTCGGTCTTGCGAATGTTCTCAGGAAACCAGGGCGGGACACACTACACCTGGGGGTGCTCCGCTGGGAATGTACAAATGCCTCGGATGGAAGGTGCTTCATGAAACACGCCCACACCCAGCAGCTGGTTCTCACAATAAATGCAAAATCCCTGAGTGCTGCCCAGGATCAACAGGGAATATCTGTCACCTCCCCTGCTTAAACAGGCTTCACCCTGGTCTCTAACAGTTAGGCTATGTCTACACGGCACTTTTATTTCAAAATAACACTCATTATTTCGAAATAAAAGAAATTAGGTCTACACAACGTTTTCTTATTTCGAAAGGACGGATCCCGTCCTTTCGAAATAAGAATCATCGTTCCGAAACAGTAAAATGTCGAAGTTTTTGAAACGGCCATTATTTCGGAAGGGATATTTCGAAATAACGCTGTTTAGACCTGTTCTTTTGAAACAACACTGTCTAAACCTGTTGTTTCGAAACAACTTTTTGAAACAATGGGCCAATTGGTGTTATTTCGGAATATCCCTTTCGAAATAACGGCCATTTCGATTGCGGGGTTTTCCTTATTTCGAAATGAGCCCTTTCAAAATAAGGATTTTATTCTGAAATAAGTCATTTCGAAAGGACTTATTCTGAAATAAAACTGTGTGTGTAGACATAGTCTTAGAGATTGGCTGAAGTCCTGAAGCAGGAGGTCTCCATGATCACTGTGCCCCTTAATTATGATAGCTCTGGGTGCTCTTGTCAGATTTTCAGGGAGCTGGATATTCTTGTTGTCCAACCCCTTTATGAATCCTGCTAAATTCTTGGCCTCAGTGGCTTCCAGTGGCCATGAGTTCCACAATCTGTGACATGATCTGTGCCTTTCAACACTCCCTATGCAGCAGTGGGGATGCAGAGTCCATGTAGTGCAATGGGGCAGCCCTTACTCAGAGGTCACGAAGGCGTGCTCCTTGATGGTGTGCAGGACGTCCAGGAATTTGATTTTGGAGGTGAGGGTGTGTCCGTGGTAGATGATTGGCAGGTCATCTGGACCATCCCAGCAGTCCACTAAAGTAGAGATGGTTGAGTTGTTAACACTCCCCACCACAAGTGTGACTGTTTATCCTCTGCCCTGTACACGCTCCCAACTGTCCATGTCCTAGTTACCATCCTTTCCCACACGATGTGGAACGGCCTCTAGAGCCCACAGACACTGCCCATGCACTGGGCACAAGCGTCACTGTGTAGCTGTGCACAGGGCATCGTCGGGCTGATACATGGACAATCAAAGGGGCATAAATCACCTGCATTGCCTCACGCTGGTGTGTACTTCTTCAACACCAGCACATGCTGTTATCTTGGTGTGCACAGCTGGCCCGCTGGAAAATGGAGGCCTGCGCCAACTTGTATTTTGGCTCTTCTGCCTCTCTAGGTGTGGCATCCCCCATTGCCCCTGAACCCCATGGGCTCCCCACCTCCCTGCTGCCCTGGACTCCACTGGCTCCCCACCTCCCAGGGCCTCACTGCCTTCCTCAAGCATTTAATTTGTAATGAGAGATGCCAGGTGCACCTGCACCCCTTCTCCCCTAGCCCCGACCCTGCCATCCTTCCCTGCTAATTCCCTTCCTGTGCCTCTAATTCCTGCAGTGCTCATGCCCTTCTCCCTGCACTGCCCCCCCCGGCCTTTAATTCTTGCAATACCCTCTAACCTCTGCACCCCACAGGGAAACAGTCCTGCATTCATGGAGCAGTTGGGATTCCTGCTTGCTCTTCTCTCAAATGCTGCTCTTCTGCACTCCCCTAGGAGGCTGGGGGGCAGGGGTGCAAGGACCAATATTAAGGCTCCCTGAATCCAGGTCACTTTCCCCACCTGGGCTGCCTAATAGGGGGTCAGGGAGCAGCAGCACCTGATGCAACTCACAGCGCAGCCCTCAGAGAGCATGGATGAACACTGGGGGGTGAGCAGTATCTATATGTAACCGCTTGCCTCTCCCACCACGTTCCTCCAGTGGCAGGAGGCAGAGAGAAATCTGGCACCCCATTCTCCAAGCATCACCCCTTGCCAGCTGACTGTGTGCAGCTCTGAACTGCCTGGCCAGGGTGCCCAGAGCAGTTGCCCCAGCCCTAAGCCTCACCCTGCTCAAGGGGGACTGAGCTGGTGAAAGGTTTTGGGTGTGGTGCTCAGAGAGCCATGGATGTGCCTGTCATTGATGTGGAGAGAGGACAAGATCACAACAGTTCCCCGGGTGGATTGACTGATCCTCAGTGGAGACTCTCACTGAGTCGTAGGTTTCAAGGCCAGTGGACTCTCAACTGACCCTGGCACACCACCAGCCAGAGACCCTCAGTCAGCGACTGTTGCATCTGGCAGATTTTAAACCTCTCCCCAGGCTGTGCCAGAGGACCACAATCCAATCATAAACTCTCATGTTTTCAGGGCACCCGAAGGATCCCAAGACTATTTAAAAACTCAGAATTGGTGCAGCCCCCTTTGGGGTGAGACAGAGTAGTTGACTGACACCTCGCAGCAGCACCACCCCAAAATATACGAAAGAAAAGTGTGGGCAATTTAAGGCAACTCCCCAGTACATGATGTGGCCGAGGCACTGGGCTCACACCCTGACACTTGTACCAAGGGCCGCCGCAGTTGTGTTGATGCAGAGCAGCCAGGAACTTGGTTTTAGTGTCTCCCAAGAGGTGACTCCACTAGTGACCAGGGGTGGGGGTAGCCTCCCCAATACCACGGCCTGCTGGCTCTTGGCGGTCCCCCACCCGGTCACTGTGCAGGACCTGCGCAGCGTAGCTCATGCAGTCTGACTAGGGCACAGCAGTCAGTATCAGCCTGGCCAGCTCACTCACGCTCGATACAGCGACAGCCCATCCGGAGGCAGCGAGCATAGGCTTCGAGTGAGGACTCACTGGAGAACTGGTCCCCTGTCAGATACCTGCACAGAGAAGAAGAGGGTCTCTAAATAGAGCAGCAGAGCCAGACTGCAGGGCTGGGGGCAGGATGGGAGGCTGGCATGAAGAGGTGAGGCTGTCAATCATACAGTTCCAAGTTCATCTCAGTGAACAACTTCTGCAGCTTGTGCCTGTCCAGGCAGAACATAGTCACGCCAACAACAGGCTCTTTGAGACTTCAAAATGCCTGGATGGGGCTCGCCCCACTGAGCAACTTGATGTGCTCTGGCCATGAGCTCCTTGCTGTGCTGAAAACATCTTTGCTGTTTCAGGGGCACATGATTTCTCACCGACGCTGAATGCCTTCCATGTAGACGAAACCCTGCATTGGCTAGTGCCACTTGCTAGAGCTCAGGAGACCCATCATGCAGCTAAGCCCAGGGCCAGGGCTACCACTGGTGTGAAATCAATGGTGCAGATCCCCAGCTGGTATAAATCAGAGAAGCTCCCTTGAAACCAATGGAGTTAGAGAATCTGGGCCCCATGTCACAAGGCTGGCTTAAAAGGAAATGTCTAGCCATCCCATGGACAGAACAGTGGGGAAATCTCTCCAGAACTGCCAGGGGAGACTAAAGAGAAACCTTCCCCCCAACATCCCCTGCTGCATCACAGGCCCAAGCCCTTCTGCAGCTCCAAGACTAGACTAGCAGCTCCCCAAAGTCTGCAGAGCAGTGCCAAGGGCTCCAGTGATGGGGAGTGGCATCCTTGCAGCTTGGATTCCTACTGCTTTTTTTGCTCCCTATGAGCCAGAGGCCCTTTGTCCGTGGGCTGACACCAACCACTTACGTGTTGTGGGAGGAGGAGATCCAGTACTGGGACAGCGGGTAGTTCATCTCCTCTGGGACCACCCACTCGAACTTGGAGTCCATGACCATGTTTTCCCTGGAGAACAGGTAGGTCAGAAACTGAGGACAGAAGGAAAGTCGGTTTGAGTGACACAGGGAGGGTCAGGCTCCAAGACACCGTGGATCAGCCCAGGCAAAGGGGAGAGATTGGCATGGGGGCAAAGCACTAATAGAAATGGGGAAAGGGAGAGAAGATGGGGGGCAAGAGCTGCCTGTATCAGAGAAGGAGCTGGGGAACAATGTCCAGTGACCACAGCTGGAAATGGACCTCAGATGCAGCATTTGGACTGTGGACTTCCCCAAAATACAGGGGGTGGGGAGCAGAGTGGTTCCTTCAGGCCCAAATGTTGTTACAGCTGATGCATCTAAATACATGTATGGCAATCACTCATGGAATTCACTGGTGCAGCTGCATGCCGTCCCATGCTGGAGGTGGATTTTAGAGTCAATAATAAATCTGTAGCTGTGCCCCTCAGATGAGGCTAATCAAAATGCCATGCTTCAGGGCACAAGATCATCAAGAAAGGTCAGGAAGAAATAATAATCCCCAAAGGTACAGCCCTGTACACTAGCCAGATGGGTGGGCTACTGATTCTCTTGGCAGCACCTGGGCTGATCAATGATGGAAGCTGCAATAACAGCGTATAAGCCCTCCTGGCACATCCTCACCTCCAATCTGAGGTGGACAAGGTCTGTTATAAATATACCTACATCTATGTGCACCACATTTCACAAACGCTGGAACTAATCTAGAGATTTCTTCTGCTACAGGTGGGAATTGGAGTGCTGTTAAGGGGATGGCTGACTCCCTCCTCAGACCCTATGTTATCAACATCCCTAGCTATATCTTCAAGACATCATGGACTTCCTAAGGAAAATACAGTCCATTGGAGAACTTCCAGAAAACACCATTCTGGCCACTATGGATGTAGAAGCTCTTTACACCAACATCCCACACAAGGATGGATTACAAGCTATTAGAAGAACCATCCCCGATGATGTCACAGCACAGCTTGTGACTGAACTTTGTGACTTTGTGCTCACCCACAACCACTTCAGATTTGAGGATAATTTATATCTCCAAATCAGTGGCACTGCTATGGGCACCTGCATGGCCCCACAATATGCCAACTTCTTTATGGGCAACTTAGAACAACGTTTCCTCAAGTTTCATCCCAAAACACCTCTTCTTTACCTACACTACACTGATGACATCTTCATCATCTGAACACATGGCAGGGATGCTCTTGAAGATTTTCACAGAGATTCCAACAATTTCCATTCCACCATCAAATTGAGCCTGGAACACTCCACACAAGAGATCCATTTTCTTGACACTGCAGTACAAATCAGGGATAGACGCATCACCACCACGCTATACCGAAAACCTACTGATCGGTATATTTACCTACATCCTTCGAGCTTCCATCCTAAACACACCACACGATCCATTGTCTACAGCCAAGCCCTAAGATATAACCGCATCTGGTCTGATCCCTCAGATAGAGACAGACATCTTGAGGATCTCTACCAAGCATTCTCGAAACTACAGTACCCACCTGGGGAAGTAAGAAAACAAATTGACAGAGCTAGACGGGTTCCCCGAAGTCATCTATTATAGTAGAGGCCCAAGAAAGAAAACAACAGAACACCACTAGTCACCACATACAATCCTCAAGTCAGACCTCTGCAACAGATCATTAAGGACCTACAGCCTATTCTAAAAGATGATCCCTCTCTCTCTCAAGCCTTGGGAGACAGACCTCTCCTTGCCTACAGACAGCCGCCCAATCTTAAACAGATACTCACCAGCAACTACAGATCTAACAACAGAAACATTGAAGGAGGCACACACCCCTGCAACAAACCACACTGCCAAGTCTGCCCACATATCTGCACAACAGATACCATCATAGGCCCTAATCAAGCCTGCTACTCCATCAAAGGCTCATTTACCCACTCATCTACTAATGTGATCTATGCCATCATGTACCAGAAATGCCCCAACACCTTATACATTGGACAAACAGGACGATTGCTGCGTAAAAGAATAAATGAACATAGAGCTGATATCAGAAATCACAAAACAAAGAAACCAGTTGCTGAGCACTTCCATCCTTCTAATCACTCGATAAATGATTTGTTAACAACCATCGTCAGAGATGTGGCTGGGATATCAAGACTTCAAAGAGAAACAGCTGAACTTGAATTAATATGCAAGCTAAATTCTGTGAAAGCAGGACTTAATTGAGACTATGGGTTCTTTTCCCATTACAAAAGGTAATTTGACTTCAGGCTTCCCAGGGTTTGAACCTAACAACTGCTCTGATTTGCTGTTACTGTATGACCTGATCCTATGTTTCACACCCCCTTGCATTTATTTTCATTCCATTCTGTAAGTTCACCCATCTTCAAAGCATCTGACAAAGTGGGATTTTCTCCCACGAAAGCTTATGCAAAAAATAAATCTGTTAGTCTTAAAGTGCCACACAACTCCTTGTTTTTTTTGCTGGACTAGACTAACACAGCTATGCCTTTGGAAATAGATTCCCCTACCTCATCCAGCTGGAAGAAGGGTTCTGTCATGTCACTGAAGGGGTCCCTGAGGTAGCCGCACATGTACTCCTGTACTTTGCTGATGTCGCTGGCCCAGGGCTCCTAGGGCAGAAAACACAGAGGGCAACATTTGAGGAAGAACTACGTTAAAAGTTTTGATGTCTAACCATGACGGGAATCATGCTCCAGGCTAGATCTGGATAAAGAAAAGCTGTCCCACAAGTGAGATGTGGCAGCAGGCAGGGCCTTGGGAGACTGATGGCTTCTATCTATCCAAAGGGCAGGAGCATCACACACTGCCTCCTTCCTCCCCACCACTGCACCTCCATCCTGATCTGCCAGGACTAGAGGGAAGTCCAATTCAATTGCCAGCAGCACTGGTCCTTTGAGATGACAACTGTTGCCTGATTGCCAGCAGTCTCTTCAGCAGACTTATGATACAGGCCAACTTTAGTATCAATTTGTTCCTTTTTCCTTAAAATATTTTCATTTGAGTTTTCTGTTGGAGAGTCACAGATTCTCAGGGGCCATGGTGATTCTTCGGGCTGACCTTCCCTGTAACACTGGCCATAGAATTTCCTCCAGGAAAGGATCAAATCCTGATGTCTGGCTGGCCTGGTCCAGTACTTCTAGAGCGACCGGCAGCCTGGATTTAAGGACTTTAATTCACAGCATCACAGAATGGAGGGCAGACAGGAACATCTGGCCATCCAGCCTGTGTGATGGAGAATCCATCGCAGCTCTTAGGGACTTGTTCTGATGGTTAATTACCTGCACTGTCTTTCTAGACTGTTTGTCTAGCGTCAGCTGCCCCCTCCCATCGTAGTTTTCTATCTGTCCACAGCTCAAACTAGGGCCACGGCCCTACAAACTCCTCCCCTCCCATGGCCCCTTCCTCCTGGGGCACCATACTGCACCACGGCCCCTTCCTCCTGTGGCCTCTCTGCTGAAATTGCCAACAGGGGATGTCAGCTCATGTGGTGGTGAGTTAAGTCTACCAGGAAGAGGAGTGAGATCCACCAATCTTATTTCTGTCACAGAACAGGAGAGGCATTGGATGATCATGACTTGAGGTGCCTAGTGGCCAGGGCCAGCCCGAGGTAGCCAGATGCTCTCTGAGTTACGGTTGGCCACATCCACGAGCATTTCTGTCAGACTCTGTGCAATCCAAGCAGGGACCTGGAAGACGGCAGGGTGATGGAAGCGCATCCCAGCACGTACCTTCTGGTCATGCAGCAGGAACTTCTGGAAGTCATACAGCGTAATCTGGCAGAGCTCCGGCCGATCGACATTCCTGGAGAGGGGCAGGGACCAGTCACAGGAGTGTATTCACCCTGGGTATGACAACCTCTTCCCACCAAACAGGAGATAGAGCCAGGCACTGTCTGGGTCTCTCCCAGACAGGCCCCTATGCCCCTTTATCTCCCCACTATTCCAGCTCTGGCCCCGTCGCCACAGCTTTTCTGGCGAACCTGACATTCACCCACGCCTCTTACTCCAGCCTGGAGCTCCCCCCGATCTGCTGATGCCCCTTCATTCTAACCTGTGGTGCTCCTCTGGTATCCCAGTGCCAGGTGACCCCTGCCCCATGGCTCTGCCAGTGCATTTTGGTCCCAATTAGCAACCCTACCTGCCGTTTCAGTGATGGGTCCCACAGCCTCCCACACTGGGGTGTGACATGCTGAGCGCTGAGTGACAGTGTCCTCTCCCAGGAACCCTGCCAGACTCTGCTCTCAGCAACATGGTGCTAATGCAAGGACCCCAGTTCTTGCCCTAGTTATTCTGGGTTTACAGGAGAGTCCTACCTGCTCTCTGGGGATCTAATGGGGTCAGCGTACGTGTGAATGGTGGATGGGGGAATGTACCAGCCTGACTCGCAGGCCTGGCTTCACTGCCCACGTCTATGTGAACAGAGTGTGGCTGCCCAGGAGCGCATCTGGGTGCTGCTGTGGGAGCAGACAGGGCTGGACTCATTAGGGGACCTCTGCTCTTCCCCAGCGACACTCTGGGCTCTGCCCTGCAGCACTGAATCTGGTTCTTCTCTCACACACAAACAATGAGACAGTCTGGATGGCAGGCCAGTGACTGGGAAGGGATCTGATGGGGTCAGAAAGGACCCAGAGGGATGCAGCCATAATCCTTCATACTCACCGCAAGGGGAAGGAGAGCTCCAGCTGTTCGATGATCTGGAATGCAAAGGGGGGACGGGGAGACAAGTTAGCAGAGAACATGCCATGTGCAGGCTGGAAGGGGACTGGAGTAGGATGCGGGCTTTGTCTAGAGGCCGGGAAAGCAAGAGGTAAAAGGCCTCCCAGGGCCCATGCTGGGTTTCTGCACCACCCTGGGGGCTCCCCTCAGTGAGATGGTCTTCACCTTCTCCTAGCCCTTAGAGCAAAGTCCTCCACTCAGCCAGTTCTCTAAACCATCTCTGGTTGCAAGTCATATCCCCTTAGGGTGCTACAGAGATGGCCATTGATAGTGGTGAGTGGCAATATGACCCCCTCCCTTATGCCACCCTCAGGTCTGGACCCCGCTGCAGAGTTACCCAAGGCCAGGTGCAGTCACTGAGGGCCATGACCCCTTACCGATTTCTGAGCATCAAACATCAGGTTTTTGTAGAAGTGAGTGAAATGGGTGAAGGCCATGTCGCTCCTGGCTTCCACTTCCTGTGAGGAGGGAGGAAAGAGACCGAGTCTTGTGAGAATGGGCCTGGAGGGAGCGGAAACTCCCAGGGCAGAAGGATCTAGGGAGACTCCCAAGAGCTCATGCAGAAGAAGGGGATAAAAAGGTCCCGGAAGGCATTGGCTCCAGTGGGATTCCCAGGCTGTACTGCTCCAGTGTTTGTGTGTCCAGACTCACGCCCACTTGGAGACAGCAGAGATCTACAAGGTGGCCTGCAGCCACCACTGGACACTTCATGGAGATTGCAGGTCCCAGCATGTAGTTTCACATTCTGAGCCAATGTCACAGTCCTTTCATGTCTAGAGATGGGCCAGCTGTGTAATTTGGAGGGGAAGTTGGTTGCTTGATCTAGTTTGTGCTTTGGGTCCATCTTTCCTTGTATCCTAACCACTGAAAGTGTCACAGAGAGAGATATTGTAGGGCTTTGGAAGGGGAAAGAGCAGCCAACACAATTGATCTGCTCTAAGCATGGACTAAGATCCTGTTTTCAGGAAAATGTCTCTCAGTAGCAGGGAGCACAGGTGGGGGGCATAGAAAATCCAGTACGTAGCCCTGAGCATGGGGGCTTTCGGAGAGGCCACCTGGGAAACTTGCCTAGGAAGCATCAGTTGCTCTTTAATGTTCATTGATTGCAGAACCATCTCTTAACATACAGAAAGGAGATGGGCAGGAAAAGGGGGTAGCGGGCAGGAGATACCCCTGCCAGGAAAAGCCAACAAGATGGAATGGAGCAGGAGATTTTTTTCCCTTGGCTTTGCTGACCTGTAGAACTCAATAGCCAGGGGAAATCTTGTTTAATTCCATAGGCTAGTTCAACACCCCCCTTCCCACCAGGACTTTCAAGTCTTTTCTGTAGAACCCCGTTGTGTCTACAAATGACTTCTGGCCTCACCCCATTTCATTGTACTGGCCTGAGCTATAAGCGAAGGAGCAGAAAAAGAGAGAAGAAAGGAGGGCGAAGAAGACCGAGGGAGTGTTATTACCACGAGCTTGTCTCGCAGGAACCTCATGTTGGGCACCCGGTAGTTCACCTGGGGCAGCATGGCCTTCAGATCCTTCACTGTGATACTGCAAGACACACAAAGCAGGAGTCAGGACTCAGAGAGACGTGGATGAGCTCAGTAGACCTTGTGGCTCAGGGCCTTGAGCAGTTTCGCTCTTGCCCTTCTCACAGAAATCTTCAGGAAACTGAGGGTCTGTTCCTGTGAGAAGGGACAGGGATGAAGAGCTGCAGGAACTCCTGCCCCAATGGCTCTAGAGCTCCCAGGTGCTCTCTGGAGATCTGCACGTGATTCACTCAAACTGCGTCTCCACCTGGGAACTGAAGTCTTGGTTCACTGAGCAGCTGCCCTATAGACTGTGATTGCACTCAGGCAATTTCTAAACCAAGTCACTTCCATTTGTGAAACTCTCCAGCATGAACGTGCTAAAATCCGTGGTTTGTGTGGCTGCAGTCAATGGCTATGTCTACACTGCCAAATTAGTCTAGACTAAGGAGGTTTATTCCAGACTAATTTGGCCCAATGCCACACTAGCCTTTGCCTAGTCCAATCTAAGAAATTTCTTAGTTTGGACTAGCCAAAGCTTAGTCCGAATTAGTAAAACCCCTTAGCTAATCCGGACTAGCCAGCTTAGTTTGAACTTTAAGCATGTGCAATAGGCAAAATAATGGCTAGTTTGAACTTAAAAAACAAAAGAAACAGAGTCCTTTAACAGAACGAACAAGGAGGCCTGTGGCACTTTTAAAGACTGACAAATTTATTGATCGCATGAGCCCTTGTGGGAGAAAATCCCACTTTGTCAGATACTCTGAAGACGGGGCAACTTACAGAATGCTGTTTGCTTAGTACGTTATCGTTTAATGTTTGTTTAGTTTGTTATTGTGTTTGTTCCTCATTGGCACTCTGTAATGCCTCAGGGGGCCAATTCTGGGTGGAAAGACTGTAACAGCTGACGTCTACACCCTATTTCCATTACTGAGCCTTGGAAATATAGTGATGAAACCAGACCCGGAGTTAATTTGGCCAGCAAAGGGTTCCTCAGGCATTAAACTCACTCTCAGTCCATGTACTTAACCTTTATAGACAGCAGGTGGCAGAGCGTTATATTCCTCCCCTGCTCCCCCTGCCCACCCACCCTGCCCCTCCCTACCCCGGCTCCCTCCGCACTTAGCCTCTAACCAGTCCGCAGCTCAGTGTGTACTCGGGGGCTGAGGTCCAAGCACTGGGTGCAGTTTAGTAGCATGAGCTCTTACCTGTGCTAGAAACGGTTTGTCGCTATAATTACGCTGGCGACCCTGCCTGACGGAGACACAGTTTATACCAGTAAAAGAGCTCTTCTCCCGGTATAGATGAGCCTAGCTCTCTGAACAAAATAGCCCAGACCAGCAAAAGGATTCCTGTTTTGTGGGCCTAGCTGTTTCTGCATGGGGCTTTTGCTAGCCCAGCTATGTCAGGCAAGGGAGTGTTTTTCTCACATCCCCAGAGCTAGGCCAGCAAAACTTTTCAGAGCAGACCAGGCCTGAGATGCCCAGAACCTCGTGGATGGGTCGCAACCTGCGATGTCACCACTCAGAGGCGCAAGTGCCCCTGGAAGGGACGGGGAGCGATATGTGACGGGAGCGAATGAAAAGCAGGCAGTAAAAGTTTTGCCACGTGGAGGAGATTTGGGTCGGGGATCAAGAAGTGCAGAGCATCTCCCCCACACAGGGACTCCTAAGAGTTCACCTCTGCATTGGGTTACTTTGCTTCAGCTGGCCCCAGTGAATTTAACGTGGCAGGATCCCTGTTGCGTTCTTAATGCCTCTGTCATCCGGGACTTTGATCAGGCCGTGCAAGCCCAAATCCTGTACAGACTCCATCCCGCCTAGCTGGCTTGTTGTGCCAGCGGGATTACAAGGCATGCCTAATCAAATAATCTCAGTGGGGTTATGGCAAGAGACTGGTGCACGTAGGCGTTCCTGGAGACCCTGCAGGTGCTTCCCCTGGGGATAGTCAGGAAGGCCTTTCTCCTGCACTGTGTTTCTGTTCAGACTCAGGCCCCCAGGGGACATGCTTCTGTTTTTGTAAAGCCAGTTGTGCTTTCCACACTAGCCCCACTTCCTATCCCATTTCCCATCATTTCCTGCCTGGGCCTGCCCCTCTTCTGGGATGGATCCCTCACTTCCTGTCCGATGGGCTGTTTATACACAGCTGGTGTGTGGCTGAGCCAAGAAATCATCCCTGGCAGCTGCTGGGACCCGCCCCAGCAGCCACACAACATTAGCTGGGCGGATAGAAAGGGACCAAAATGCTGATTCAGCAAAACACTTTTAGGTCCCTTTTCTTTCCTTCTCCTTGCCGCAGCTCCACCTCCACTTCCCCATGGCTCCTTACAGAGACACCGTCCCCTTTCCAAATTCTCTGTTCAGTCCTGGTTGGCTGTAGGTTCCCTGTGAGCCTGTTCCAGGAAGTGAGTGTCACCACGGGATGGGATCCTGGTCCTAGTGCAAACTTTCCCCTTCTTTAAAGCAACAACACCTCAGAAGCTGAGCCCGTCTAACCACCAGGCCTCCTCCCGCTGCTCTTAACATGCCCAAAGCTCACGGGAAGCCAGTGGGAGTTCTCTGTCCACAAGGATTGCCACTCCTGACTGGGAGGCCAGCATTGCAGCAAAGAAAAGGACTCCGAAGACTTTATTTGGGGACTGGGTGACAGGCAAGGAGCAGGAGCAGCTGTTTGGTGTGGTGGGTGGAGAGTGGCTGAGAACTGGATGGGTAAGCCCTCATTTTCCCAGTCAGCACAGCTATCTCCTTTCCCTGCACTGCTCAAGCATTTCTTAGCTGCTGGAGGGGGTTGACTAGCCTCAGATCTCATTGAGCGTCCACTGAGATCATTGCCGCTCAGCCCCAATCCTGCACAGTCAGGCCCCCTGTGGCTGCCACAAGAAGTGCAGAAAGAAGATCCAAGCAAGAAGCTGATAGTCTCTGCAATGACACCTGCTCGGATAAAAACACAAAGGGTCATCGGTTCTCCTGCCCCGCCAACAGGAGGACCAGGGATCTACCCATTTCACTCACCTGCCTTCTCTCGCCCTGTCCATCAAGTCAAACTGTTTCCGCAGCCACCTGGTGAAAGGATTGAAAAAGAAGTGGATCAGCCTGGAGCCACCGCAGCACCATGGCTGGGAGCAAAGTGCACTGAACACACGTGATGGGGTTGGGTCTCTTCTGTAGGAGACCACACCTCAGGCAGGCTTTTCATCCCCCCTTCAGCACCTCCACCCTCTCTGGGGCCCCCAGGCAATCAAAGCTCTCCACCATTACTGGGCACCCCAAAATTGGGATGAATGAAAACCCAACTCAGGACCCTGCCTGCCCTTCATGTCTCCTGGTCCCACCTCAGTCCTCAGTGCTCAGGGGAGGCCTGGATATCATGGCCCAGCTGGCCCCACTCTGCAGCGACAGGGAGACAAGAAGCCCAGGTCAGAGGGATGCCCAGCCTCCAGCTTGTCCGGCTCCCTCCCCATACCTTTCAATCTGCAGTGGCGTCTGAGATTTCTGAGTGTCTGTCACCAGCCAGTTCAGGCCCGTCATCCACAGGTTGACATCTTCCTCACAGAAGGCTGAGGAGGGAGAAGAGCAAAGTCCAGCAGTGGACAGAGGAGCTGGGGGAAAAGCCCTCACTGCATTTATAATAGAGATGGTCCAGACCCCGGAGTGATCTGCACTGGGGCTCTCCTTTCCCCGAGGTTCAGGGGTACAGAGAGTGAGGGATCTGGCTGCTCCTTACCCTCCTGATCTTAGCTAAGATGAGTTTTTTTCTCAGGACCCAGTTGAAAAAAATTATTTATGCCCATGACCCAGCAATTGCATCTTTGAGCAATGCATTCCAGTCTTTTGGCAGTGGCAGCAAGGGGGGCTGTGACCCAGTGCCTGAGTGTCTGCAGCCCAGCACTGGGCCCCAACCCTAAGTTTGACAGCCACGGAGTTAGATGATGCCATTCTTCACACAGACAAATGCACCATTTCCAACCTACTGGCTCCACCCACAGCAACTGGCTGACCCCGATGAGCCAAATTCTCCATGAATGTGGCATTTTATCCGGGATGACCCTTCCTGACAGTGGTGTCTCCTTGGGAGAGGCTATGTCAGGGAGGAGGGATGCTCAAAGGATGCTAGGACTGGCTTTGGACTGCTGCGGGGAGATGATGACAACCACGCCTGTTTCCCTCTGCTAAGCGGGGCCCTAAGCTTCTTTCCCCAGCTTGTGTGTCCACCTTCTATTTTCCACAACAGCCAATTCTCACTCTGATCCTTAGGCCAGGAAATAGCTAGGTAGAGTAGGCAAGAAAGCTGGTGAGGTTGCCTCATGTCTGAAACCCTAACACTGGCTATGTCTACACTACAAAAGCTAAGTCGACTTTGTTAAGTCGATTTAATAAAGTCTACTTAAAGTCAACTTTATTAAGTTGACTTAGTGAGTCCACACTTCTCTTAAGTCGACTTAAGCATGTAGTGTAGACATACCCACTCTAACGAAGAAATGGGCAAGGGAAAGACTCAAGATTGGGCTCTCCCTGCTCACCATCACCCTCCATCACCCACCACTGACCAGCCACGCTCAGTGTCCGCAGCCTGAAATCCGTGCCATAGAGGATGATGAAACACATGCCGGAGTCCAATTTCCGAGTATCTTCTGGATAGCGTTCAAAATCCCGGGAGTTCTTCCCAGGGCGGATCTCTTTTATCTCTCGAATGTCAACTGGAGAAGAAAGAGAAGGACCTGTGACCCTGTCCAGAAGGCCACCCTCCTTTTAACTCTTTCATGCCCACTGCTGGGGTGGCTGTCTTGCAGTGCGGTGATTAATACTGACATGTTCCTGCAGCACCTCTGGGCTGTATGCACGAAAATAACTTTAATTCTCACTGAAAGGCAGCCATCTCCATGGGAGAACACAGCAGCTGCTGAACTGCACCAAGTAGCTTCAGGCAGCAGGACATGAGAAAAATTACATTTCCAACCAAACACTCGGGAGGGATTTGGGGAGGCTAAATCTGGATACCATTTTTACAGTTGTGAAAAGTGGCGCATGACCAGGCAACCAGGACCTCCAGCTTATCTGACAGGTGCTCTGCAAGTCTGTTCACAGTGCAGCTCTGCAGTATTGCTTATGTAGTGTGAGCTTTGGGAGGATTCGAGGTTTCCTAGTAAATTTTTATTTCACTGCGCGTGCGTGCGTGCGCACACAGACATGCACACGAAATGAAAAATCTTTACATTGATAATAATTGGAATGGACAGATAGGCCAAGTAAGAGAATTGCTCCTTGAAGACATATTTGAGTTTGATTTAAGGCTATTCACTTTGTGCATTTTGACATGCAACGTAGACAGTTTGCAGGTGAATAATTTTAAAACTTCAGTTTTTTTAAACTCATTGTCTACTGTCATGAAATAATTATTGCCTGACCTCCCCTACTGTCCGGCCCATCCCTCTAATTTCCCCACTGTCAAAAGGTGTATTGATAGAACTAAAACAATGCTTAAAACCTATAATTTTGTGCTACTGTCAAAATGCAAACTGATAAGCATTTTTTTAAATTTCCAAAGTAAATATCATCCATCAAAAGGCTGTATTAAAAAATTGAATTCTGCCAAGCCTTGTGTCATAAATACGCATGTATATAAACTAGACACCAGAGTGCACAGCCCAGTGCTCCAAAGCAACCCTACAATAACAAACCAGGAGGAAAATGGTTTCATGTTTGCAAAGGGGCTATAATTTGAGGACTGGAAAGTTATTTTAGAGAGTATGGGGCCAAGGCCTGGTAACTTTATTTAGGTAAAGCTCTCTCTGAGGGTAATGGATAAAGACCCCAGCACAAAGCCTTGTTATGTCAAGTCCACACCCCATGAGAGCTTGCAGAGAGCTGGGTTTCATTCTGCCAGAAGAGGCATGTTCATGTCCTTCTAATGCACATTTTTTCTGGGCTCTCCTTGGATGGTGGAATTTTTGAACAGGAGAAACCACAAGAAAGGAGATTGCAGATCAACCAGCATCATTGCTGATGGAACTGGACATCAGTCTTTGTCTCAGCCATAGAGTCAGCTGGAGAGAGCACACAAGTGTGTGACTCAGACACGCCCAGGCAGGTGTGTTATACCTGTGTCTAACCGCCTTCTCGATATTTCACTCAAGGGGATCCTATGAGGGCTCTGCCAAAGTTAAGCACAAGCTGCCTATAGTGTTCTTTGTTGGGCATCTGTAGGAAACAATGTTAGAGGCTGGCCACTGCCTGAATCTAAACAACTTTGATTTGCTGTAACAGTCTGATGTGACCCTATGACTTACGCTTCTCTGCATATATTTTCCTCCCATTCATCTGTAGTTGCCCATCTTCAAGTGTCTGATGAAGTGGGATTTTCTCTCATGAAAGCTCTTGCAACAAATAAATTTGTCAGTATTTAAAAGTGCCACTAGACTGCTTGTTTGTTTTGCTGAACTAGATCGACATGGTTACCCCTTTGGAAAATGTTAGAGGTCTGTAACACATAAAGTCTTGCTATTATTACTATTTGACTTCTGAGGAGAGGCTGAGGGAACTGGGCTTGTTTAGTCTGCAGAAGAGAAGAGTGAGGGGGGATTTGAGAGCAACCTTCAACTACCTGAAAGGGGGTTCCAGGGAGGATGGAGCTGGGCTGTTCTCAGTGGTGGCAGACGGCAGAAAAAGGAGGAATAGTCTCACACCACCGTGGTGGAGGGCTAGGTTGGATATTAGAAAAACCTTTTCCCTAGGAGGGTGGTGAAGCCCTGGAATGGGTTACCTAGGAAGGTGCTGGTATTGCCACTGTTAGAGATTTTCAAGGCCTGGCTTGGGAAAGCCCTGGCAGAGATGAGCTACAGGGCATGCGGCAAAGGGGACTGAGGCCTGATCCACTGGGGCCTTGAACAGATCTGATCATATTTCTGTTACTCTAATCCCTGACAAAAGAGCCCTCCCTGAAAGTGCCCGGTGAGGCTCACGCAGGAACCCCTGTGCTGGGGGGTGCAACAGAGGAGGAGCAGCAGGCAGGGGGATCCCCCATACTGGGGGGTGGGAGGGAAGAGGCAAACAGAGGCTGTGGGCACAGGGATTTCCTGGGCTGGCAGGTGAGACAAAAGAGGCTGACAGGGGCTTTGGGATCTCCCACACCAAATGGGTGGGATGGAGAGGTGGACGGTGGCGTGGGAGCTGGGAACTCCTGAGCTGTGGGGGATGTGTGTGGGTGAAACAAAGGGGGTTGATGGGCTGCGGCACTGGGACCCCTGGGCAGGGAGAGTGGGAGGATGGGGCAGACAGGGGCTGCGGGCACTGGGACCCCTGGGCAGGGGGTGGGAGGGACGGGGCAGACAGGGGCTATGGCACTGGGACCCCTGGGCAGGGAGTGGGAGGACGGGGCAGACAGGGGCTGCGGCACTGGGACCCCTGGGCAGGGAGAGTGGGAGGATGGGGCAGACAGGGGCTGTGGCACTGGGACCCCTGGGCAGGGAGAGTGGGAGGA
>ML682003.1:3975704-4052491 GCA_007922195.1 Podocnemis expansa | reverse complement strand
GTAGGAAGACAAAACTGGATTTATATAATGGAAACTCACTTGCAGGCTTAATTATGGAGTGACTGTTGTTGCATCACAATACACGGGGCTCACTTCACTCACAACTGAAATGCAGCCAGCTCTGGAGTGGAGCCCAGCAACTAATCTGCAATGCACAAGAACATGACCAATGATTGGGGGACGAGGGGAAGGAGAATCCCATGCACGAGAGAAGCTGCATTGACGTTGTGGGAGTGTCGTGACCAGTGTTGGATTGTGCTCACGACACCCCACCAACCACTGGCAGACAGTGCCGTGGGATCTTGAATGGCCAATCTCTGAATGGTGGCACCAGACACCGGGGACCTGGGACTGTCATGGTCTTCATAAGCAGAGTGCCCCCTACTGAGCGACCCAGCCTGATCCTGGCAGCACTGAGCCCCCATTACTAGGTCAGGAGTAAGGGAGAGAGGAAAGAGCTCCTGATCAGTCACTGTTCCCCTTCCCGCAGCGCAGCACCCCCAAACTCACGCTACCTTCACTGTTTACTGAGTCACCATTTCCTGCACACACAGGAATTTCACAGTGCGCAGCCTTCCCTTCCCTTCCCTTCCATCCGCCCCCCTTATCTCTACACAGGTCACCTTTGAACAGGGAAGTGTCTCTTTCGCTCTCTCCCGAATCAGTTTCACTTAGGAAGACAGCAGATGAGATAAGCAGAAACCGGTGGGAGCAGATTGTCCTGCCTGATCTGTCCTTGGCTGGTGCTGGAGCCCAACCTCCCCACTGGAATGTGATATTCTTCTCCATATCCCAGACCTCCCCCATCTGTTTCCTCTCCTCTGCCTTATCCAGTGGTCTGGCTCTTTCCCTAACACCCCTGTCCTCACTTCTTTTCTCTCTTTGCCATTCTTCCTTGGCTTATTTCTTAAGGAGCTAGCTCTCTCAGGTTTTTTCTCCAAGTCTATCTAGCACATGGGGAAAAGCTGTGCATTCATAAGCTTGAGGCATGACTCTCCCCATGGGCCATGGCCCCCAGTTCCCTTGCTGCCCTGCTGATGCATCTGTGACCTGCCTCGATGGACCAACTCAAAGGCTGAGGGTAAAATTCAGCCTCCATGCTCCGTTCAAGATTTGGGCCATGTCTCAGAGAGGGGCTAATGAGTGTCAGTGGGGGAAGTGGGTTTTGCAGTCTAGATGCCAAACTCATTTCCTACAGGCAATAGGGATGGTGACAGCTTTCAGTCACTGCCAACGTGGGCTGAATCTGAACTGGTGACCTAGAGATAAAAGGCCCAACCTCTTTAGAGTCTCCTGGTGCATCCAGATCCACCATGGCTAGCCCTGGTTTGTTCTTCTACCCTTCATCTGTCTAGGGACCCCACACCATAATCTTCTTCACATGGCTGCCCTTTCCAGCTCAGGGACAGCAGAATATGTAGCTTGTCAAAGTTGCTCCTTAATTGGCCAGAGGAGCCAACATCTTGCCCAGACTGGGACCGCTGCCCCAATCAGCCACATCTTTTCCCTTGTGGGTACAATAACAGAGCTGTAATTGCCAGTGTGGTTAGACCCCAAAATAGACACTTGGGTAGACACTAAAATAGCTGCCTAGGCGGCAGGACAGGCTAGCTGCTGCAAGTACATATGGGGGGCTTCAAATTGGACTGTCCTTCTGGTGGTTACTCCATCCTGGAAGTTGGTCTTTTTTAGCAACACTGGCATGGGCTCTTCTGCCTCTACTGGAAATCCACCTCCAGCTTCAGTGGAAACTTGTGCTTTACTGTTGTGGGCCCCGTCACTTTCTCAGCGCTGCGTGGGGCATTAGTGAGAGCTGGATCAGAAAGGCAGAGTTCTTGGCTGGGGAAATAACATGCTGGAGTACACGAATGCAAGGTGCCCTCTACTTCTCTGAAACCCTCACTCCCCCTTTCCTGTGAAAAAGGAGTTGACTGCCTGGTGAGAAATCGATTCCCCAGCTTGCTGCCCTTGCTTTGTGCTTTTCCTCTCTGAGGAGCCACCCAGACAGCCTGTTTCCTGGACTCTATTCTGGGACAGTTCAGGAAACAACCGGACACAAATAAAGAGCCAGGCCTAGGGGAAAGAACAGGCTTGGCATATGTAGGGTGTAGAAACACGCAGCACATGGAATATGGACAGTTGTTCAAAAAACCTGAAACTAAGCCGCGAGTGATTTCTCCTGAGAGTGGGGGAGAGAGAGAGAGAGAGACAAAAGACTCCCAGGGGATTTAGTTTTGTTGTGCAATATACTTCTGAAAGGCGGTCAGAGGCTATATAAGAACCTGACAGAGCAGAATAGTAGAAGCAAGGAGTCCTGTGGCACTTAAAGACTAACAAATTTATTTATTGCATGAGCTTCTGTGGAAGAAAATCCCACTTTGTCCGATGCTTCTCCCCCATGAAAACTCGTGTGATAAATCTGGTAGTCTTAAGTGCCACAGGACTCCTTGCTTCTTTTGCTGGACCAGACTAACACGGCTGCCCCTTCAGAACTTAGAACAGAGTAGGATCGATTGATGACAGGGAGAAAGCAAAGTCTCTCATGCTGAGTGGGGAAAATCCTTCATTGCACTTCTGCCTGTATGTAATGGAAAGAAAAACACCTTCTCCTCAACACCAAGAGGCCCTGGCCCAGAAAGAACAACGAAGAAAACCCAGAAAATCTACAGCTCTTTAAGGCAGCTTCTGCACCCCTCAGCAAACTCAAAGTATTTGTCCACTCTGCAGTCTTTAGGGCCCCAGGCTGGTCCCCAACCTGTCTCACCCTCCCGTTTCTATTTATCTTCAGTGCTGTAACAGCACCTTGTTAGGGGCTGTCTGATTCCTCTCTGGACCTCGCCGAGTGACAGGACAACGAGGCAGGGAGTTCCACAGGGCAGTCAGAAAGCACCTCCTTTCATCCTTGTCCCCGGGTGGGGTAAATAGAGGCCTCTAAAAGGTTACCATAACAGCTTATCTCATTGTTCATCTTATCTGCCTGCTCACTCTGAGGGAGGTACACTCCTCTAGGGCAATTTAAGCTCATCTTTTAATGAAAGACGTCTGCCCAGAGGTGGCAATTTAAAACCCCCGGAGGCCTAGCCACAAGGCGTTCCTTTCCTTGGCTGGGCTCTCTCCGAGTGCACTCTCATTACCCTCTCTATATAAAGACCCAGCCAGCGGGTCAGTAGGGTGGGGTTTCCGGGCTGGAATCTTTTGCAGCATTTCAGAGACAGCATTGCCGGCTGCTAACTCTGCAGAAGTGGTTCAATGGGCATGGTCTGCTGGGCCAGCACAGGGTGGAAGCAGCCCACAAGGGTGCTGAGCAGTGCGGTCACGATTGGATGAAGGCCCATGCTGGAAATCCTGTGCTCTATCGACCCCCATGTGGCTGAAGTCCAGCCATGTAAGAAACACTCTTCTATCCTCCACTTTTGCCTGGTGCCAGTGGTTAAGAAATATTGGTCTTTTGTGGTTATATGTTCCGTTCTGTTTGACACAGACTACGTCCAGGCACCCTCAAATGGTAGGAATGGGGCTGGATCTCAGCACTGTCCCCCAGTGACAGCCAGCATCACAGGCTGTGTTCACACAAAAAAACAACAAGCAGTTGTGTGGTACTTTAAGACTAACAGATTTATTTTTTGCATGAGCTTTTGTGGGAGAAGATTCCACTTCCTCAGATGCCTCGAAGATGGGTGAAATTACAGAAAGGAATGAAACTAAATGCTCGCGGAAAGTGCCGAGGTGGATTTCTGAGCCTGGTAGGAGCAGCAGAGGCAGGAGGAAGACGCCCACCACAGGATCGAGCAGGCCCAGATGGACTGCCTGATCAACCTCGTGGAGCTCCAGACCTGTGCCCTGGAGTACCTGGCCTGGGGCTGGGTGCCCATTGGGCTGAGGACCTTTCTGCCTGGGACCCCAGCAGTAGCCCCTGTCGCCGCACCCCCAGGACTCGGGCTCGCCAGCTATAGGCTCAGGACCCACTGGCCCAAGGCTGCTAGGCACCCGCCCCCCACCCCCTCATTCTCCAAACCCTCTTCATTCCCCTCTTACCTTCTCTCCCCCCAAATCCCTTCACTCCCCTCAAACACACCAACCTCAGCAGCTCCCTCACCTTCACACCCCTCAGCCCCCCCCATAAATAAAACACATCCACACCATCATTCCCTGTGCAGTGCATCCTTTTATTGTGTTGGGGACAGGTGGCAGACATGTGGGGGGGTGCAGGGGCAGGAATGGGCGGGTGGAGTAGTGACAGCAGCTGGAGTAAAATACTCTCTTTCTCATCCGCAGGTTCTGCAGCCACTGTTCATTGTCCCACGTGGTGAGACCGATCCGATGCCACCAGTCACTGCTGGTTTCCCATACCCAGATGTGCAAGTGCTTGGAGGCCCTGTCCACACCAGCTTCCAGGTAGTGTGAGGGAGGCAGCCTGCTGGAGGCCCTGTCCACACCAGCTTCCAGGTAGTGTGAGGGAGGCAACCTGCTATGGCCTGCCTCTGCGTGGCGGTTGCCCTGCGGCACCTGGTGCAGAGACGGAGGAGTCTGGCCAATGCAGGGGGGGTGCAGTGCTGTGCTGGCACAGCACTGGGGCATGTTGGGGTCCCTGACCTCCTTGGGCTCCATGTTGCCACACACAGTATGGAGGGTGGTGTGGTCACTTCTTCCTGTTGCAAAGGAGTGGTTAGGAGAGAGGGGCACTTCTTTTTCTGGTGCACTGTGGGCCAGCTACTACAGTGTACCACTCCAAGGGCGACCTAGCAGCTGCCAGTGTGGATGTGGGCAGTCTCCTGGCATTTTGAATGTGGATGCTCTAAGATGGCTTAACTAGGTCTACTTTAAACTGCCTTAAAATAGACTTTATTCCACTGGCTTAACTGAACCCTCTAGTGTAGACATAGCCATTGAGCTTATGGAACTGGCTGAGAAAATCTCCTGGAAACCCACTCCTCAAGGCCAACCCACTACTATGGCAAGTCGACTACAGCGCCACCTGTTCTAAATCACGTTTCTTCCAGCAAAAGGAGATGGGCAGCTCTTTGGGGCAGTGGCCATGTCTAACGATGGGTTTGTATAAGGCAGGTTTAGAAGCTGTGCATAACAGCTTCTGAAGGGGGGCACCTAATCTGCATGGGTCCTGTATTAGCATGAACACAAAGAGGACAATCAGGTATTAGCATACTGGGTGCAGGACATGGTGGGTAATAGTATTTGGGGTTAATCTGATCAGAAATCTGTCAATACCTGTAATTCTACTGAGGGGAAATATAAAATACTGTCTTTTTGTGAATTGCTACTCTCTCTTTGTTTCAAATCTGCCTGGGTTAGTTAAAGGGTAAAAGCTACTCATAGTTAAAAAGATACCTTTAAGAGAGGCCACTGGCTATTTCAGCCTGAAAAAGTTTGAAGATGGGGTGGGGGTTGCCATGTCTCCTTCTGGAGCGATGCCTGAGGCAATCTGCCTCACCTCTCTGTCAAATGATAAATCTGGTTGGCTTCTTTGAGGCCTCCTTTGTCATGTTAAAGGAAGTAGGTGCTTGCAGCTGCTTAAGGTTTAAGAGCTGGAATCGTTAGGGAGAGAGGCAAACTCTCTCTCTGAGCTGGAGTTACTCAAGAGGAGCCAGCAGACAGTGAGAGCAGTGAGCTGGGTGGCGTGAGCGACCAGTGGGCAGAGCCAGTGGACAGTGGGCAGAGCCAAGGGAAGGTGCTATTGGATGGAGTAAGTGACTGTAGTTGGCGCCGGTGGACAGCTGGTGTGAGAGACACTCCCTACGTACCCTAGGGTTGGGTGGGGACCTAGTTAGCTCTGATTCTCCAGATCAGTGCCAATTTTGCTGGTGCGCTTACCTTGTATGTTCTGTTATGCGGTGTGGGTTGTTGGGAACTTTGCTCTGTACTGATTTGCTAGATCAGCGCTGATTTCTGTTGTTTGGCCTTTTACACTCTGTTTTACTACTATTAAAAGTTTTCTTTACCACACTCAGACTTGTGCTTGCGAGTGGGGAAGCCTTACCCCTTTAGGGTGCCCAGGGAACAGTGCAGGATTCCCAGAAATCTGGGTGGGGGCTCGAGCCGGTTGGTGGTGCTACATGATTGGGAAACCCCTAGGTATAGAACCCAGCCCTTGTTCTGCCAGCCTGCCTTGGCAGAAGAGTTACATTTGTAAGGCACTGTCCATTCCTGTGGGGAGCTAGTGAATGATGACAAAGAAGCGTGGGCTCCAGAGACTGGAGTTTCAGTTTCTTGCTCTGCCACATGTTTACTGGGTAACTGTGAGCATATCACTTAAGCTCTCTGTGTTTCAGTCCTTTTGCCATCCCTCGGAGTAAAACAGTGTTGGCCCAGCAGCATGATGCGTGTGGGTGTAGCAACTGGGCAGCGTGTTTACAAAAGAAGATAGAAAAATCAAATGATTTTGGCTTGGCCAAATGATGAGAGGGGGATAAAGCCAATTGTCTAGGAGAACAAGGTCATCAACATGAAGCAAGGGTTGTTTAGGGTGGTCAAAGAACGTGAGAATTGAATTAACCATGCGAAAATTCCACCTGGGTATCAGGGTATTTTCTGTTAAGCCAATGGGTCCCAAACTGTGGTCCGTAGAGCAGTTGCTGGCTGATCACCTGATGCTGGCTTCTCTGACTACATCTTATTACCGAAAGCTGCTTTTCTATCAACGTTTTACTGCGACTGTCACAGGGATGCAAGGCAATTGAGAGCGGGAGAGCTGCTTTCCCGCATCTTCAATGGGAGGTGAAGTGTCATTGATTATCAATGGAAGGGGGGGCAGTATGTGAGGGCATCCCTCTATGAACAGGTTGCCCCGATGCTGAAAATATCTGTGGACCCCCTGTCTCAGCCAGCAGAAGAGACTGCTGAGGAAAACACGGAAGTCCTGCTGTTTGAGGCACTGAAGACTAGGCAGCCAACATGAATTTTCTTTCTCAAATCTATGATTCTGGGCCTGTTGCAGGCATAGAGGAACTTGAATCCTAGGATTAGAGCCTGGTGTGGCTCAGAGCTGCTGTCCTGAAAGGCAAAATCTTCTTGGGGCTTCCAGTCTCTCCTCCCAGTTCTCCCAGCCTCTTCAAGCAGAGGTGGCAGCTGCAGCCCCCAGGCACCGGAAGAGGGGTCAGAAGCTGTGGCCGATGCTAGGACAAGGGAGGGCAAGAGAAGGCAAAGGAAGAAAGCTCCCTCTCTTGGACGCTGAACGCCCATCAGGCTCAGAAGGCCTGCGAACCTCCAAAGAGCTCTCAGGATGTGCGCTGACTGCCGCAGAAGGAAAACAACTTGGGGGCCCTTTGTCCGGCAAAGCCTGCCATTAATGAGAAACAATCAGGGCTACGTGGATAGAGACAGCTAGTGCAGGGCTATTGTGCTACAGGAGCAAGCAGGAAATGGGTCATTTCCCGGGGAATTTCCAGCTATGCTCCAGCTGGGTGGGTGACATATAGCAGGTTTGGGATAGCTGGAGTAGGCTGGGGGGCGGGTCTGGGAGGGATCAAGAAAGAGGTTCTCTAGGTGCCACTGTATTAGATCCACCATCCAGACAAACAGCTTCCCAGTGTCACACGGGAGCGTTCTTGCATCGCCCACGTTGTTTGTGTGCTGGTTTGATGTGTCCATGCCTTTGTGCATGCATCTCTTTAACTTGGAGCGGGCCTGCAGGCCTCTATTGCTTTGTTTGTACATGTCTGAAGAGAGGAGAGAAAATTCAGTGCCCTGTCGCACTCACAAGCAACACCTCCTCATGACAGTGGAAGTAGAGGGGCCGCAGGCTTCCCATGATTTTCCCCTTCAGTTACAAAGTTCAGAGGTCCTTGCTCTAGATAGTCACGGTGGGTCATTTTGGGCTGCCCCAGCTCTTCCGGTCTACAGGTGATCTGGTCAATGGGAAGGAGGACAACTTCTTAAGCTGGTTCTTCTGACATCTGGAGACCAGCACAAATAAACAAGTGGTGGGAGGAGAAACTAGAACATCCTCTGAGGGAACAAAGACAGTGGTCCAAATAGTAAGAGTCCATCTAGCAGGTTAGTCATCATGCGCCTGGCCTGGTGGGGAAAGGATCTGGGAATGACACGTGGCAGATGTTAGTCATGCCGCTTCATGCATGACTGGCAAGCATCAGATACAAGACAAGCCCTGCAAAAGGAGGCGTAGGAGCTTCTCAATGAAAATATTACCAGATGGTGGATAATCAAAGGAGGGAGAGACTCAGAAAGGGAGAGAGTGAAGGGGACTGGAAAGTGAGAGAAGGGTTGGGGACCAAAAGAGTAAAAGACTGAAAGGGATACAAAGTGCAGGCCCCATTCTGGGACCTAACCCTGCTCGCACCGCTCCATCCATTGACGCAGAGCTCATCTGGAATGAAAGCCACACACAACCTATTTCAAAGCACCTTTTGTTCACTCCCAGGCCCCGCACAAGCACACAGTGCTGAACTCAGAGCAAGGTTCCAGCAAGGCTGTTGCTCACGCCCAGAGCAAGCAGCAAAATGCCTGACACTAAACACAGCCGTTTATACTTGACCAAGACTGACCGCAAAACAAGAGACATGTTGCTCAGGACATCTGAAACTCAACACCCTTCCCTGTCCCCCACAGACAATGGGACCATTCATGCTGCAGGTTCCTCTCTCGTGATCCTATTCTGCACGCCTGTAAATCCAGCGTGCATCTCTTTTGGGTTACCTCCTCACAGCAGAGACCTCCTGGGAAGTGGATATTCTCCCACACAGAGATCAGGCAGCGCCAGTTCCCAGCACAGAACAGCGGCTTCCCACATCCCCTTTTGGCACCATGCGGCAAAAAGCTGAGACAGAAATGATGTGGCAGCTTTGAATGGGAGATCATTTCAGGGGACAGCAGAGTTTAGTCTGCAAAGGCCTCTGCACAGGGTGGGGCCATCAGAGATTTGCAAGCCTTAACTTCATCAGCAATGCATGGTCTTCTGGCTGATCAGAAGACAAGCTCCATGCAGCACCCACTGGAAGGGATGGGTGGAGGTAGGCAAGATAGCAAGTGAACTAGGGAAAAGAAAGAGATGGTGCTGTTTTAGCAGTTTAAACCAAACCCTATTTTTCCCAGGGAAAAGTCCTATGGGATTTAATTGGCACAGAACCAAGAGGGTTCTAAAGAAATGTAACTGGATTTGGTTGAAATTACTCTAAAACGCTACTGAACAGACGATTCCCACCTTTTGACAGATATTTGGAGCCATCCTAGAAGACTCCACAGAAGGAGTAGTATTTTCTGTTAAACCGATCAAGAGGATCCCAAAACCTTGCAAAGGGGTTATGTTTCCCATTCCACAAGACCCCTCAGTAAGGTTTGTAATCTATTTACCTGTGTCCTCATCCTATGCCCAGCACCATCAGCGTGTCTCTCACACAGACACAGACGCTCCTTCCCTCCAAAAAATCAGCAGGAAAATCCCAGATCACCCTTTGTTGTTATTAATTTCATCACCTGGCAAGAAAAGTGACTGCAAAATGGCGTCAACTGGGTTCCATATTCTCCAACAGGGATCTCCTGATCAAACAGAACTGGTAAAGCAAACCAAGATTCAGAGGTTTCAGGCTGGATGAGTGGGGCCAGACTGCAAGCTGGCAATTTAGATCCTACGCGTTTTTTAGCAAGGGAGGGCATAAACCTCTTTTGTGGTATTTTTGCCTTTCATCCTGTCCAGAACCCAGGAGTTCAGAGAGCCACAGGAACCTGTTTCCATCTCTTCCCCGACTGTCTGCCTTGTTTATGTAAGCTCTTTGGGACATGACTGCGTCCTGCTCTCTGCCTAGCACAGGGCTGGGCAAACTTTGTAGCCTATGTCTACGAGGGCCGTGCATGGGAGCGGAGTGGGGGAAGTGTTAGTCTGGGGGGGAGCCACTGCCATGTTCTGGTCAGGCCCCGCTGGGAGACCTGATGAGGGCCATAGTTCGCCCGTCCCGCAGCCGACCTCAATGGGGCCCCCTCTCTGGGTTGACACTTGGGCACTGCAGTGATAAACATGGTTAATTAATAATGAATGGAAAACAATGAGGTTGGGAGAGGCAGCTGGGAAGTACACCACACACTGGTTAGCAAGGAAGGTTGGGAGTGCACCTCTTATTTTAGCTGCCTGATCTTACTTCCTTGGAGCATATGGAAATCATCCCACCACTGCACATACTGGAAGCTACCATGTGGCTAGGTTTATGTTACAATTTACCTATAATAAGGCATTCAAATTGTTTGCTAGCAATTCTGCTCATCCCGAGCTCTGTGCAGTGCACTTTCTGGTGTGGTGCTCGGCTGCTTGTGTGGTTTGTCTGTTCCCAGAGGAAGTGTAACCCATGTGCCTAAAAAGAAGTGATCTCTTTCAGGGATCCCTTATGGCTGGGTTATGTTGCTGGGCAGACTTTGCAGCCCAGAAACCAGAAGTTTCTGGTAAGGGGGTGTGGTGGCACATTGAGCATGCTCCACCAGTTTTATTGTTGTGCTGGAATTAGGTGCCCAGGGAGAAGCCTGAGAGGAGCACCTTGGAGGGGTGCAAACAGAGAAAGCTGCAGCGTCCATGTGCTCAGGGACTGCGTGAAAGGTGCTGAGTGAGAGTGGACGGCACGATGTTTTCTCCCTGCTTTGGACAGTTTTGCAGGGGAATTGTCTGCAATAGAAGTGAGAGCTGGATAGCCAGTGACCTGATTGCATGGTGCTGGCTACACAGGAGGAAGAAAGGACTGCATGGCATTCACCTGAAGAATTTTTCAGCTAGAGATGATGAGGCTGGCTTCTGTTTTGCATTTAAGTCTCAAGGACTTAAAGACTACAACTGAGATACGGGTGACTCCACCTGAACGTTGGGACTTCTGGGTTTCTTACTGTTTTGTTTAAATTTCATTTTGGTTCTGAGGATAAGGTCTGTTTAGTTAATAAAGTTCATTGTTACATTTATTCTGAGCAGTAGTTTGTTGTGGGATGGGAACTCTGAGCAGTCTTCGCTGTGAGTCCTGAACAGACTAAATCCTGGCTCTCCAGCTGCTTTCTGCAGGGGTTTCTCTGTTAGGCACTGGAGAGTGGCAAGTAAATGAATTCGAGCCAACCCTAGCAAGTTACAGAAGCACCAATATTATTATTTGTAATCTGTCAAAAGCCTGATTTTCAGTTCGAAAGCCCACAAAAGCAGGGAAGAGTGAACGCAAGTAAGGCCACACTGGATCTAACAGTGGTCCATCCAGCCCAGCGTCCTGTCTTCTGGGGTTAGCGAATGCCAGGTGCTTCAGAGGGAATGAACAGACCAGGTCATCATCAGGTGATTCATCTCGCTGGCCATTCCAGCCCCTGGCAATCCCTGCTTCTCCTTGAATTAATCTAGTTCTTTTTTGAACCTGTTATATTCTTCGCCTTCACATCCTTGTTTGGCAAGGAGTTCCACAGCTTGATTGTGTATTATGTGAAGAAGCACTTCCTTCTGTTTGTTTTAAATCTGCTGCTTATTAATGGCATTTTGGTGTCCCCTAGTTTTGTGTTAGGAGAAGGAGTAAATAACACATCTTTATTTACTTCCTCCACAGCAGTCATGATTTTACAGGCCTCTATCATATCCCTCCTTAGTCATTAATTTCCAAGCTGAAAAGTCCCAATCTTTTTAAATTTTTCTTCAAATGGAAGCTGTTCCATACCCCTCATCATTTCAGTTGCCCTCTTCTGTACTTTCCTTATTCCAATATATCTCCTTTGAGATGGGGTGACCAGATCTGCATGCACCATTCATGGTATCAATGCACCATGGATTTATAAGAAGCAGTATGATGTTTTCTGTCCTATTATCTATTTCTTTTCTAATGATTCCCAACATTTCTGTTGGCTTTTTTGGCTGCTGCTGTACGTTGAGTGAATATTTTCAGAGAACTCTCCTCAATGATGCCAAGGTCTCTTCCTTGTGTGAAAATGAGAGACCTGTGGCACCTTGAAGACTAACAAACTTCTTCAGGCATAAGTTTTTGTGAGCTGCAACCCACTTAGTCAGATGCAGGAAGTGGAAAATACTGTTAGGAGGTATATTTGCACACTCTTGTGTGGTAACAGCTAATTTAGACCTTATATAATTGGGATTATGTTTTCCAAGGGCATTGCTTTTCATTGATCAGTACTGAATTTCATCTGCCATTTTGTTATCCAGTCACACTGTTTTGTGAGATCTCTGTTTATCCCTTTTTCCAGATACATATGAATTTTTTCTCTCACCGTTTACCATTTTTATAGATCATTTGTGAATTTGTTGGATAGCATCTGTCCCAGTACAGACCCCTGGAGGACACCACTATGTACATATCACCATTTTCGAAATACCATTTATTCTTTCTCTTTGTTTCCTAGCTTTTAACCAGTTACTGATCCAGGAAAGAACCTACTCTGTTATGCCGTGATGGCTTTCTTTGCCTACAAGTCTTGTCAAAGACTTTCTGAAAATCTAAGGACATTATAGCCTCTGGATCACCATTATCCATCTGTTTGTTGCTCTCACGGGGTATGTCTATACTATGGGCTAGAATTGGCTTAAGGAGACTTAAGTTGACTTAAGCAAAGCCCTGACCACATTTGGAGTTCATTAAGTTGACTTAAGGGCCTCGTTAAGTTGACTTAACATCTCCTTCCCTTAAAGTCGACTTTAAGGGTTAAGTCGAGTTTATTAAGTCAACTTAACACAATGTGGCCATTAACGTTGACTTAATAAAATCAACTTAGTGCTGTGGAGCCATTTAAGATGACTTAATAAAGTTAATACAATGTGGCCTCACTAAGTCAACTTAATAAGGTCTACTTAAAGTCGACTTCAAGTAGACCTTATTCAGTCAACTTAACTGAGCCCTGTAGTGTAGACAGAGCTACCCTGTGGCCAGCTGGTCCACATCTGGGGGTGGGATGGGCTGGTCCATGGATGGAGTGGGCTGGGACGGGGTGAACAAGCCCAGAGACCGGGATCTGCTCTCCTGCCCTGCTCCAGGGCTGGCTGGTCCACACCCCATGGGGGGCTGGCACATGGTCGCTTTGCTCTGGGGGGGGCTGGCTGCTGTGCTGTACAGCCTCTGGCACTGCTTTCCAGGGCCCATGCGCTGGAGGGCCACACCACGCTCCAGTAAGCCCCATGGGCCTGCCGAAGTGTGGGGCCTGGGGCAATTGCCCTGGCTGCCCCCCAGAGACAGCCTTGCATGGAAGTCCTTAACCTCAGTCCCGTACCTAGTAACCTAAATTTGGCCTCCAGGACCTCTTCTATTCTTCCCTGTGTCATCGGCATCCACAAGTACCACCTCCCCAGCACTGCACACAAGTCTGTCTAGATGTCTCAAGAGATGCACAGCCTTCACACCTGGCAGGCAAGCCACCATAAAGTTTTCGTGGTCACCACAAAGCCAGCTACCTATGCTTCTAATAATGATCAAGTACCCATGACTATTTTCTGTCTTGCCCTAATAACCAGGGTACCACCTTCCTCTCCTAAATGGATATCCTCAGTGTGAGAGGCTACCATGACAACATTTGAAAGGAGAGGCCCAACTACAGTTTGTTTCCCTCCGCTCCCACTTGATGTACTCTTTCCTTGGGACTTCCATGGTCCTCGACAGCACAGAGGCTGTCCAATCAATAAGGACTAGAGAAATGGAGAGCCTTTTAGCTTGTATTCTTACAAAGGTGATCATGACAGGATGGGAAAATAGCCTGGTGGACTAGGGACATTCACTGAAAGCGTCAGATTAGGAGGAATGCACATGCCAGTGAGGACAAGCAAATAATAAAAGGGGATGTGGGTCTGATTCTGCACCATTAAAGTCAACAAGAGCTGCACCAAGCCCACCAGGAAGCTTTTTCATTCTCTACCATGTATGATTTTACAACTCAGATACCTGGGTGGAGTCTAAGATTTTTGCTTTAACATGTGTTGAGATCTAGTGCCAGAGGCATCCTGAGGTGGGCTGGGAAGGAGGTGGACGGGGAGGACACAGCCTCCTGGATGCCAGGCTGGGGGGTGGGGGGTGGGGGGGGTTGGCAGGCCAACCCTTCACAATGTGCAGGAGCTGGGGAATGCAGGAGGCTGTGAGAGGTGTAAAGGAGTGTGAGGGGGGCTGAGCTTCCTGTACCCCCCCATGCACCATGAAGGGCTAGCCTGGTGTCCTCCCAGGATGTGGGGCAGAGGCTGTCCTGTCTGAACGAGCAGTGGTAAGGAGGGGCGGACCCAAATCAGCATTGCACCCCCCAACCTCGGGTCTTGTCCCCTGCAGAACGAACAGAGCCCCCTCCTCCAAAGTCCCTGGGGCAGCTGGGGGGTGGTGCCAGGATCTCTTCTGCCCTGCACAGGGGAGAAGAAGGTCTGGGGGGTGCAAATGTCGGCCATAGACCCTTGATAAGCAACTGTTTAGTGCCCAAGGACCTGACACCTGATCCACAGCCTCCTCTGTTATTTTGTCCCAGGCCCTCTGCTCACACAGCTCTGACCACACACCTCTCTCCTGACCTGCAGTACCCCTGATATTAGACAGAGCTAGTGACTGAACATGCCGGTCACGATCCATCCAAGCGCACAACACACCATTGCTGAGAGCCAGAAGTTTATTTGTTTGGCCCCTCTGAAGATCGTTGTGCTGCTCACACGCAGCCACAAAACCTCCATGCTGTTGAGCCAACACGTCAGGGAGCACGGAAAGGATTATAAAAAGATGGCTTGTTTGCCTTTTGGACTGGATGAGCTCTCAATAGATGGTGCATTTCTGAGAGAGATGGCCTAATGAATGCCGACATCATCTCTGGGGCTGTGAGTTACGTGCAGGGAAATTTGGACATTGACAAGGTTATTCTTCCTGCACAAGATGCTCCAAAGGGCACTAAAGATTTTGTGCACTGTTTGCAGCTCACACTTTACTTGAAGTGCTCATTAAAAATGGCTTTAGCACAAATCAAATTATTTCATCCATTTTTTAAAAAACTCAGCAAATGCAGGATTTACTCACTGGTTTTTATCTTGAATGTTTGTTGCTGGGAACTGAGGTCCCTTCCAATCCTATGATTCAATTCGATTCGAACCCCAAAGTTACGAGGCTCTAGTTACTGTTGCCGTCCCTTTTGTGTTGTACATCCTCCTGAGTGTCTCTACAGAGGTTATGATTTTGCTACTATTCCTACTTATGGGATTTAGTTTGGTAGCTGAGACTGGAGAGGTCTGTGCTTTAGGTCCAGATTCAGTTCCTGGTGATGATCAAAATGGTGATTGTTATAGTAGTGCGTGATAACCAGGAACTGAGGGTACCATCAGTTTTGGAGGGGGAACTCCAGTGTTCACATGAATCTGACTGCAGGATAGGGGCCTAAAAGGGAAGTAGATCAGTAGGACTTTCTAAGCTAAATTATAGAGGGATGATCTACACACATCAAGAACGATGAAAATTTGACTGGTTTTATTTTTAGGCTATTTGGATTTATTTATCTGAGGTGATATTAGGATCCCAGGGAATTAAGTGAAACACTAACAATATCTCACTTCCTCATCTGTCTTAGGTACTTAGCTGGGTCCTATCTATGGAACATACAATCTTTAATGAGTCTATACTCACACACCCTTGTAAGGTGGGATAGTACCATTACCCCCAGAGAAATGAAAAAACAGATGCTCAAAGGTATCCCAGGGCCTAAAATCCACTGAAATCAATAGGATTTAGGTGCTCAGAAAACTTTGAGGAACAGGATCTAAGTAATTTGCTCAGACACAAAGCCAGATTTCAACCATCCCAGTCTAACTCTTTAATCACTGGACCATCCTTGTTTGTGGTGGAGCCTCCAGCACATGATGTCTAGAGCAGTGGTCCCCAACCTTTTCTCACCGTGACACATCTTGATATCTTTAATTATTTTTAGGCACATCACTATTTGGTTGCCAAACGAATCCATGAATATTCATGAGCCACTCCAGAACTCTTGAAGCTGTTTTTCAAAAAATTCCATGGCCCACCTGCTCAGGCCGGAGGGCACAGCCAAGCCATGTGTCATGGCACACTGGTTGGGAAACACTGGTCTGGCATGAAACTGTCCAGGGACTGAGGTGTTGGCTTGGGAAGAAAGGGAAGAGAAGTGATAACTGAAGGGGAGATAACAACAGTCCAGAAACACAGGAAGTGTGTAAACACTAAGGAGAAGAAATATTTGGCAAAGGGTATCTAGGAGCAGGAGGATGGAATCACTGGAGGGGGAAATTTAGTTTGGCTGGGACATATTGTTTGCACTAGTGTTTTCACAAGTCTCACAATATTTGGTGGCCTTCTTAAAGCTCCGGCTCCTAGAGGCGTGTGATCATGTGAGAATCTTTGCTTTGATTTTTTTTTTTAGCTAAGCAAGTTTCTAGCCCTCTTGGTTGTGGTAAAAAGCTTGAAACGGTGACCCAAGTCCTCCCTGAAGATTCAAAACCCAAAGAACAAATAAAAAGAGTAGGGCTTATGTGAGACTGGCTGGATTATGGGGACCATTTAGGATATTATTTCATGTCGATACGTCAAGATTACAGTAATACATATGAGATCGGCCATGTCAGGTACCATTAGAAAGGTTACAGTTTGCTAGCTCTGATGGTATTGCTTATGTTTGAGTGTCATATTTGTATTGGAGGTTGTGGATAGGTTTGATGGATCTGTAGTTTAACTTGTGCTGTGTTTCTGTGCTCCAACCCAGACAGACTGGCTGCAGCCAGAGCCAGCTTAATGGCCCGTTAAGAAAACTCTCAGGTACCGTGTGCCCATGGAGAGGCCTGATGAGTTATCAGAACTTGCCCATGTGACTCTGGACTCCATCTTATTCCTGTAAATTTCCATGAACAACATGGAAAAGGCCAAGGAACATAAAAGACTGCTGTACCACATCCATTTTGACGTCGGTTTAGTTTTCAGTCATCTTCTAATCTAGTCTACAGCCTTCCATCATCACCTAGTTCTGGATCTGCTCATCTATGACTAAAGCCGTGAAGCAACAGACTGAGTCCCAGACAGGTACTGGATGTAACCAGAGGAAATATACAAGCCTGCAAACCTTGAATTCTACCAAAGACTTGATGTACGTACATGGACTTTTAAAGAATTCATACATATCTGATCGCTTTAATCCTTTGACAGTTTTCTTATAGTTTGTTTCTTTCCTTGTATAATAAACCTTTACTTTTCGTTACTAAAGGATTGACTGGCAGCGTGGTATTTTGGGCAAGATCCAAACTGACATTGATCTGGTAATGTAACATCCTTTAAGGTCAAGAGAACCCTTTTGACAAAAAGCATGGCGTTTTAAGTAACTTATCTCTTTACTAGACCCAGGGTTGATTGGGGGCCAGTGGCTGAAATGTAGTAAAGGGGCCCGTTTATATTTTGCTTTGGCTTCTAGGTATTTAGTGAGACTGGGGCACCTCTGCAGTGGCCAGCCCTCTGCCCCCTGCCTTCACTAGATATCTAGTGTGGGGGGATCAGAAGCATTGTTTGTGGCCGGCTGGGAAGCCTGATTTAAGTGTCGCCCACGGATGCTGCTTTCTTTTCCGCACCCGGCCTCGGCATTTTCAGGAAGCTTCCCTAGGCACAGCAGGGTCACAGCTTATTTTGAGTCTTGACTTTCAAGCCAATCTCACGATGTTTTGGAATCTGACTTGTAAATTTTGAACTCAGCTTGGGGTTGGCAGTACTCTCTGCCGCAGGTTTAGGGAAACTCCCCAATAGCAGATCAAACCTGCTCATAGGAACAGTATTTGGTCATGGAACTGCAGCCTTTGTCCTTTGACTGGACAAAATCCTGGAGATCAGACTGTACGAAGTGATCCTGCAAAGCACAGAGGTGAGCTAGTGTAACCCATGTGCCTAAAAAGGAGTAATCTCTTTCAGGGATCCTTTATGGCTGGGTTCTGTTGCTGGGCACCAGAAGTTTCTGGTAAGAGGGTGTGGTGGCACATTGAGCACGCTCCACAAGTTTTATTGTTGTGCTGGAGTTACATGCCAAGGGAGAAGCCTGAGACAAGTATCCTGAAGAGGAGCAAGCAGAGGGAGCTGCAGGGTCCATGTGCTCAGGGACTCAGTGAAAGGAGCTGCGTGAGAGTGGACGGCAGGATGTTTTCTCCCTGCTTTGGACAGTTTTGCAGGGGAATTGTCTGCAATAAAACTGAGAGCTGGATGGGCTGTGACCTGATTGTGTAGTGCTGGCTGCACAGGAGGAAGAAAGGACTGCGTGGCATTCACCTGATGATTCCTGGAGCTGGAGATGATGAGGCTGGCTTTTGTTTTGCATTTAAGCCTCAAGGACTTAAAAGACTGCAACTGAGATAAGGGTGACTCCACCTGAACATTGGGACTTCTGGGTTTCTTACTGTTTTGTTTAAATTTCATTTTGGTTCTTAGGATAAGGTTGGTTAAGTTAATAAATAAGGGTCATTGTTACGTTTATTCTGAGCAATAGTTTGTTGTGGGATGGGAGCTCTGAGCAGTCTTCGCTGTGAGTCCTGAACAGACTGGATCCTGGCTCTCCAGCTGCTTTCTGCAGGGGTTTATCTGTGTGAGGCACTGGAGAGGGGCAAGTGAATGCATTCGAGCCCACCCTAGCAGGTTACACTAGCATGAAACTCGTAAACAAATCTCTACTCGCTGTCACCTAAGGCTGATCTGCACACAGCACAACTATCCCAAAGCACGGATACAAGGAAATGAAAAGTTAAGCCACTGAACAGTACCTACACACCTTCTTCTCATCAGCACAAAGACACCAACTTCCCATATAGCACAGCCGTCACGCTATCCAGCCGACACATTGGAACCTTAACTCTGCCCCTTTGTGGTGATGGGAGGAGGGAAGTTTGGGAAAGGAAGAGCTGGAAACCCTGTGAGGGCCCACCTCTGGATGTGATGTCTCTTGATAAGTCTTTGTACAGAGTCTACGCAATCAGGCCCCATTCTCAGACAGCTGTTCTAGACACTATTGTAAAAAAAATAAAAATTGTAATAAAAAATAATGAGACAAGCTGGGGTGAATGAACAGAGCTAGATGTACTCCTTTTCTGCACCGAAAGCTGCAGCTCCACACAGTACGATAACACTCTCAATTTCCTGGAAACCCACATCTGCATTGAATTTTCAGTGATCATGTCAGAAATATGTCTCCAACTCCCCCCTACATTGTCTCCAGGGTCCCAGCTATTAAAACATCCAGGAATCCAATTCCAGCTGTAAATATCCCTTTTTCAGCTAATGGGAGCCAGTGCATTGCAAAGACCACTTTAAATATCCCCACAACATGGCTTACATATGGGTGTAATGCAAGAACCTGACCTGCTTCTTATATCAGCACTAAAACAACCAGAGAGCTTCCTTCATCCATTAGGAGAAATCACTAATGCAAAGCAGCCAGAAATGATTGCTCTGACTGGAATCCTCTTTTCCCTGGGTACAGCCACGGGACTCTGCATGATACAAAAGGCTTGCTGCCCCAGCCTGACACCTTCTTTTCTCTTAAATTTAGATAAAAATAGGGATGCCAAAGTTCCCTTCTGCCATGGAAGGATGTGGTCTGTATGCTGAGGAGCCTTTCCGTACATCAGGAGGCCTGTACTGAAAAAATTTAAAAATTTTCTGCTGGTCCGGTGAAGTGAAAAAAACAGAACAAAACAAAACCTCACATCTCTATTTCTTCCTCCCTGGATGTCCCTATTTATAGATATCAAAAATTAGCGGGCATTTAAGTGCTAGGAATAATTAGCAATCTATTCCTAATCACTAACATGAATAATAATTATTAAATGCTTTCTGAAATCTAAGCCCACAAAACCCGCTGACTTTCTCTTTCCTATCCTAGCCATAACGGCTTCAGCAAACCCCAGGAGCCCTGTTACACGTGACCTTCTGTGCCTGAACTGACGCCGGCTGCTCTTAAAGAGACTGTCAGCTGGTGTAGGCCCAGCATTCTGGGTCCGTGTAAAAAAAGTGGCTCACAAAACCATTTGACTAGCAGTGTTATTGAACATTAAAACAACTAACTGAAAGATAAGTTTTTGGTTTTGGTTATTTTAGGATTTACACATTGCACAGGAAATCCAAACCACAACAGCCCTGGGCTAGTGCTAGAGGACCGGAAAGTGGTATTGACTAGAAACAGAAGTGAAATGTATTAGTCAAGTTTCACTATCCCAATGGACAGAAGCAAACAAACAGCAGCCATGGGGAAGAAGTAAACTAGATCTGGAAAACCCTTCCTGCTTTAACAATCGAACCTACTGGTTCTCCAGCTTTTTTGCTGCATGGCCTGTTGCGCAAGACAAGTTGATTCTGTAATGAGAAATCCTCTTACAAAGTCAGCTTCCTTCCCAAAAACCCAGTCCTCCACTGGGGTGGCCAAACTTATGGAACTCAAGAGCCACACAAGTTGATTATCAAACCTTCAAGAGCCGCACTGAGGCACATAGCCATATACTTTCACCTACTAAATTGATTTGCTGATGTTCTTCTGCGAACCACACTTTTTCATTTAAGAGCCACATGTGGCTTCCAAGCTGCAGTTTGGCCACACCTGTGCTATATCCTGTGAACGACTGACAAACCATATCTACGCGTTTCAGCGGTGGGCTGAGCAAGCACATTTGTGCCCTGTACTTTTTATTTTCATCATCAATTTCTGATCAAATCCATTGGGGAGCCTGTCATTGTGTCCGAATTAGTAAATAAACAGAAATTAGGCAACACTGTTGATAGTGCGGGGGGGGGGTGGTTCTGGGGGCCACGTGACCACCCCATAGAGGTTTTCAAATGGTGGAGCATGACCTCTTGGGGTGTGTAAAAGAACATTTGGGGGGAAGGGGAGTGGCGACACGAGCCTGTTGAGCCACCCCCTGGGTCAGCCTTGTACAGCGGGGCTCAGAGAGGCAGCCCCATGTCCACGGGCCACCCAGACTATCTGGGTTGGGGTGGTGGCAAGAACCAAAAGATGGGGAGGGTCACGGGGCCAACCATGCTCACTACATGTCACCTCTGGTCTCATTCTTCTCCCCCTGTGACTTTGCGTCCTAGATGGCTGCCCTACTCACCATGCCTCGATTACAGCCCTGACCGCTTAGATGGACTCTGCAGACCACAGTCTGAGAACAACTGCTTTAAAATGTTGTTAGTTGTGGGTGGAAGAAAGAATTTAAATACATGATTTTAATCTTCCCAGTGTCCTGTTAACCAAACCAGCCTTTCTGAGACAGTCTTCCACCACATCCTGCAAGATTGTTTCCAAGCAGATATTCTAACCTGCCCTATTTTTAGCCAGTATTTTACTCTCCTCCCCTTTCCCCATTCTACCTCACCAAAAAAAGAAACAAGAAAATCCTCTTGCTCCAATGTATTTCAGCAGAGTTAAAATCTGCTTCCCTGTGCTCTGCTCCAGATGTCCCTGTTCACAGCCTTCAGGGCTTGGTAACTAAGCCTAGCTGATGTTAGCTAACGGATCTGTAGCTCCCTGGCTTGTCTGGCTTGACCCATTCTTTCTTCAACACAGGGAATTGGTTTTGCCAATTCCCAGCCCCCAGGAAAGTTTCTCCAAATATTTTTAAAATGCCAGCGTGGGTAAACCCTGGCTCTGACCTGCTCTTGGGTCAGGTGATTTAGGGTCATATGACTGTATTTTGGAAGTAGCATTTGCTATAAAAGGGGCTCTTCTCCCATTTCTCTGACCTCTCTTGGCTGGGGAGAAATCAGAACCTAATTTTCCATTGAAGGACAGACAGCTGCCTGGGGAAAAGTGACTGGAATGAGACTAGTTGGCCTCCCTGTGCAAACGAAATTGGGCCAAGAGTGGCTTGGTGGAGTGAGCGCAATGGGGTGCCTTGCTAGATAGGACCTGGGAGTTGTGGATTGTGTTGTGCTTGCAGAGAGCTAACTGGACTCAAGAATGTGGAAGGAGTCTGTGACCCTAACCCCCTGGGTACGAAGCACCCATGATACATGGTAAGTTTTCAGGCTGTTACGAGGAGGACGGAGAAAAATTATTCTCCTTAACTGACGATAATAGGAAAAGAAGCAATGGGTTTAAATTATTGCAAGGGAGGTTTAAGTTGGACATTAGGAAGAAATTCCTAACTGTCAGGGTGATTAATCACTGGAATAAGTTGCCTAGGCAGGTTGTGGAATCTCCATCACTGGAAGTTTTTAAGAGCAGGTTGGATAAACGGCCGTCAGGGATGGCTTAAGAGGGCCATTGGTCCTGCCGTGAGGGGACTGGACTCAATGACCTCTCATGGTCCCTTCCAGTTTCTGTGACTCTATGATGTAGTCATGGGCTGGAGAAAGGGTTGGATTTAGGGCCAGAATAAATGGCAGCTTATTGGTGCAAGGCTCTGGGCAGAGGGTGGGACCGGGTTCCCTTCCAGGATCACTGGGAGGTGACAGGCATAAATGCCAGTAATTAAGAGGAAAGGGTGGTTGAGATACTGAAAGAGTGTTGAAAAGAACACTTTGCCCAAAGAGGAAAGTGGACAAGGCCAACTGAGCCCTGACAGAGGTATGGGGGTCTCAGATCAGCAATCTCCAGCCCTGGTAGGATTGGTTCAGTGACTTAAGAATCTGTCCCATATCTCTGTACATTAGAAAACTCATCGTTTGTATAAAAGTGGCAGTACTCTGTTGTGTGACAGTTTAACCTAGTTCCTGGATGGGATGGAGGGTGATCTTTTGTGGCAGCAGAAGTCCAGCTGGGAAATCTTCCAAGTCAACAAGAGGTTAATTTCAGAGATAATGCTTTATAGTTAATTTCCGTGTAGGTTTAGCTCCTGAGCATTGACAGCTGCTGCCCAGGTGAGTGTTTTTTATCGTGTCTTGTCACTGTTTATTGTCTGTCCTCCCTTCAGAAGAACATCACCAACCTGAAGCTCTTGTGTTTTAAAATGGGCTAACTAACAAAGAAATTTGGACAAAGCTGCCTTCCGACGGTGTGCCTGCAAGGAAAAGGGAGAGAACGCTCAGGGATTTCCTCTGTGTACCTGGGACTGTCCAGGAGAGGACTGGGATGGACAGGGCAGGACAGACATTTCGGTGGGAAGAGCCGGATCTGAGGGAGGCGGCGTTCAAGTCACACTGCAGAGTAACTACGGCTGGCAAGAGCCAAGGTGCGGCTAGCTGTGGCACAAACACAGACATAACTGAAAAACAAGCAAGGAGTCGTGTGACACTTAAAAGACTAACAAATTTATTCATTACATGAGCTTTCATGGGAGAAAATCCCATTTCATCTCCCATGAAAGCTCATACAATAAAGAAATGTTAGTCTTTAAGGGACACAGGACTCATTTTTTTTGCTGAACTAGACTAACATGGCTGCCTCTTTGGAACTAGACATAACTGAGAGAGATTTACAAGCTGGAGGCTGGTTGTGAGCAGTCCAGGTTGGCGGCATGAAAGCAGGGTACTACGGGACCTGGAAGGGGTTCCACTGCTCTCTCTGAGCGTCTTCTCATTGCCTGACTGCTTTGGGATGGTTTAGTCATAGCTGAGGCCCCAGGAACCATACATGTATGTGGAAGCACAGACATATTTATATTATAAGAAACAGCAGGAGTTCTGTCTTTGTTAATAGACCATGTAATTAGTCTCCAATAGCAAAGGCATTTCTTTAAAGTGTGGCTTTATTTCCATACGCAGCACTGCTTTGTCTGCTGACCCAGCTAACAAATTCATCAGATGCTTTACAACAGCAGTTTTCAAACTTTTTGTCTCAGGACTGAGTTGAAAATAATCATTTATGCCTGTGACCCAACACTTTCATCTTTGAGCAATGCATTCCAGTCTTTTGGCGGCAGCAGTAGGGGGCACCGTGAACGAGTACCTGAGGGTCTGCAGCCCAGTATTGGGTCCTGACCCTAAGTTTGAAAACCACTGCTTTACAAGATGTCTAATTCATTACTTTTCCAAGTGGATCACCTTACTGATGGAGATTTAAGAGTGCCAGGATGTGTCAGAAAGGGAAGGGAATGAGATCTTGACATCTATAAGAGAGAGAAAACTGTATTGAAATAGCCCAGCTGTGCAAGCAGGAAGCCACCCTGACAGCTAGTGAATTGAACTTTCCAGCAATTAAATATAATCTGCCCACAGCAGCCAGTCAGGGGAACCGGAGGGATATAAGCATGATGGGGAGATATGAGCCCTGATCCCTTTGTAGCAGTGGGCTGAGGACAGCCCTGTATTATTTTCAATTACATGCTTGCCTTTAAGGCATGCAGCTAGGACTCAGCATGAAAGGGAGCAGGACCATTACCCATTTGTTCCAATTCCCTTTTTAAAAACCAAAAATGATCTTGGTTACACAGATTCACTTGGCTGAAAATTTACAACTCTTTTGCCTGCTATGACACAGTCAACCTAGGCACGAGGATCAGCGGCCTGATGAGACGGGTGGTTAGACAGATAGATGGTCATGGCTCCCTGAGCAACTTTGCCAGAACTGAATGCTGGAACTTCTTTATAACAATACTCTTTAGAGAGGACGCTTCCTATGTCACTCAACAGCAGTCCGGGACTATTTTCCCGCTGTTTACAATGATGAAAGCAGCACATTAGTGTCCTAGAAAATGCTACCAAATCAGGAAGGGCATTGCCTCTCTACCCTCCTACATCATCTGTGGCCCCACAGTGCCATGAGACTCCTGTAAGAAAAATTATATGTAATCTCTTCTGTAGGACAGTGAGAAAGGTGCTGAAGTGTAGGCCTCGTTGGAGCCGTGGGTTGCTATGGTAGTGGGGTCGTTTCTCTGGCAAGTCATGTATCTAAGTTTCTTTAACAAGCGGCCTAGAGTTGATAGTTAAAGTGTGTTATCTCCCCTTTCTCATGCTTTTTCTCCTGACCATCTGGACAAGGAATGTAAGCTAGACTGTCCCGTCTTTGTTCTAACTGAAAAGGGAGTATTGCCTCCTATCTCCTGCTCACCCTTCTTGGCACCATAGCCTCACAAGAATGTAAGGTCAGCATCTCTAGGCAGAAATTAATGAGTTTGCAGGTACTGCGGCTGCCCAGGATAATGCAAATGATGTCAACAGTAAACAGAGGCGGGGATAATTATATGCATTCTTTAATCATTAATATGTATTTAATAATGTTAATGTAACCATATAAGGGTCTCTAAAACATTGTCAATCATGTAAGCATTATCATAGCATTATCATACTGTACTGGATAAAAGTGCTGTGATGCTGCCCCTCGGGGCTCTCTCTTGCACTCGAGTTGTTGGGGGGGCCTGCTCAGAGGGGCTAGCGCTTCTTTGCTGCCCTCCGATGCAGTTCCTTTTGTTATTCAGCTGAATAATAAACTCTGAACCACACCTCGTTCTCTGCTCATTGGAGTCTCAGCTGGGAACGGGTCTGCTTCATTGGGGAGGCTCTGGTGTGCCTCTTTCTGAACTTGAGGGCCAGAGTTAGATTTTTCCCCCACACTCCTCATCAGCTTCCTCCTGGCACTGGCCAAGTCGGCCATCCATCTTACCAGAGGAGGAAAGCTGAATGGGGGAGTGCTCTGTGACTGTGGGGTTTGTTTCTTGGCCCTTCTACAGTCACGCTTCCCAGCAGAGTTCCTCTGGGAGGTGTCCACTGACTCCCTAGATCAGTGATTTTCAAACATTTTTCCTGGGACCTAGTTGAAAAGATCATTTATGCCTGCGACCCAACGACAGCTTTCAGCAATGCTTTGCAGTCTTTCAGAAGTGACAGCAGGGGGCTCCGTGACCCAATACCTGAGACTCTGCGACCCAGTATTGGGTTCGGACCCATAGTCGGAAAGCCACTCCCCTAGATGCCTTTGAGGAGCAATGGGAGCTGTCTAGGGATCTTTGCTTAGGGTGCCCCCTCTAAACCCACTGCTGCCTGTTTTTTCATTCGTTCTCCTCCATCATAGTTGTGGCCTGGCTAAGAGGGAGGCACTTTAGCTGTGGGGGCTTAGGCTGGCCTCCGCCCTGGGTTTCCACATTGATGCCATTAGCTTCAGGAAAGTAGGACCTGAGCCCCATGCAAAATCAGTGATTTTTCACCGCTCAGAGGGTAGACACCTATTGTGCATGCAGGTAATAACACTGAGGTGCTTTCATCTCAACATCAAGTGCTCTGCAAACGTTAATCAAACTGAACAGCTGCGCTAGGCTTGCCATTTTTCTAAAGAGGGGTGAGATCTTCTCTCTTCCCATGGGACAAATTCACATGTCTCAGCATCTCTTCGGGCCCATGACAGGTCATCATCTAAGATCAACTTGTTCCAATGTGATCAACCTCCTGAAGATGCCAGTTGTGCCCAAGAGGTGGGTTTTACGCCCCCCCCCCCATGCCTAAAGGGGGAAATTGAGGCATGAAAAGAGTAAGTGACTTGCCATCTGTGAGTCACTGCTGAGGCTAGGATTGAACCTGGGAGAGCTGACTCTTGCCTTTCCTCTAACCACTGTCCATGGTCAAGCAAGCAGACAGGAAAGCTTCCTTGTGGGGAAGGAAAGGTGTATATTTGTTTGAACAGGCAATGGTGACATTACCAGCTACCAGTTTGGACAAGGGTAGCTGGAGACTGAATTTGCACCTGCATTTTCTATGGAAAGTTGCACTGGTCTAATGTTTGCTTGTGGTTCAGGTAATAGGCGTGCAATACTGGAAGTCTGAGGATCATCGGTTCAAGCTGTGTGAAACCTATGCTATAAAGGACCTTTCTGTGTCTTTGTCAGACCCTTGTCCGAGTCTTTGTCCTTTAAGACACAGATGCTATTGCTTCAACTGCCAAAATCCAGGGCTCTAGAGAAACTGAGAACTGCCCATGCTATAAATCGCCACTCTGACTCTAGAACATACTTTCTTTGGTGCCTCTTTCCTGACCTCTCACCTATGTGAGGATTGAAAAAAGGTTTGGAAGCCTGATCCGCAGCCTGTGTGATCAAGTGACTAGTGGGGAGGGTTGGGATTCTGGGGGAGTCGGGAGTCTATTCTTCTCTGCCACTGACTTGCTGTGTGACCTTGGGTAAGTCCCTTATGCCCTATGTGTAGGTAGGCTAATGACACTGGCTCACCTGCCAGGAGGGCCATAGCGATCGCCTGCAAGTGAGGGCTTTGAGGCCCTCAAATGCAAAACACTCCTAGGCTATGTCTACACTTCTAGCAGTACATCCCCCCCCCACGAGTGTCGACAGCAGCATAGACGGCAAGGCCCTGCCTAGTGAGGAAAGTGATGCCAGACCCTCGGGGCGTGTACCCTACACAGCTCTCTGTGTGCCCAAACCACTGTCTAGGCTGCTGGCTTTAGCAAGCTGGTGTCCCACTGCCTCCCTACTTCTGGAAACTTTCCCCACCACCCTGAAAGTCTCTGGCAGGAGAAGAAGTGGGGAAGGGACAGTAGACAAGGCCCCAACAATAGGCAAACTGATATTCCAAAAAACCAGAGGAAAGAGGCTGTGGCTCTTTTGTGGTCACAGAAGTCCCCGACTCACCCTCTAGGTCCCCATTTCAAAAGCTAAGGACTTATTAGTTTTAAATTTTACTGTTGTCCTTCTACACCTCACAGCTGGAGAGCAGGGATCAGTTTTGATCAAGCACTGAGAAATTTTGTGGTTCTAACAGGCTGGAAACAGAACAGAGCAGATTCACAAAGTCAGCCTGGCACTTAGACTGAGCAGACACTGGCCCAGTCTTTCCACAGGATCATGCCTTAATGTTTGTAAAGTGAAAATGCCATGAAAGCATCCAGCCATGTTAATGTTATGAGCTATAATGTAATAAACGTGTGTAACCCACATACTTAAAAAGGAGTAATCTCTTTCAGGGACCCCTTACGGCTAGGTTATGTTGCTGGGCAGACTTTGCAGCCCAGAAACCAGAAGTTTCTGGTAAGGGGGTGTGGTGGCACATTGAACATGCTCCACCAGTTTTATTGTTGTGCTGGAGTTGCATGCCCAGGGGAAGCCTGAGAGGAGCAAGCAGAGAGAGCTGCAGGGTCCATGTGCTCAGGGACTGCGTGAAAGGAGCTGAGCGAGAGTGGACGGCAGGATGTTTCTCCCTGCTTTGGGCAGTTTTGCAGGGGAATTGTCTGCAACAAAATTGAGAGCTGGATGACCACTGACCTGATTGCATGGTGCTGGCTTCACAGGAGGAAGAAAGGACTGCATGGCATTTGCCTGAAGATTTTTGCAGCTAGAGATGATGAGGCTGGCTTCTGTTTTGCATTTAAGCCTCAAGGACTTAAAAGACTGCAACTGAGATAAGGGTGACTCCACCTGAACATTGGACTTCTGGGTTTCTCACTGTTTTGTTTAAATTTCATTTTGGTTCTTAGGATAAGGTTGGTTAAGTTAACAAATAAAGTTCATTGTTATGTTTATGCTGAGCAATAGTTTGTTGTGGGATGGGAACTCTGAGCAGTCTTCGTTATGAGTCCTGAACAGACTGGATCCTGGCTCTCCAGCAGCTTTCTGCAGGGGTTTATCTCTGTTAGGCCCTGGAGAGGGGAAAGTGAATGCATTTGAGCTAATCCTAGCAGGTTACACATGCAGCTGCTTGTTCACTCAAACTCACCTGGAAAAAAAAACTCACGAGTTTAAGGCCAGAAGAGACCATTAAATCTAGCCTGATTCCTGTATATCATGTAAATGCTCACATACATATAGACCACATATCTGTATCTAGGTGACTAGATGTCCATATTTTATAGGGATGGTCCCAATATTTGGGGCTTTTTCTTACATAAGTGCCTATTTCCCTCCACCCCCATACTGATTTTTCACTCTTGTGATCTGGTCACTCTATTTATATCAAATATGTTCATACACCCACAGTTTGACCAGCCTCAAGTGCTTAAAAATCATGGGTGAGGTGCACAAATAATGGGATTTTAAAATAAATGTTGGGTTCTTCTTTCATCTTCTGTATTCTGGGGTCAGATTTTCAAGCTTTTTCTCTGCAACCAGGGACATGTACCTTCTAAAACAAATGAGAGCTGAGATTTGCATGTAACCACATGACTGCACTAATCAGAGCTTTAAGAAAAACATCAAATATCATGTTCCAAAGGGGTAACTGTGTTAGCCTTGTTCAGCAAAACAAGCAAGGAATCCTGTGGCACTTAAAAGACTGACATTTGTTTATCGCATGAGCTTTCGTGGGAGATGAAGTGGGATTTTCTCCCATGAAACTTCATGCGATAGATAATTTTGTTAACCATAGGACTCATTGCTTATCAAATACTGGGAAAGTCATGATAAAATCAAGCGAGCAGGCTACACTGCAACACATACATATATCATTACCCTCTCATCCCATGTTTAAGCAGTCATTCACTCAAGTCAGACAAACATCAGTTTACACCTACACCAAAAATGCGCTGTTAGACTATAGGTATCCCAGTGCAGTGACACCCAAACATCCAGGCTGTACGCAGGCTACGTCCGCTGAACCACACATGCCCCATGTATGCATCCTTCCCATGCACAAAGTGTGATCCACAGTAGAGTTAGAAAATTAGGTGACACTAAAATAACGAGTTAGCTAATGAACACTGCACTGACTAGAAACGTCACAGAGCCTGTTCCCCATGAACTCGTATGAGTTTCCTTTATATATTCTACAGGTACCAACAAGCATGGATCTTACCGGATCTGCACGAATGGCACCAATTTTATGTACACCAGTCTCTATTCAGAAAGATCCCTATGTGCTTTTGACACTTTCCATCTTGGAATTAGTTCACATCCTCCCCTGCCCAAGGAAAGGAAGCCACCTCAGGGATGGACCATGGCAGCTGTTTTACAGCATGCAGCCCAGCCTCAACAGTTTGTGCCAAGAGATGAAGAACAGTGTCCCATTGAAACAAGAGCAGTCTAGCCAGAACAATGCGGTGTGATGCCAGATTACTCTACACAAAGATGAATGGTAGTAAAATTTCAGAAGAGATGGCCTCTTCACCATGAGGCCTGTGGGCGCTACTCAAATTATAACACCATTGGTAAGCATATTACACAAAAGAGAGCTATATAGACACACTGGATACAAGATCTTTAGGAGAAGCAGACTAGACTATCTGAGATCCCTAACGAAAAAGAGGAAAAAAAGGAAAGTGGTGAGCTGAACTGAAATGCAGACAAGCAGGAAATGTTCCTATTCTGAGCTTTTTGGAACTACTGACATTTCCACCTGTTTCTTATAAACATTCAAAATCTAGCACAACCTTATGGGAACAATTACCAACTTTCAGTCTTTCTAGAAAGGTTGAGTGGCCTAATGGTCAAAGCAAAGCTCTGTTTTCCAGGAGCTTTAGGCTTTTATTCCTAGTTCTGCAGCAGGCTTGCGGGGTGTCCATGGTCAAGCCACAGGCTCATATTTTCAAGTTTTGCCATTAATTTTGAGTGCCCAACTTGAGATACCGCATGCCTGTTTTTCAGAGGAACAGAGCATTGACTTTATTTGGGACTGTAGCTCTCAGCATGTTTGAGAGTGAGACTTGGGGGTACAATTCTGGCTCTGAATTCAAGAATAAAACTCCCTTTTAACTTCAGAGAAGCCAGGATTTCACCCTACACTTTTCAACCTCGGCTCCCAAAATTCCTGGACATTATGAAAAGTTTAGCCCTAAGTCTTTCCATGGCTCTGTTTTGCCTTCAATAACCTTGGGTTATTATGTCTTCTGACTTATGGATGGCTCAATTAGTGTATGCACAGCACGTTGAAAATAGAAAGAACTACAGATTTGATAAGTGTTGCATCATTTTGCAAATATCCAGTTGACCAATAAAGTACATCTCTGCTCTGAAAAATCACCGTAAGAAGATATCCATGTTAATAGCTCTCAACGAGACCATTCCAAGTGAAAGGATGTTTTGCTATTTACTGGCCCTGGGAACTGACACTCAAGCTGGGTTTTTCCTGGCCCATACACCATTAGCAATGATAATGACTCTCCAAGATAAATTTTGGCCTCACATTTGGGCAATTTCAGGGCAGGTCTACACTTTTGCTTAAATCGATTGAAATTACATCACTCAGGAGAGGTAGAAAGACACTCTCTGACCCACCAAGTTACAGCAACCTAAGTACTGTCCACACTACCTCTATATCAGCATGAGACACTTTCCCGCTAACCTAGCTTCTGCCTCTCATGGGGGGGATGTAATTATGTTAACAAGAGAGCATGTTTCCATACAGTGTGTTCACCAAACATACCACAGCAGTGCAGACATACTGACACAGCTGCATGTCTAATGGAGATCTTCCCTCTCTGTTTTCTGATCATTCCTTCAGTTTTCTCTGTGTAATGGGGCTCTAAAAATATAATCAAGGGCAGGATATCCATGCAACAGGGATGGAGAGGCAATCCTTTGAATGGAATTTAAATGATCCTGACTCTAGCTCCCTCTCGCAGAACTGTGATCGGAGTAAAAGCAGTGAACACATATTTCAGCCCCTAAAGCAAGCAGCTCTGACTTTGATATTGCCAGGGAGAGGAGATCTGCTGGGTTGAAGGGGACCATTCTCACACAGCCACTTTTCAGAGGATAACCACCCTTTAGGGGCACTCCGTACCCCGTGGGGCTTTCCAGGATGAGCGTTAGTTATCTCCATAGAGTGTGTACTGGTTTTTCTGTGTTAAATCACGACTACAACCAACTCTCAAAAATAAGGGACTGGATTGGCTATTTAAAGCACGACAAGGGGAAAATATCTGCCTCCTCTGCTTTTGATGCATAGACCCTGAGTAACCCACATACAGGAGGAGAAATGAACATGCATCATCTCCTGAATGCCGCACGAGGTTTTAACCACACAATTCCCCTTAGTAATAACATGGGCTAGGAGAGTGAATTCTCCCATGCAAAGCTGAGAGTGTCCCTGGAAAGATGAACAGGAAAGGAGAGTGGAAAGGGCTAGAAGGAAGACAGGCAAATTAAAGCTCAGGGAAGGGGATAAATGGAGCAAAGGAGAGAAAGCCCACACATTCACCCCCCTCAACTCCATTCCCTTCAGCGGAATTACAGCAAGACCAGCGATGATGCCAAGGCCAATCCGAAAGGAAGAGATAATGGGGAGTGGATGTATGTGCTAAGCAGGCTGTCGGAGTCTGGAGCTGACAAGGGAAAGGATGGGGATTGTGGAGATTGAGCGAGAGGGGAGAGACAACAGCACAACAATTGCTGGAAACGTACTGAAGGCGAAAAGAGAGGGTGCAGATGTCCTGATTCTCAGGAACAGCCCTGATATTCAAAGCTTTTTCCTATCCTCCCCCATCCTTGTCCTGATTTTTCACATTTGCTGTCTTGTCACCCTAACAGAGAAGCCCATATCTTTTGCATTCTCATCTCACCTGCGCAGGCTAAACAGAGCAGGGCTAGGTGACTGCCTGCAAGGTAAACCTCTGAGGAGAAAACTCAGACCAGAGTGATGTGTTGTGGCTGAACTAGGCAGCGCTCTTCCCGAGCACAGAACTAATACCCCGGTGCAGTACTAGGCCGCGGACGCAGTGCCACAGGAGGTGGCTTCTTTAGGATGTTAAGTGAAAAAAAGTTATGACCATTTGTGATGATGAAAGGTCTTCTGTGATTTCTGTTAGGGTGGGGGGTGATAGTCCTGGTGTCCTGATCACATCCCAGCTCACGTATCTGCACGCTTCTGTCCTAACATAAATCCCCTGCAGATAAATGCTGCATTCCTCCTCGCTGATGGTTGCAGCGAGCTATTAAACAGATGCTGCCTTTTGCTCCAGAGGTCATGGCTTCTTGGCAGCTAAAGAAACGGTACCTGGTACCTGCACACACCAGTGGCACCGCTGGCGAAGTTTGTAATGCTCTTTAGGACAAAGGTGCTATAACAGATCATTATCTCGCTCCTGTCATCGTTACAATGACTAATAAAATATAACACTTCATTGGCACAGGCTAACGTTAAGCAGGGAACCCACACAGCAGCCCTGTGAAGGGGGCACCATCATTTCTATTTTACAGACTAAAGCAATGTTTCCCAACCAGTGTGCCACAGCATCCAGGTGTGCTGTAAGGCCTGAGCAGGTGTGCCATGGAATTTTTAGAAAAACTACTCAGATTACTGGATTGGTTCATGAATATTCATGAGGTCATTTGGCAACTCTATGGTGGTGTGCCTCAAAATAATTAAAGGTATTTAGGTGTACCACGGCAGAGGAAAGGTTGGGAACCACTGGACTAAGGTCTAGAGAGTTGCCCATGGCCATGCAGCAAATTGCTGGTAGAGCCAAGCCAGGATTAGAACAGGGGAGTTTTTAGCTTCTCAATCCACTAGGCCAATGTGCCTCCTCCCAAAGATTTCCAATCCAGCGTAATCCACTTGGATTTCCCTGGAATCTTGGAGTGAGCTCCATCAAGCCCCGTTCCTCTAGCGAGGGACATTGTTTTCAAGATGGACATTTTCCTGGTTCCCATGATGCAGATATACTCACTGTCTCCCTCCACTTTCTCCGGCGTCCGGCTCCAGATGATTTGCCTGGTCTCCAGCTTCACCTGAAACGTCCTCCTCTCTGGCCTCTGGGACTTTTTTTGGTAGAATAAGGTCAGCACGGTCCCAATTTCCAAACTCCTGAGGATCCTCCCCATGTCCCCAGCCTCCATCCTGGAGTCCTCCAAAAACCCATTGACACTGTTCAGCCTGGAAACTGACATCTTTACTGCATGGCCATTGCCTGAAGGAATCACACAGGATTCGAGTCATGCATGACAGGAATGAACCTTTTGGAAAGGAAGCCAAGATCTTTGGAAATGAAACCTATGCTCCTATTTTCAATTCCTTTCCTCCAAGACAAGAGCTTCCTTTGCTGCAGTGGCGACTGCTGCTGGCTTCCCCCCCTAATGCACCACCACATATACTGCAAAGAGCCAGGACTCTCCTCCGAGCTGGGGAAAGAGGAAGGGGTGGGATTGAACGGTCCTGCAACCTTCTTTCTGTACAACCCAGGAAGAGGGTAGTGATCACCACAGTGAGGCTTCACAGCTATAATGCAGCCGCTTCTGCAGCAGTGAAAGATCAGGGAGGCAGGAAGGGTTGGTGGCTGCTTTTCAAATCCAAGCTATCAAAAAAGAATCCAAGCTGGGCAGGTCCAGGAGGCTGAAATTATAGTTGCTCCCTGACAGACAAAAAATCCAGACAATCCAGGCATGGGAGTTGGAGCTATTGGCGCTGGAGGGTGAGACAGAGGAAAAGCTGGGTGCAGAACTCCACCACTCTGGGTTTTGCTGTCAGTGCTGGAATAGGTGGAGGGAGGAAAGAAGCCCAGATTGTGCAAAGTAAAAAAGCTGTCCAGTCACATCCAAAGAATTCCTACTCAGCCAGCCAAGCACAACCCTCCAAACTGGAGGTGGGAGGGCTGGTGTGGAGGAGGAACAGGCAATCTGAAGGCATCTCCTGTGGAGCCTGGAGAGGGATGAAGAGGGGTTGGTGCAGCAGATACCTGGCAGGAAATCTGGAGGATGTGGGATTCCCCGGCTCCAGCAGATCACAGGCAGGGAGCTGGGGACTGCAGTTCTCCTCTCCTCCTGTAGATAGATCTTGGCGAGGGAGTATTGGTGTGAATTCCTGGGGGCTGCTGCTTCTTCTGCTGGGGAATCAAGATGACAAGGGGGGTTTCTCCCCCCTTTCCTCCCTCTCCCTCTCTCTGCTGATTAATTTCAGGCTGGTGAAATGGACGCCCAGAGGAAACTGCAATCACACATGGCCGGAAAGAGATCAGAAAGGAATTAAAAAAAAAAAAATTGCAGGATCTTGGAGAAAGAAAAATAGGAGAGAAGGAAAAGAGGGTGGAGAGTGACATCTAGAGGCAGAAAGCACCTGTTTCCCTCTGAAGGAGGGACAGGCTGAGAAGTGGCGGAGGCCATGCAGCTGTGTACAGGCTTGTCACATCTGGAAGGGTTGGAGGAGGAAGTTTGTGGGCATCACAGGGGGAACCCGATAGACTTTAACTACAAAAAGACAGTAATATTTGCACTGGTAGCAGGGAAAATACACCATGGGGAACAGGGAAAGCCTTTCAGTGCTGCTGGATGTATGATGGATGGGGAATTGAGATAAGTCAGGGTGAGGAGGTCTTGGAGAACCAGCTTTTTTACTATTATATCACGGGAGGCAATGGCCAGGAGGCTCAACTCTGAGGCCAATGCAGCAGATGAGAAAGTGGGGCAAGGGGTAGTTGGGGTCTCCAAGGATCACTATGGGTATTTCCACATTTCCTCATTGGAATCTTCTGCACTGCAAAGAAAGTCCCAGCGTACAGGTTTCTATACGGTCCAAGTGTTCTGAAAGGTGTACCTTCCTTGACCACCTTGCACTGATTTCAGTGATACGGCCCTGGTGATCCGCCAGCACCAGCATGACGGAGAAGTCTCTCTTTCAGTTGATGGACTCCCTCCCACAGTGGTCTACAGCCCATACTGGGATCCGTGTGCCATATATCACCCTGTTGCAGTTAGGGAATCCCGCTGCCTCGAAGTCATCAATTATTTCCCACGTGTTACTGAGAGTCACAGTCCTTCCTAGCTGGAAGCGACTCATGGGCCTGCACACTTGCATGACTGCAACCCCCAGGATGGACTTTTCAACTCCAAACTGAACTGCGACTTACTGGTAACAGTCTTGAGTTGCCAGCTTTCACACATTGATCACCACTCACTTTTTCACCATGATTCACTCTCATTCTGAAATCCTTGAGCACTGTGCATAATTCCAGGTGGATTTGTGTAGGTGAAAGTGCTGCAGCCACTGCTCGTCATCCAGACATGTATCACGATGCAATTCCACTGTTCAGTACTTGTTTCCCAAGCCCACTGGTGTGGGTCATAATGGCAAGCAATTATATGAATGTCAGGAATAATCTTGAATTATTTGTTTCCATGGCAAAGGGCAGGGCAGGAGTCATCAGTTCACCCTCTGTCTCGCAGCTCCCGAAATATTGCAGGACCACAGCACTGTTTTCATAATGTTCATCAACACACTAGTCAGCATCAGGCAGCAATGGTGGGTGCATAGTTTACAGGGGCTGTTGAAAAATGGTGTGAAACAAAGTCAGAAGTCTATGGAATGGTGGGAGGAAAAGAATCATAGAATCATAGAAAGCGGAAGGGAGCATGAGATGTCATCGAGCCCAGTCCCGTGCACTCACGGCAGGATCAAGGACCCTCTTAAACCATCCCTGACAAGTGTCTATGTAACCTGCTCTTAAAAACCTCCAGTGATGGAGATTCCGCAATCTACCTCGGCAGCTTACTCCGGGGGTTAATCACCCTGACAGTTAAGAATTTTTTCCTAATGTCTAGCTTAAACCTACCTTGTAATTTAAGCCCATTGCTTCTTGTCCTCTCATCGACAATTAAGGAGAATAATTTTTCTCCCTCCTTCTTGTGATGATTTTTTCGGTACTTGAAAACTGTCATCATGTCCCCTCTCAGTTTCTTCTTTTCCAGACTAAATGAACCCAGCTCTTTCAGTCTTCCCTCTTAAGTCAAGTGTTCCAGACCCTTAATCATTCACGTTGCTCCTCTTTGGACTTTCTCCAATGTATTCACCTCTTTCCTGCATAAAGCGCCCAGAACTGGACACAATACTCCACTTGAGGCCTCATGAGGGCAGAGTAGGGTGAAAGAATTACTTCTCGTGTCTTACTTCCAATATTCCTCTTAATACATCCCACAATGGTGTTTGCACCTATGGACGTGCTGAGTTGACAGAAAGGGCAGTGTATGGATGTGCTCAAAGGATGTTATTAAAATGACTTACGATTGCAACATAACTTTCCGTTTTTACGCTGTAGTGTAGATATGGCCTAAATCATGAATTGCTTCCCCTTCGTGTGTTCCAGGAATAGCTGCTCCAAGAAGCCGTAATTCGTGATGTCTAGAAATTTTACTTCTGTTTGCCACCCTGCGGTGACAAGCTCCCAGTCAATGTGGGGATAGCTGACACCCCATTATTGGGGGTTTGTTTTTGTTTTGTTTTTTTTTAGCTTTTAGCTCCCTGAGCCTTTCACAATCACTGTCACCATCCCAGTCAGGTGGACAAGGGAATGATTTTACTACTTCAGTCTTGTTATTCAAGCATGAAGCTTCTATCCAGAGAGATTCTATGGTACCATTTGTTTGATTCGCTTAAGATTTTTCCTACATTTGACTCTATGCTTTCTTTCACAGGCAGTGCCACTCCCATGTGAATGAAACCTGCTCTTGTCATTCCTATGTGTTTTGCACTCCGCTGTCGCTACATCCTGTAGGCTACCATGATTCTACCAAGTTTCTGTGATGCCTGTTACATAAGTTTTCTCATTTACTGTCAAACACTCAAATTCACCCTTCTGAGTCTTTAGACTTCCTGCATTTGTGTACAAAAACACTTAAAAAATATATCACTATTTAGTTGTCTTTCTTCATGTGATATAACCGAATGGTGTTGTACCAAGAAGTGACAACGAGACCTTATGTGGGGGACAAGGCAAAGAGCCACATTTTTGAAAACACAAAAACTTGTATAGACTAAAGGCAAAGAGAAGAATCAACAATTTGTCTTATTCAGAGTTTAAACCCCAACACACTCACACATTTCTGCAACAGGGAAGGAGATAGTTACCAGCCTCATGTTGCTTGAGTCTCACTCACTCGCCAGGTGGGCGATCTCAAGTGTTGGAGCAGGGTCCAGTCGGTTGTGACACGATGCTCCTGGAGTTGCAGAATGAATCCAGAGTCCATTATTTTCTTCACCCTTTTTATAGGGTCAAAGCCAGAAATTGACGTATTTTGTTAAGCTGTTTTTGTACTCCTTGATTGTTCCTCTAAGTTGTTTTCGTCATTCGACATAACTCCTTGATTGTCTCATGCCTGTCATCGTGCTGAGGTGATATTGTTCTTATTCTTCAGCCATCCAGACCTTGTTTATCTTCAGTCTGGCACTCCTCACCTCCCAAATTATACATGCATAAAATTCAGTCACCCCCACCCCCATTACTACTTCTATGAAAGAAAGATGTGAAAAGTTTTACCAGTATATCTTTTTCAGTAAACAAAACATCAGTTAGAGCCTTTGTCATTATCCTTGCAGTTCTAAAACATAATTGTTGCTCATTGCTGTCTTCTTTACAGCCCAGCTGCAAGCTTATCTCAAGCTGTGAGTGTCTGGTGTTACAAGGTGATGTTAATCTGCTAAAGACCATCACGGGACCTTTGCATAAGGGAGAAGGAGAGGGGAAAAGTCAGGGGCGTCGCTGGGGCAGGGAAAGACCCAGGGCACGGGCCCAGCCCTGCCACTGGAGGGCGGGCCCCGCCCCCAGCCAAAAGGCCACACCCCCTGGCCCAGGATAGGGCCAGGGGGAGGCCGCACCGCTGCCGCCAGCTAGGCCGCGCTGTGGTGCGGCACAACACAGCCTCGCCTGGCCCAGTGCGGCCGCTGGAGGCCGGGCCCGCAGCCGCACCCCTGTATCCCTGACCGGGGATGGGGCTGCCGCGGTCACAGTCAGGCCCTGGATCCCCAGCGGGGGACGGGGACGCCTTAGGCAGCCAGCCAGGCCCCGGATCCCCGGCCTGGTTGCCGGTGGCTGCGGTGACCCCATCCCTGGCCGGGGATTCAGGACCTGGCCGGCAGCCCCCACTGGGGATCCGGGGCCTGGCTGAGGCCACGGCAGCCCCGTCCCCGGCCGGGGATCCAGGGCTGCGGCCACGGGCCCGGCCTCCAGATGCCGTTGCCGGCCGTGCCGGGCCAGGCTAGGCTGAGCCGCGCTGCACCACAGCGCGGCCTACCTGGCGGCGGCGGCGTAGCCACCCCCTGGCCCTATCCCGGGCCAGGGGGCGGGGCCTGCTGGGCAGCCAGATAGGCCCTGGATCCCTGGCCGGATATGAGGCCGCTATGGCCGCGGACTGCCAGGGATCGGGCCCCGGATCCTCAGCCCGATTGGGCCGGAGAACCGGGGCACCGGCGTTGGGACCCGGGGCATGTGCCCCGGGTGCCCAATGCTAGCGATGCCACTGGGAAAAGTTCAGGCTCAAACTTACTGCTTTAGTTAACTTCTAAGGTCTATGGGTAATTTAGGCCAGTATGGCCTACATTGTCCACCTCTTGACCCATTTTATTATTTAATAAAACTGGGTTATTTACTTTCGTGATGTCGTAGCAAGATATCGGTGGTAACCTGGATCTGGGCCTCCATCTTCAAATATAGTTGCCGTACCCAACAACCCATGGCTATGAGCCCTATCAAACATATACAGTTTAAGACCAGAACAATTAATAAAGGGTGCAACAGAATAGATAAAATGCATTTAGAAGTAGGGGACCATCCGGTGAACATCATACCAATGCTACGCCGTTAAATCCTTTTCCATTTCTGCTATTCTAATCATTTCTCCATTAGAGTGGGTGATAAGTGTAGTGCGAGCTTGTACACTATTCTCTGTTTGTTTTAAAAGATGTGGGACTTCTTTAGATTGGAATAGATAATCAGTAAGATCTTTCCACTTCAAACCAATGGCTATAGAGAAATTTACTAACTGGCTATGTCTACACAGTAACTTTTATTTTGAAAGAATCCCTTTTGAAATAATTCATTTTGAAATAAAATCCTTATTTCAAAATAAGTTAATTCGAATTAACATTTTGTTAATTCAAATTAAGGGAATCCCTTCAAATCGAAATAGCATGCCCTGTGTGTGGACATGCCATTTCGATTCCAGGCGAGGGGCAGCATGGGAGGTGTGGCAACATGGCCAACTCACCGGGCCATGTTGCCGGCCATGTTGCCAGCCAGGTAGCCAGCCAATCACGTACGAGCAGAACAGACAGCCCCTCCCTGTCCACCGTGACTCCCAAGCGCTTGCAAGAGACATGGCTATGGTTGCCCTCTGGCACCTGTACCATCCTCAAGCACCTGGTAGACCCTCTGGTAGCCTGCACGGTGCTGCCCTGCTGTGGGATACACTTTCCCTGAGCCTGATGAGCCCAGAGCTGAGCCCCGGACCATTATCTCAGTGGCCCTCACAGCACTGTGGAAGAACCCCGTGGCTGAGGCCTGACAGTGTTGAGACACAGATAGCTCACTATGCCTATGGGGGGGGGGATAAGTGTGCACTTGCTCTGCCCTACCTGAAGGCCTGGAAGAGGGCCAGTAGCAGCCCCTAACAGATAAGGTATGCCAGAGGACCCCTGCTGTGCTTGCCTCCATGGTGCACGGACAGATGACATACTGGAATTTGGAGACACAAGGATTGGATTGTACTGGCAGAATGCTAAGGTCAGTCGACCTGGATAAAGGGCAAGCTGTTCGGGCCAGTCCGACTAGGCCAAAGGCCCCTGGCGCAGATGACTATGAGCAGAGCGGGTCAAAGGAAGGGGCTGCAATTGGGGGACTTCTAGTGCAAAGAGACCAGGCCATTAACATAATTCCGTATAGCAAGAGCTTATGCATTGTGATATGTGCACTTATGCCAGTAGACAAATATCGTACACTCTTCTCGGGGCCCTTGGGTACTTGCCTTCGGGCCCACAGCTGTGTAGAAATAAAGTGCCATGCTGCACTAGGTTGTCCCCCCTGCTACTGACGATCCCTCCACTGTACCAATAGCTCCTCGTCCCCCATCTCGGCACCAGACACCAGAACAGACTGGTGGGAACGGGTTGTCCAGGGAACCTGGAGCAGCAAGCACTGAAGGAGGAACCCTCCAGATTAGCAGGGGAACCATCACCCTTGTCACCGAGCCCACCCCAGTCCTACGCCGAAGGCATACGGTGATGAGTGCAGGCATCCCTGAGGACAAGACCGTGGCCATCGCTCTCTGGAAGACGGCCCTTGCCAGGTCCCACAGGTCCGGTGCCCATCTCATCAGTGTCAGGAGGTCCACCATCAGGGAACTGCTGCTGCAGCTCGCCCACGCCATCAGCCGGTCCTGCGGCCATGCATCGTCAGCTTGGAGTGCTGAAGGGCAGCATTGCCGGCCTCACTGCCCTGGTCTTTCCAAGGTGTGGGGGGATCGTTGATGCCACCCACATTGCCATGTGAGCCCCACCACACCGCCCGCTCCTCCCTTCTGCCCCAGCCAACTGCCACCCAACCCACACACCCTGAAACCAACCCAATAAAACACGCAACAACTTTGGACATGGGTGAACTGTTTTTATTTACAAAGGGGTATGGGAAGGCGGAACTGGGGAGACAGGAAGGGTTGAGTGGGGGCACAACTGGGGGCACAGGGATGTGGGGTGGGGGGTTTCAAAATAGGACAGGGGATGTGGGGTGAGGGTTTTCAACTGGGGGCACAGGGATGTGGGGTGGGGGAGCATTTTAGCGGGGAGCTGCCCCTGGGGCAGGGCCCACAGCACCACGGCCTTTGCCGAGGCCACCCCGGGTCCGGGGGTGCTGGCAGCAAGGGGCAGCAGGGTCTCTGGGTGCAGCAGGCACAGTCCCAGGCTGGGGGGCAAGGTTTCCCCCAGGCTGCTGCAGCGTGCCATGCACGCCCTCAAGGGCCATTGCCTGGTGCTCCTGGGCTGTTGCCTGGCGCTCCAGAGCTGAGGCCTGGTGCTCCAGGGCCACCACGACGAGGTCGTCTGCCTCGACAGAGCGCTGGAGGTGCTGGACTGCAGCATCCTGGCGCCGGGCTCGTTCAGCTTGCCAGGCCCTGGAGGGCTCCTCAGCCTGCTGCCCGAGCACCAGCATGGCGTTAAGGACGTCACCCCTGGTAGGCCAGGCCCTTTTCCTCCGCCATATGGCCAGTGTTGGACTCCCGGGCGATGGACGGCGGGCGGGTGGATGAGCTGCAGGGGCAAAAGAGAGAACGGTTATGTATCAGCCTACTAGCCTTGGTGTGTGCAGCCTGTGAGCTGCAAACATCCCTGCTCTGATAGCTAGCAGGATTCTGGGTCTGTGGGGGCTCCGTACACTCCAATCGGGGCACAGGGCCTCGTGGCCCATGGTAGGTAGTGAGCTGTTCTCGGGAAGTCTCCTGGGCCCATGTGACAGCCATGGTGGCTGCAGGCTCTCTGCTCTGCATGCTGCCAGGTCTGCCTATTGCCACCCTGTGTTGAAGGACCCGCATCCTGCTTGGGCATGGGACCTGTCTCCCCATGCCTCCCTGCGGCATGCCTACACAGGAGAGTGTGTACCCCCCTCCCCTGGGCCTGGGCCCCCCTGTCCCAGGGCCGTGACCCCCTCAGGACCCATGCCCTGCTCTCCGGGGCCTCCCTGCCTTGTGGAGGGGGACACTTACCAACTGAGACGCCTGATGTCTGGCACGATGTCCCGTTGGACTCTGCTCCCTCCTGCTCCTCAGGGGGCTCTGCAGGACTGCTGGTCTGGGGTTCCTCTTCTGGGATGAGCTCCGGGCTGGTGGGTGGAGCCGTACTTGGGCGGCTGCCCTCACCCACCTCCAGGGGCTCTTCGCCTTCGGTGGGGGCCCCCCTCTGGCTCTGTGGCGCTACTCTGTGCCTCCGCCGTGTCCCGCAGGTGCCTACAGTGGGGTGGGCCACCGGGCTCATCCACCAGGAAGCGGTCCAGCTTCGCAAAGTATTGGCAGCTGGTGGCAGCTGCTGCCCCACGGAGCTCCCGGGCATCCCGTGCCCAACAATACTCCTGTCGGAGCCCCTTAACCTTTGAGAGCATCTGCTCGGTGGTGCACTCAAAGCCCTCATTGGCCAGGGCCCTGGCGATATCCATATAGATATCCACATTTCTGTGGCTGGCCCTAAACCTATCTAATATGTCCTCCCATCCCCAGATGTGGAGGAGGGCAAGGGTCTCCGTGGGGGACCACACAGATCCCCTCCTCCATCCCTGTGAAGGGGTTGCGTGTGCCTCTGCCATTGCTCACCACCTTCACAGCCTGGCAGCAGAAGGCATGCTCTGGGAGGGCACTTCCTGGCCCAGGGCAACCTGGGAGGAAGAAGGTCACCCTCCAAACCGCTTTTGAAATAAAGTTGTTTTGAAATAATGGGTTTTTGGACCCGTTGTTTCGAAACAGTCATTTCGATTCGTTGTTTTGAAACGGCCGTTTTGAAACAACGTGTCCGAACGCCGTTGTTTCGAAACAGCCATTTTGTAATTACGGTTGTTTCGATAGCAGACTGGGTTTTACCGTTTCGAAACAACGATCATTATTTCGAAACAACGAGTCCTGTCGTTTCAAAATAACGAAATGTCGTGAGGACATGGCACTTTTTCTTTCAAAACAACGGCTGTTGTTTCAAAAGGAAAGTGTTGTGTAGGTATACCCACTGTGTGGATAACATCATGCTTTGGTATTGAACGGAGAATAAATAGTAAGTGTGATTTGCTGTATAGATTACACTAGTATTGCAGTGGCATTCATCAACGGGGTGTTTACTAACATTTCCATTTTCCCAATATATCTCCTCCCATGATGTTATGCATACACATAAACCATTGTACATAACTCTAGTCATATTATCTAACTCACCCATACACACGTTCCCAAAGAAACATTATGCCCACAGGGTTCTGGTGCCGGAGGTAAGGAGGTACAAACCCAGTGGAGGGAGTCCCAAGGGGTACATCCCCACACATCCAATAGACCACCATCCGCCCCAGCCCACTGGCTCTGAGTCCTGGGTAACCAGAATGAGCCAGTTCGGAAAATTGGCAATGGGGTGACCTTCCATATCTCCTTTTCCTTCTCCTGCTGGTGTCTTAACTGAATCTCAGTTTCCCCTGTCAATTGGTCTACGTTCACATTAGTAGAAACATATTGCATCCAGTCAGTTCGATAGGAGTAAAATAGTGGTCTCTTTTTTTGCTGTAGTAAATGCTGTAATACTTTGACATTTCCTGAAATTACCCACATCATTTCATATTCTAATGTTGCTAAGCTTAATACTTGCATTTCAGTATGACTTAAAGCCATGGCAGTTTTATTTTCCATGTCTTGCTGCTGTTTCAAGAGTGACCAAGAGGTGGCGTTAAGCCACTGCCACATATTCCAGCGAGCTTTTAAAGTTCCCAACCCAATCAGAATCAAATCCACATTGGTGTGTGTTTGTTTGTGAATGAGATTTTCCTGTAGTTGTGAGAGTGAGTTAAACTTGCTCTTAATAACCTCTAAATCAACAGTATTCAATAATCCAGTCCCTGCACCCAACCCTCCCAATACGGTTCCGGCCACATCTCGGCGTCGCCTTAGGGAGCTCTGGGGGTGATGAGTGCAGACCCAGGCACGTAATATTGGCAGGGAATATGGGGCGCACTGAGATTCCACTCTAGACACATTTAACTGGGACCAGTCCATACTGATGGTCACACGAACCACCAGGGGATTCACTAATGCCTATACAGGAGCTTGTTGTATCTTGAACAATTTGAGTTTGTCCACTGCTTGAACACTTCCCATTGTAAATACAAATTCGAATTTACGTAACAAGGAGCATCGATCAGGAAAGGGGACCGGGAAAAGGGAATAATTGGACTTATGCTTTTCTGGGGGGCAGTATCCTACCAGTACGTTGATCACCCTACCCACTGGTGTCTCCCAATCCCATATGTAGGGCTCCCGAGGGTAGTTGGCTGACTCCATCTGTTCCCCATTGTGAGTTTCCCATTGTATGCCTACTTCCCAATGTTGCATCAAACTGTTAGGAGCAGTAATATTTACTTTCATCCCGACCATCCCTTCCTAAGCATACACATGTGTTTTCCCCAGCGGCAGTAGTTGTTGTTGTTGTGGGTCATGCCATGTTATTTCCACACCAAATTCTTCGGGTAAATAGATTGGTCTTAGATCCTTTAAACCCAGGATTCGTTCTGATGGAGGTAACATTAGGTTTGATACTGAGCTGTTAGCATCGCTCATCAGAACCAGTAGAATTATTGGACACAGGAGCATTCGGATCAACATCCTGCAGTGAATGGGGAGCGACCATCCTTGGTCTCCCAAAAAGATAAACACACAATGGTATCTTATACTTGTCATCTGGGCAGCAGCGAAGCAGCAACAGCACAAAAAGAGAAGGAAGAACAATAAGCACCACCGAAATGCACGCAATCCACGTCTGTCCGGTGAGCAATGTCATGTAGCCGGGAGGGGGTGGTTTCCTGATCTGAAATTTTTAAATATAGAACAACATTAAGAATACAGCTTTAACTGAGAAACATGTACCCATTTCAACTTATCCTCCTTATCAATCCTGTACACTAGAGGACTAAGTCAGTCCACTATGGTATAGGGACCCATCCATTTTGATTCCAAAGAATGATCTCGCTTTCCCAGTTTCAGATACATAACCCAGTCCCCTGCTTCCCACAGTGCAGGGTTGTCAGGCTTTTGTGCATCAATCTTTCTAGTCGTTACTTCTAGAGCCTGTTGCACTCAAAACTGGAGAGTAGCTTTGTCTCCTGCAACTGTTTCAGCCACTGGGTATGCTCCCCAAGACTCTCATGCTCATTGTTTTCATGATAGTCCAGTGCTTGCTCCAGGTTGATCTTAAGTTTCATTACATGCCCAAACAGAATTTGGTATGGCTGTATTTTGGTTCGAAGGCGATTGCTGCTCCGGATAGCTGCTAGAATCAAGGGCAATTTCTCTGGCCAATCTTTACCTGTCTGACTTACCACTTTCCTCAGCGCCTCCTTGATCGTTCTATTCATTCTTTCCACTTGGCCAGAGGAGTGGGGGAGGTATGGTATATGGAATTTCTGGGTGATGCCCAATGCAGCCAAAAGTGTAGTAAATACCTCTCCCACAAATGAACCGCCATTATCTGAATCGATCACCTCTGGGGTGCCATACTAACACTACTTCTGAAAAGAGTTTCTTGGCAGCAACAGCAGCCGTGTTTCGGCATGTGGGAAACGCCTCCACCCATCCTGAAAAAGCACCAATAACTACCAGCAAATACTGGTATCCTTCTTTGCTCCTTGGCAGTTTATCGATAAAATCAATTTGCAGCCTTTGCCACGGTCCAACTCTCCATTGATACATTAACACATGTGATTTTGGGGGTTTTGCTTTATCTTGGGCACACAGCAAACAGTTCCGCACCCAGGTTTCCACCTCATCTCTCATGCCTAGCCATCTGGCTACCTGCTGTAAACAGAACAGGGGGTTATTTCGATACAAGTTGTTTTCGAAACAACTTGTATCGAAATAAGGCATTATTTCAAAATAAGTGAATTCGAATTAAGAAAATGTTAATTCAAATTAAGGAAAAAAGCAGGAATCGAAATAGCATGTTCACACTGTGGGCATGCTATTTCACTGCAGGGGCAGGGCATCATGGGAGGTGTGGCAACACGGCCACCTCACTGGGCCATGTCGGCGGCCATGTTGCTAGCCATTCCCATAAAAGCTGGCCCCGACCTCACTTCCCTGTCCACTCAGGCTAGCAGCGTCCTGCAAGCGATGGACCTTGCCCAGCAGCCCAGACAGCGCTGTGCGACCCACGGACCCTCTGCCCACCTGCAGAGTGCCCTGCACATGCGGGACACTCTGTTCGCGGACCCAGAGGGTGCCCAGCCTCCACCCAAGGCTTTCATCCACCTTGTCCTCAGGGCAGACCTCATGCCCCTGCTCCCCTCCGTGCCTCACCAGGTCTGGGCTCCGGAGACCAGCCCAGACTGGTGGAAGCGGGCCATCCTGCGCACCTGGGGTGATGAGGACTGGAGGCGGAACTTCCACATGACCAAGGCCAGCTTCACCGTCCTGGTCATGAAACTCACCCCACAGCTGCGTCGCAGGGACACCCCCATGAGGCCTGCCAGCCCGGTGGACAAAAGAGTGGCCATCACCCTCTGGAAGATGGCCGCTCCAGAGTCCCACAGGGCAGTGGTGCACCTGTGCGGCATCGGGAGGTCCACCATCTGCGCCATCCTCTGCGAGGTTGCCAGGGCCATCAACCACGTCCTGCTGCGGCGCCTGGTGAGAGCAGGGCGGCTGCAGGACACTATCCCTGGGATGGCCGCCGTCGGCTTCCCCAACTGTGCGGGGGTCCTCGATGCCACCCACATCCCCGTGAGAGCCCCGGAGCACGGGGCTGCCAAGTACCGCAGCCAGAAGGGGTACCACCCCACGCTTCTGCAGGCCCTCGTGGACCAACGGGGCCTCTTCCATAATGTGTACATCGTGTAGAGTTTTAAGGGAGATTATAATCCAGTAAGGAGGACAGCATATTCAGAGCTGTATAAGAAATCTTTATTGAAAGAGAACTGAGAGAGAGAGAGGAGACAGACACGTTTTCCTAGCACCTAAATGACTCTCCCATTTATCACTATGGCAACCCCAATGACCCTAGGTAGTCCAAAACATTACACATTGGATGGCCAGGGAGGGCCCACGATGCCAGGGTCCTCGGGAGCTCTTCGCTCTACTGGGACATAGAGGCGGGCACCTTCTCCCCCCACTACAACATCAGTCTTGGGGGAGTAAAGGTGCCTGTCCTCATTGTGGCCGACGCGGCCTACCCCCTGCGGCCATGGCTCATGCGGCCATATGCAGGGCCCCTGGACCCGAGCCGGCAGCTTTTCAACCGCCACCTGACCGACTGCTGCCAGCTGGTGGAGCGGGCATTCGGCCGCCTCAAAGCCCACTGGAGGTGCCTCCTCACCTGTCTCCACCTCGCAGAGAGGACCCTGCCCCACGTCATTGGTGCATGTGTGGCCCTCAACAACTTCTGTGACCAGCGGGGAGAGCCCATCCAACCGGCGTGGGAGGCTGAGGCCCGACTCCTTGCTGGGGACTTTGCAGAACCTGGACCCGTGCCCAAGGGAGAGCAGCCATCACGGCGAGCCCTCTCCGTGCACGACGCTCTCCGGATTGCCTTCACTGAGGAGGAACTGTGAGGGCCAGGCCTGCCCTGCCCCACACCACCCTCTCCCCCGTTCACCCACAGCCAGCCCCCACCGGCCCACCCGCACTTCAACTAACCCCAGTAAAAACACTGAAAACCACAAAGGCGATTCAACAGGGGTTTATTTACAATGGGGGTTTGGGGCAGGGAAGGGGGACTTTAGGGGGTTTTGGGGAGGGGACAGCAACTAGGGAGGGGAAGGGGGTGCAAAAGTCCGGGGGGCAGAGGGGAGATCAGGCATGGCCTGTGGGAGGCTCCGTGGGGGTGGTGTACCCCGCCTGCGCCCACGGCTGCTCTCTTGCCGTCATTGCCTCCGGGGAGGTCCAGGCAGCGACCCGTTGGAGGGCTGTGGTGGAGGCATCCTCGCCGCGAGCTCCTGGGTGGCGGCCAGAAGCTGGTCAGCAAGGCAACCCATGGCGGTGGCCAGCTGGACGTCCACCTCTATGGACCACTCCAGGAGCAGGAGGGTGGTGTCCTGCCTCTGGCTCTGGTCCCGGCGCCAGGCCTGTGTTGAGGCCTCCATCCTCTCCCCCAGGTCCTCAAGGGCCTCGAGGAGCTCAGTGCGGGAGCGTGGGGCCCTCCTCTGCCACTGGGGTGCCCGGGGGCTCTGGCGTCCTGCTGCTGGTGGTGGTGGCAGCTGGTGAGCAGCTCTGCAACCTGCTGGAGGGAAGCAGAAAACACAGTTGGCACCTGTCACCTACTGGCGCTGTCTGTTTGCACCTGTTTGCAGCACACACCCCTGTCCTGACTGTCAGCAGGTCCCAGGATCCCGTGGGACATTGCCCTGAGGTGGGGTTCCCGGTCCCCAAGGCCTCGGAAGGAGGCCAGGACAGTACCCGGTGGAGGACATTGGAGGACCCTGGGCAAAAATGTTGTCTGGCTGGGGTAGTTGTTGGGGTTTAGGGGGCCCTGGACCATCCGCCTGTACAAATCAGTATTCTGTGGCATTGCAGGCTCCTTCAATCCCTCCAGTAAAAAGCCTGACAAACCCCTGTATTTTAGACAGCCTGCCAGACTGGGAATGTGAGGATAAAAAGAAGAACAGGACAGTACAAAGGGGACCATGTCCTCCTTCTGCCTGCCATCTGGGAACTGTGCCCTAGGGGGCATACATGCTAGTGGTGCCCGCAGGGGTGAGCTGGACTCAGTCACGCCTCGATCTACGGGGTCTCCCACGGCTACCTGCCAGTGGTGTGGCCTGCATGCTGTCCACCCTGCCTAAGATGCGGCTGCATCTCCACCAGCCAGCCCCTGTTCACCATCCCCAGGCACACAGGGGCCTCTGAGCCCGGTGCCACCCATCTCCATGAGACCCGTGGCCAAAGGGGGGCCTTTGCACCCACCAGCCCTGTGCCCTACCTGCCCTGGTGCCCAGCCCTGGCCCCCTCGCTGCCGGGGACCTGCTGGACAGGCCCAGCTCTGTGTGCCTCAGTGGGAGGGGAATACATACCCACAGGGGCTCCAGAGGTCCATCGCGACGTCCCCAGCTCAGTGTCGGACCCAGGGGCGGTGGTCAGCCCCTGGTCCTCCGGACTGCTCTCTGCCTTGGGCCTGGCGAAGAGGTCTGGGCTGCTGGGGGTGGCCTCCACCACAGGTGGTGGTGGTGCGGCCAGAGGCCCCCTGACAGAGACGTCGGAGCCTGGGGCCTCTGGGCCTGACGAGGGGCTCTGATGGCCTCCTGAGTCCACAGCCTCAGCAGGGTGACCGCTGGGCTCTGGACCCAGGAAGGCATGGAGCTCCTCGTAGTAGGGGCAGGTGGCAGAGCTCCCTGCCCCCTGAAGCTCCCGGGCCTCCCGGGTCCGGGCATGCTCCTGCCGGAGCGTCTTGACTTTGCTCCAGACCTGCTCTAACGTCCGCAGATGGCCCGCCTCGGACATTGCCACGGCAATGTCCGCATAGATGTTCTGGTTCCGGTGTGAGGACCGGAACCAGGACATGATGTCAGGCCTCTGCCACACCCCCAAGAGGTAGTGGACATCATCAGGCATCCACACAGGGGCTCTATGTCGCCCCCCGGCAGAGGTCCCTGCCTGGGATGCCATCTGCCTGTCAGGCAATACCCATGCTGCCTGACAGGCACGCCCAGGCAGGAACTTCCTGTTCCCCAGGGTGCTCAGCACCCTGGGAGGAAGGTCAGACAGTTGTTTCGAAACAACCGTTGTTTTGAAACAACTTGTTCAGACAGCATTGTTTCGAAACAACTTGTTTCGAAACAACATTGTTTCGACCCCACATGGGGTTTAAGTTGTTTCGAAACAACGGTGAACATGTGAACATGGCCTTTCTTATTTCAAAACAACCTCTGCTGTTTCGAAATAAGACTGCTGTGTGAACACACCCTTGAGGTTGGACTAACTGGGCCTTTTGCAGGCTTACTTTGAATGCAGTCTGCTGAATGAGTTCTAAGACTCACTCAATCAAGTGCAGCACTGCAGTCTCCTCACTCCCAAAAATGACAATGTCATCAACATGAAAGAATATGTATTGTCTATCTTGGGGGTCCAGACGGTCCAGCATTGAGGTTACATGGAAATGAGCAATAGCTGGAGAATCCTGAAAGCCTTGGGGTCATCTTGTAAATGTTTTTTGGCTCCTCTTAAATGTGAAGGCAAACCTGTCTTGGGAATCTGGGTGTAAGGGTATGGCAAAGAAGCAGTTTGCAAGGTCTATTACAGAGAAAAATTTTGAATTTGCCTGTACCTTTTGAATGACCTCAGTCATGTCTGCTACGATAGGTGCCATCGGGATGCTGCCTTTGTTAATCCGTCGATAATCCACAGTTAGGCACCAGGTCTTCCCATCTGCCTTAAGTACTGGCCAGATTGGAGAGTTAAAGGGGGAAGTTGCCTTCCTTACTACCCCCTGCTCTTCTAATTCTTTTAGTATGGTGGCAAGCTGGGTCTCCGCCTCTTTTGGATAAGGATACTGTTTCTGTGAGGGAACGAATTCTCCCACAATTTTAACACACGCCTCAATCTTACCACAATCAGTTTTTTTCTTTGCCCATAGGTCCAGGAATCTGTCTTCCCAAGCTTTCATAGCACTGGCTGTGAGGGCTGCCATGTTCCAATCCTGATGTTTGGTTACAAGCGTTTCTCCTGCTCCAGCCAACTAGGGGATAATATCTCAAGTCGCCACAGTGCTCCTACTGCCAAGTCAATGATAACGTTATTGCAAAACAACCAGTCTGAGCCCAATATTAGATTCTCTGTCATGCTGTCCATCTGGACCAAATTTCCCAGAGTGGGATGTCCCTGTATGCTAAATGAAACATTAACCCACTCGATACCAAAGCTTTGTTTTCCGTTGAAGGCTAGGAGCGGGACTGTCCAGGTCTTTGTTCCAGACAGACGAACGTTCTTAATCAGTGAAACCACTGCCCCAATATCTATTAATGCTAAGGTGGGGGCTTGATAACCCTGTTGGACAAACACTCTGGGTCTCCCCCCTTCATCCCAGGTAAGGCGACCCAGGAACCTCCATTGCTGTGCCCCCGAAACATTTGGAGGTTCCTTGTCCAGCAGGCCCCCCATGCTTCCGAGATCGAGAGGGAAGGAAGCTCAGGAGGGTGCGCTTGGGGTGCTGGTCGATACTACCGCTACCTTGTTGGGGGGGTTGCCTATTTTCCATCTGTAGTCTAGTAGCCTCCTTAAGGAAGTCCTGGATTGGAGCATTGTCCCATTTTTCTCTGTCCACGGGGCTCTTAACCACCAGCCTGCATGCTACGTTATGTATCTCTCAAAGGTTTCAGTTGTCAGCGTCTGGTCTCCTCCTGTGTTGTTGCCAGTGGGTGGTAGTTTGGGGTACAGTTTCTTAACAGGCTTCCGGTTACTCTCCTGGCGACGAGCCCCCGTATCCCTGTGTCTCTGGAAAGAGTCTAAACCACTTTCATTAGAAAAGGTTACCTGCTCGACTGCAGAAACTGCTGACTTCTTGATGGGCTCGGATCCAATGATGGCACGGATTTGCCTGACATTATCCCTCAGCGTCTATGTCAGCAGGCTGTCCATCCTGCCAGACATTAAATCGGTTAGAGTAATATGGACGCAGACAGGCTGCACATTCACGGAGTGTCTCCATGGGAAAGGCTACTTGGTCAAGATTAGTGACGTCGTTGCCTACTGCTACATGTCCTGAGAGTACTTGCATCAGACCCCATCGATCTATGAACCCCTCTGGGTCCTCATCAGGTTCCTGTTTTAAAGTTAATGCTTGAACTAGCAGATCTGTCCTACCCAGTTGATGACCAAGATTTTGAAGTACCCCTATATTTGGTGTGTTATTCCCCGCGACCACCCAATGGGCTACAGCATATATCTCGGGGGCAGCACTTGCTAGGATCAGTCTCTTCATTTCTGACCCCACTAGTCCCTCTTGGGCAGCCAACTGATATGCTTTTACAACCCACGTAGATAAGTTTTGTTTGTTAAGTTGGCCTATGGATTTAGCCTTATTTTTCACATCTGTGGTGGAGGCTAAATGTATTGTATCTGCTCTACTCCCCCTGCCCTGTTGTGTGGTAGTCACTGTTGTCTGGGTGAATGCTGCAACAGGGTTTTGTCCGGGGGAGGGGGGTGAAGGTAAAAATCCTTTTTTCCTCGCTCGTCTGGACCACTATCAGCTTCATATTCATATGCTGACAATTGCTCATTTTCTCCACTAGTGACAGCTGCTATCTGTCTTGTGGCAAATCCCAGTCTAAATTTTACTTGTTTAATCAGCGATTCACACTTTGAGTGATCCACTTTGTGAAGCAGCCCAGACGGTGTGCGTGGGAAGGAAACCATAGTAAATGGAGAGCATTCATACCTGACCATGGCCTTCCTCCTGTGATAATGGAGAGGAGTCCTGTTGAGTTTCTGAGCTTCTGAGCTTGTCCCTTCTTCTGTTATGGGGGGCCAAGGTGTTTCAGGTTTATTCTGGCCTTCCAGAACTGGGTCCCATGGCCTCTGCACGCTGTGTTGCTCCTCCCCTTCTCTAGCAACAGCACCAGGCTCGTGTGCTACAGCGCTCGGCTGCTCTGTTTCCGGTTTCGAAGAATTGGGTCACAATGACTCAAACACTGTGTTGTTCCTCCATTTCTCCATCAGCAGCACCAGGCTCATGCCCTACAGCGCTCTGCTGCTCTGTCTCCTGTGGTAGGTTGAGGTCCTGTTTATCTGCAAGGCAGAGCTGTGTCTCCAGAGCTGGAGAGAAGGCATCCGGTTTTGTGACTTGACTCTTTACATGGTCTCCAGCTTGACTGATTCCTGATTCATTTTTCTCCATCCCTGTGTTAAGCTGTGAGATTTCGCTATGTGCTTTGCAGAGCTTGGTTTTAGTTTCCATTGATGAGTCTGAAAGATCCTGCAGCATACCTTGGATAACCGGGATTTCTTCAAGCACAGCTGAGGAGGTTGGCTCTCTCACTCAGGGAGGGATGGTGGTTATTTCAGGGGAAGAGGGAAAGGATTTTAGCTTTTTGACAGCCTGAAACTTCTTCTGCACCCACCAGGTGCTTAATCCCCTCCTCAGATTAGTACCTCTTTCTCTCCCAGTAGTAATAGGCTGGGCTGTTGGAGATTTCTCCTGCTCTGTGCTGAGATTCCTCTCAAACTTTGGAGAGGATCTTACTGCCTCACCAGCAATAACTGTCTCAGAGGTACTGCCAGATTTCGGTTTACTCTTTTTTTGGGGGTCTTGCCAAATCAATGAAGCCATTCTGTAATTAAGTCAGGAAAAGCCATTAATTATTTTTGTAGGGCAATAATACATTACATTAGTGGTGTTATAGTTGCTTCCATGGATGCAGGTAAAATTCCCAATGGTGAAGTTCTTTGGAGTTGTTCTCCATCCTTAGTTGTGCGTATGTTGGTTGCTCACAGGAAAATCTAACATAGCTGTTGCTTAGTGCCCATGACTGACACAGCAAAACACACACAGAAGACCCCCACATGGTTATTCATGAGTCTGTAAACATGAAGAGGGATAACAGATAGGTGAGGTTTTTTTTTCTCCTCTTGGTAAAACCCAGTAAGTGTTTTCCTGCCTGGGGGGGAGGGCACTATTTTTTCCAATTAAATCATCCATGTGTATTTCTTTAGGCAGGTGTATTTACACCTTGCCTGCACAGTGGAGGCAGACTGAGGTTCTGGTTTTTTTAGCAATATGACCAGCAGGTTTACTAGGTATTATGTGTCCTTTAACAATTTGACAAATGGGGCTGTTAGAGTGCTCTAAGAATCTTCCCGAGTCAACACAAGTGGCCCCACAGCACACTGAGGCAGAGGAGGTCATGTTTGCATGTGCATTTTATTAACCTACCAGATCTGGTGGAGCCATTCCCCAGAGGAAAAACGGACTGCCTGAACAATACGAAATGACAGCTTTTATACAGGTCACTTTCAGGAATTTCATGCTGAATGAATCACAACTGTAGGTCAAGTTCATCTCCTTTTTAGGGCTTATCACTTGGACCCCTTACTCATAACTCATGTGATGAAGTGTCCAAGGGATACGTGATCATCCCATACCTAAGGGATGGAGTCATAGATATGAGACGTGACCCTCCTATTTCCGTGAAATAGCACCCTGGGCTCAAAATGGAGTTGGCTGAGTTCAGGCTGTACCCATCAGGACACTGTTTAGCCTCACTACAAGCAACAGGGGCTGTTACTAGAATCTCATCAGCTTTAGCCCATTGTACTGTGTGGGCCACCAATGTTCCCTCTAAGGGGAGAGGGCAGCTGAGCAACGCCTTGTTGCTCGCTGCGCTCCCCCCTCCCCCCCCATGGGGCCCGCTGCGCAGCCCTGTCCCCCGCTCCTGACAGCCCCCCGCTCCCAGCATCGCCCCCCTGCTCCCACTCCCTCTGCTCCCAGCATCGCCCCCCCCAGCCCCCACAAACTTACCTTGGGGCTGGACTCGAGCGGCAGGGCCAGCCCTAACTCCTGGGCCAGAGAAGCTCTACGGAGCATGCCCAGATTTTCTGGGCATGCTCAGTTAGAGCTTCTCAGGGCAGGAGTTTTCAAAACTCCCTGCTCCACAGGAGCTCTATTGAGGGACTCTGCCGGCAGCCTTCTGTGCGCTGGCTGCTGCGGCGGGCTGCACTGCAGCGCGCCAATGCAGCTTACGGGGAACATTGTGGGCCACCCCCAGATGCCTAGCGTTTTCATGAGCCCACTGCATAAAAAGGTAAACCTTTTCTGTGGCTTTTGGTTCCTGTGACACCTTATGACCAGTTGCTAGAACATTTGCAGCCACATTTAATTTTGCTTTCTAAGTATTCTTTTTGGCATGTGAATTAGTGTGTCCCACTTCAAGCCTGATATGTTTAGCTTGGGCACTGGTGTTCCTTTATGCATGCTGGTTCCAGACTGCTTTTTCCTGAATACACCAAATATTTTGTTCCCATTTACTTGCCCATAAGGTAAGGCCATTAGCCACAGCCCATGAGTCAGTATAGATGTAACACTTGAGGTCTCTCAATTCTATTGCCTTCGTCACTGCCAGTTGGATGGCTTTTAGTTCCGCATATTGGCTAGATTTATTGCCCCCTTCCTGGGTGAGCTGTATGCCTTGCTGGCCTTGTATGGCCGCTGCTTGCCACACCTGATTCAGGCCTTGGTATTTAGGACTGCCGTCAGTGAACCAGGCATAATGTCTGTGCAAAGGATTAAGTATCCCATAGGATGGAGCCCAGCTAGTCAGTCCAGTAGTAACTGGTAAAGGCGGAGGGGTCTCCTCTGCATCAGGGAAGTGGGTGACCTTCTTGTGCAGAGTTGAAACTCCCATGGGGCCTGGTTTTGCCTGCTCCTATATATACCATTTCCATTTTAACACAGTACTTGGGAGGGCTCATCCTGTCCTGGGTCCCAGTGGTTCCTGGACCCATGCCATAATAGGGAGTTCTGGTTTTAGTACAACCTTCCACTCTTTTGTCATGTTCTGTTTTCTGTAAAGCCCGATAACATGCTAAAACCATTTTTTCAGTTGGTGTATAATTTGCTGCTGCACCCTGTAGGGTTTTGCTCCAGAACCCAAGTGGGGTTCGGCACTGATTACAAGTTTGCCACAGGCTCCATGCTGCCACCTCCTGGGTAACCAATACCTGCAACTTCACTGAGCGTGGTCCCCAGGATCCAAGTACCATGGCAGTTGCCACTGCTTGCTTTGCTAGCTTTTTTCCCCCATTAAAAGAACTGTTGGAGGATTAGGTGCTATCTAATCCAGAGGCAAAACCTTTAAAAACTTGTAAAATCGTACCATTAAAATCATAAGGCTGCCTGCCCCAGTTTTCCCATTTACAATATTTAGTACATGCACAAATCTTTACCAAAAATTTACACACAGTACACTTAACTACAAAGATTATGTGTATATTTAAATCATTACCACTTAATATAACATTAGTATTAAATTTTTCTTATAGATGGGCGTGTACAAGTATGTGCCCATACTGCACCCTTGTTTAGGCAGTTTGGTCCCAGGGTTGGTTGGTTTAACCCTTTGCTCTTACAACTTTTTTCTGGACCCTTGTGGTGTTGGAATTCCAGGGTCAGGGATAAAAAGAATTTGGGAGGGATCCTGCATGCCAGTTGGCCCCTTGTGGATTGATTCCCCATTTCCAGGATTATACATATGTAGTGTCTTGGGGGAAACTGACCCCCTAAAGGTCCGGTGCCTAGCGAAGATCCAATTAACCAGGCAAAGGTAGCAAAGCAAAGAACTTTTATTCTTGATCAGGAAGGTGCCTCTCTCTGAAATGTGACAGAAGAGAAGTACCCAGTACAAGGCTTTTCTTCTGTTTTTTATAGGTAGATACAAACAACTTAAAACACATCAAAATTCCTAGGGTGATTGGTTTATCGGTCACATTGTTTCTTCATCATAGTTTCCAAAACACTTAATGTACATTGTACAGCTCCCCATCCGACCCTAATTATGCCTTAGTCCACTTTCTCATGGGACTAACAAATACATGCTAATTCACATCTCAATTCACATTCCTGTGGGTTATCACCCTTAAATCATGCTTTCAGACCCTGATATTAGTCACGTTCTCAGTTTCTCTCTTATACACCCTAACTCCATTTTATTTAAACCGACTCCATTTTGTTCAGCTTTTTATTTCCTTCACACTCCCCCTTTGTTCCTATTAATCATATTAATTAGGAACACCATGTGTAACAACACACTATCCCCCTGACTCCATTTCCAAATTCCAGTAATCTAGGGAAGATTGAACTGCCTGAATTGCTGGTGGAGTTCAAAATTTACAACACTGAGTGATCAAAGAACAGCAACATTGAACACAACAGAGTAACATTAAAAACAACGATTACACAGACTATGATTCCAACAAAAAGCGATTTTAACCATGTTATATCCGGCAGCCAGGAAGTTAAAAAATGCCAAATGGACTCCCATGAAAAGTTTAACCCATTGGATTCCATGGAAGGATTTGCAAGCTGATGAAAAAAATGACTAACGTTCCAAATTTTATGCAGGTCTGTTTCTATCTCTCCAGATTCATTTTTATAGAAACAGCAAGTTTGGTTCAACATCACACAAACTGCCCCTTGGCTGGCCAGCATTTGATCTAAAGCTAAACGGTTCTGCAAGGATAATTTAACCAGTGATTCTATTTCCCCCTGTACTCTTTCTATAGCATCGAGGGTTGCATTTGCAAAGATTTCAGATTCAGATGAAAAATTTCAAAGAGCATATTCCAGATCTCCAACTCCCATCCAAGGAAAAAGCATTCTAAAAAAGCTAGAGGCAGCTGAGGGTTTCTCAAGCAAGAGGTTATAATGGTGAGTATCCAAGGTTATACTTCTTTTGGGCCTGTAATTATGCTTAATCTCACGCAATTCCAAGGGGTGTATTCCTCCCGGCCACATGTACACTAAGGTACATCTGCCTTTCCCAGCGAAGTGCAAGGGTCTTTCTAGCCCAGCTACCGCAGGCCCACCAGACACCTTCTTTGATTGGTGTAACACCTCGACAAGCATTGCTATGAGCTTGATAGAATTTGTGGAGCAAAATATTTGCCCATGCCATCCAAGTTTTGTTAGCATACTGGTCAAAATTAGTGTTATTTTGAATAAGGAAAACCTGACGTGAGTTTCCAGGTTTTGATCTTATAATCATTTCTTTTAATTTGAGCCAAAAGGGTTGGGACTTGTAACATTTTATCCCTGATGCTGCCAAGATATTACAGTGCCCTAAACCCCATTGCGATCCTGGAATGGCTTTGCCTGAGGTATTATAAAATGCAACATTCTCTATGTTGCCTGCTTTCAGTGAAGGGAGTTGCAAGACATATAGACATTTAGGATAAATTCCCAAATTTTCTACACTATAGGTTACATTTAGCCAAGGGGTGTCAATACACCTAACTGGTTGGGGATTTTTTTATTCAATATAAAACACAGTCCTAGGTCGTCTAGAGGGGAGCTTCATATCCCAAGGATCATGATACTTTCCCAGTCTGGTATCCTGACCTCCTATTAACCTTCCCATAGGGTTACTCCAAGGCAAACCCTCCCATTCGGAAATATTAGTTGGGACTGGAATAATTGGAAACCCCTGATCATGGTGTGAGGATATAAAAGAGCATACCCAACAATCACTAATATTTCAATGCTGGGAAAGATTTGTAGCCAAATTGTAAAATGAATTATCCTTCCATTCTGCCAGGATCAAACTAAAACTAATTATTGTTCCAACAACCCATTTAACCCCATGCATTATGCAATTTCTATGTTCGTCTACTTCTGGGGTAACCATAGTCCAGGTAGGCTACCCAGCGGTGCTCCGCCGGGACACCTGGCGCTCCACTGCCTTGCTGACAGGAACTGCTTCAGGTGGAGGGTTTGCCTTCTTCGGGTGGGTACAATGGTACCAGGGGTCCTTTCCCTCCAACCTAGCTGCCGTGTTTGTGGTCAGTAACACTTGAAACAGTCCTTCCCATCTAGGTTCCAAACAGATCTTTCTGGAAAACTTCTTGAGGTAGACCCAGTCTCCTGGCTGCATAGAATGGACTGGAGTGTCTAACGGTACAGGCTGAGCATCCCTGCAAAACATAGAAATGGTGTTAAGATATTTTTGCAACTTAATCACATAGTCTGTTAACAGTTCATCCCCTCCCAAAAGGGAGACATGAGCTGGTGTCAGTGGACCTGCTAGCTGAAAGGGTCTGCCAAACAAGATTTCATACAATGACAGTCCAGTCTTTATGGCAGGAAGGGTCCATAGGTACATGAGAGCAAGCAGAAGTCCTTGTACCCAGTTTAGCCAAGTGTCCTTTATTTTTGCCAGCTGGGTTTTCAATTTACTGTTCATCCGTTCTACTGTTACCGAGGACTGAGGATGATATGGAGTGTGCAGTTTTGATTCAATTCCCAATGACTTTAAAAGTGAGGACATAACTTGTCTACAAAAGGGACTTCCTCCATCTGATTTGATATGAAGGGGACACCCAAACCTGGGAATTACTTCCCTTACCAAAGTCTTTACCACCGCTGCAGTGTCAGCCTTTCTGGTAGGGAATGCCTCCACCCATTTACTAAACATGCACACTACGACCAACATATGCCTAAATCCCTGGCATATTGGCATGTCCACAAAGTCTATTTGCAAGCCTTGAAATGGTCCAAAAACCCACTGTGACATTCCTGATGGGAACATGAGGTTTTTCCCTGGGTTAAACTTTTGACAGGTAATACAACTTTTAGTTACCTATTGAGCAACTTGGTGAACACCCAGAGCACACCGAAACTTTAAAACAGACTCAGCTATCCCCCCTTTGCACGGATGTCCAGAATTATGGACAGCAAATGCAAGTAAAGGTAAAAAGGAACAGGGTGCCATAGGGCGGTTGTCGGGGACCACCAGACACCATTTTTTTGCTTTGCCCCCAGGCGCTTCCATGTATCAACTTCAGAAGCCGGCACTGATGCATAGAACTCAGTTGGTGAGTGAGAAAAAGTCCATTGCCCCAGCATCAATGCTGAATTGTCCATTAAGTCTGGGGGCATAAAGGGCGCATTTTCCGCAGCAGCCTTAGCTGCTCTGTCTGCTAGTGCATTTCCATGGGAGACTTCATCCTTATTAGTATGAGCAGGACAGAAAGTAGCAGAAATACTTTGCAGCAAAGAAATAGCCATTAACAAAGCAGAAACCCATTTAGCATTAGCAATAGGATGTCCAGATGATGTTAAGAACCCCCATTGCTTCCAGATTTGACCAGTAGCATGGCAAACCCAAAGGCATACTTAGAATGGGTATAAATAGCTACATTTTTGTCCTGAGCCAAAATACACGCATGGATTAGTGCCACTAATTTAGCAACCTAAGCGCTATGGACGTCTGGAAGAGAAAAAGCCTCTAAGACCTCAAAAAGGGTACATGCAGCATATCCCGAATGGCGCTTACCAAAATAATCTATGCAACAGGAGCCATCTGTGAAAAGAATTAAATCAGGATTGGAAAGAGGGATGTCAGAGAGATCTGGACGTGGAGTGGTAGCAGAAGAAATTACATACTCACAGTCATGAGACATACCACTGTTAGGTAGTGGCAACAAAGTTGCTGGATTTAAAGTAGAACATCGACGAATAATAAGGTTTTCAGATGCCAACAATGTTGTTTCATAAGAAGATAAATGTTGCACCGACAGATGTTGCGTGCTTGCACTGTTAAGAATGGCCTCAACTGCATGAGGTACAAACAAAGATAAAGGATGGCCAAGCACCAGTTCCTGTGCTTTTTTCACTAATAGGCCTGCAGCTGCAACAGCATGAATACACGCTGGAAAGCCTAAAGCTACCGCATCAAGCTGACAAGAATAATAGGCAACAGGATGCTGAGAGGTTCCCATAGGTTGAGTTAAAACTCCAGATGCTATTCCCTCCTGTTCATGGCAGTAGAGAACAAAGGGCTTGGAATAATTTGGTAACCCTAAAGCAGGGGGAACAGAAAGAAGCCTCTTTAGTTCTAAAAATGACTGGTCTGCTTCCTGTGTCCAGGAGGGGGGATCAGTCTCACTGTCTCGAGTAAGTTGCACTAGTGGCTTTGCCAAAGAGGCAAAATTGGGAATCCATTGCCTACCAAATTCTGCTGCCCCAAGGAAACTCCTGATCTGCTGCTTAGTGATAGGCTGAGGGATAGACAAAACTACCTTTTTTCTGTCTGGAGACAACAAGCGAGTTTGGTAAGATATTAAGTGACCTAAATAAGAAACATCTAACTGACAAAACTGCAACTTTGATAATGATGCCTTGTGTCCCCACACATGTAAGGAGACAAGCAGGTGAATGGAATCTGTAAGACAGGCCTCCTGTGTGGGAGAACATAACAGCAAATCATCAATATACTGTATTAGAACCGACCCCTCAGTAAACTGAATAGACTGAAGGTCTCAAATTAAAATTTGGGAGAACAGGGTGGGGCTTTCAACGTACACTTGTGGAAGACGGGTCCAGCAAAGCTATTGGCCCTTCCATGTGAAGACAAACAGATATTGAGAATCAGGATGAATCGGCATGGAAAAGAAAGCTGCACATAGATCTACGACTGTAAAGTGTGTAGCAGTCAAAGAGATAGAAGTTAAGATAGTGGCAGGATTTGGCATCACTGGATGGTGAGGGATCACATAGGCATTTATTGCTCTAAGATCCTGGACAAATCAATAAACTGGTTTCCCATCAGGACCAGGTTTTGTTTTCCTTACAGGGAGAATAGGTGTATTGCAAGGAGATTCACAAGGAATAATGATACCACTTTGTAAAAAGTCCTGTATAATAGGCTCTATTCCAGCCTCTGCTTCCTGTGATAGTGGATATTGAGGAATTGAAGGGGCTGGCTCTGCTTTGACTTGTATTTTGATCAACTCAGCCAATTTTAAAAGGCCAGTCCGTCCACTCTGGCCTCTAGTGAGCAATGGGTACCAAGCAGTGGGTGTATGCTCTCTGCCTGCTTGAGGATGGTCCCCCCACAAGCAGGCCCGTCCCCGGTTACCATGCCAGGAGCCACTGTCTCCAGAGATTGGGGTCCACTCCCAAACGCCACACACTCAAGTCCACCCAGGTAGCAAAGAAACGGATTGTGCCCAGCCCTCTTCACTCACGCCCTCTAAAGACCACTCAGCTTTAGATAAAACACTACTAGTTTACTAATCAGATTATAATTGTAAGTGAGAATGTGGCCAGTCACGGCGCAATGACAATAGAAGGGAGTCAGGAGAGACCACAAGGAAATGGAAGGTAAAACACACATACTACCCTAATATCTCTACTGAAACTAAACTCATAGTCCAAACAAGTTTATGCTCAAGGTGTTCAGCTGTTAGATGTCGCCACAGCCAGTGTCTGCCTGGGGCCAGGCAGGGCCCAGATCACTGTTCCCTTTAAGCTGCGCAGCCGCGCAGCCCGCCAAGCCCCCCCGCGCAGGGAAGGCTGCCGGCCGCACAGGGCCGGCAGCCAGAGGCCCTGCTCACAGCTCCTGTGGGGCAGGGAGTTATTAAAACTCCCGCCCACAGAAGCTCTAACGGAGCATGCCCAAAATATCTGAGCATGCTCCGTTAGTGCTTCTCTGGCCCAGGAGCTGTGGCAGGGCCATGCAAGGTAAGTGGGGGGGGCCCGCCAGGATCGGGCCCACGAGGATCGGGCCCGCGCAGGGGGTGGGGGGCCCCGCACAGCGAGCAACAGGAGTTGCTCAGCTGCCGGTGGGTCTTAGAGGGAACATTGGCCCAGATGTTTCTTGAAGTTGTTTCTAGGTGGAGAGTCCCAGGCCAAAAGCCCCTAAAATCTTCCAGGTCTCTGTCTGTGTTTCCACAATCCTTCCTCCCCCGCTCCGCCCCCCCCCCAGGTCGGGGCAAGGGGGGGCCCCGTTGGGGGGGGGGGGTCACCTGAGTGAGCATGTCTTTGCCTTCACCAGGTGCTTGTTTGCTTGCTGCAAGAGAGAGCTCTTGTGTGTCTCCCAGCTCCCTGAGCCATGCTAAATGTGATACACATCTGTGCACATGCATGATGCTGCAGGAAACATATCATCATAGTACTTGACACGTTCCCTCTAATTCCTTGTAGACCATGTGTGCAAACAGTTTCTTGTGTGCGCAAAAACATTTCTTTGTGAGCACCAATATTAGCACTGTTGAATTTTTTGTGCGCACTTTATTTTGTTGTGTGTGCAGTTTTCATGACCTGTGCACGCATGCACATGCGCGCAGCTTCGAGGGAACAGTGGTATTTGTATAGAATAGGTTATGAGCATCCATAAAGAAACACTGCCTGGTGAAAGTGGCAACAAATCATACAATCACAGTGTACAGGTTAACAGGAAAATCCTATAAATCAGTGGTTTCCAACCTGTGGGCCGCAGAGCCCTGGGGGCTGCAGAGCTCCAAGGGGTCCACGGGCAGCCTGGAAGCCAGGGCCGGAGCCCAGGAGTAGGGCTGAAACGCAGAGCCCAGCTTAATAGAGCTTCTTTTAGTTGATGTTTGTTAAAATCTTGTGTTCTTAGTTTAGAGGGATGGTGCAGTCATGTAGACCTGGATATTATAAAGAATACGAGCCATTCGGTTGCACCTGTTGCATCATGGCAAAGAAAATATACAGACCAACCCAGACAGGCCGTTCACTGCCCACAGCAAAGACAACTTCAGTTTCCATCTCTCGCAGCACCTGCCCTCTTACCTTCTCCTTCATCTCTGCTTTGTGCTTCTGAACAATTTCAGCCAGCATTGCTGTGGTGGCTTCAGCGGACTTGTCCGTGTCCTTTAGAGTGGCTAGAGTTGTCAGCACCAGGTTGGTAAGGGAGACGTGGTTAATACATTCTTCACAGCTCTGAAGGGAACAGGATAAAGCCCATCATAGATGGCAGAATTCTAGATATTACTTGCCCTAGGGAGACTAAAGCAAAAGGAATCTGGCCCCAGCTTACAGAGGAAGTAGCTAACTACTGCACCCAAGTAAAGTAGTGTGCCCAAACACCAGTAACTCGTAAACTGGGCATGCCTAATAAGAACTTAAGGAAACCTGTGGTGAATAGGACTTGCTATTATTGTGGGGAACATGGACATTGGCAACGGGATTGCCCTCTTCGCCCACGAGAAATTCAACATCCTAGGACTATTTTGCCACTACAATCTCCTGTGTCTTCAATTCCTGGAGAATCTACACAGTCCCTATTACAATCATGTGAGGAGGGAGACTTCATTCCAGCTCCTGCTTTTATTACTTATTTGCTGGATTCTAATAATCCTGTCTTTGATATTACTATTGGGTGACACAGCTACTCATGCTTGGTGGATACTGGAGCTACCTACAGCACTCTTAGGGACGCTAGTATTCTTCTGCATCCTACTCAGTCTGTTCCGATTCAAGGGGTCTCTGGTGAATTACAACATCTTGTTTGTTCATCTCCTGTTAATGCTACAGTAGGTCCTTTAACAGCTGAGCACTCTTTTTTAATCTCTCCAAATTAACCTGTTAGGTTGAGATCTTTTAATTAAACTGCGAGCAACTATTTCCTGTTCTCCAGACAGCATAAACGTAACATTCCCCAGTTCTCAACTCCCATATTTATCAGGATTATTATTGTCACCTGCACAAGTTGACCTTCCTTACCCCTCTTTGGCTATGTTCACACGGGGAGCGCTTGTTTCAAAACACGTTATTTTGAAATAACTTGTTTCGATATAACATGTTATTTCGAAATAACCTGTTTTGAAATAACAAAATGGTGTCCGCGAAATAAGCAAAAAACGGGAATCGAAATAGCGTTTCCACAGTGTGGACTTGCTATTTCGACCCAGGGGCAGTGCGACATGGGAGGTGTGGCAACATGGCCGCCTCCCTGGGCCACGTCGACGGCCATGTTGGTAGCCAATCACATAAAAGCCGGCCCTGACCTCACTTCCCTGTCCACCCACGCTAGCAGCACGCTGCAAGCCATGGACAGTGCTCGGCTGCCTAGACAGCGCCGTGCAGCACCCAGCCCCTCGGTGCGCATGCAGGGTCTCCGGCACTTGTGGGAGACTCTGTTTGCAGACCCCGAGGAGGACTGACCTCTACCTGAGGAATACATCCAGCTCAGCCGTAGGGCTCAGCTACTGCCCCTGCCCCTCCCCGTGCCCCGCCGCATCTGGGCGCGTGAGACCAGCGTCGACTGGTGGGAGAGGGTCATTCTGCGCACCTGGGGCGATGACCTCTGGCGCCAGAACTTCCGTATGAGCAGGATCAGCTTCACCCGCCTGGTGGGCGAACTCACCCCGCACGTGCAGCACAGGGACATCCCCATGAGGCCTGCCGTCCCAGTGGACAAACGAGTGGCCATCGCCCTGTGGAAGCTGGCCACCCCGGAGTCCCACAGGGCAGTGGCGCACCTGTTTGGCATCGGGAGGTCCACCACCGGCACCATCCTCCGCGAGGTCACCAGGGCCATCAATCACGTCCTCCTATGGCGCCTGGTGAGATGAGGGGACCTGCAGGACACCATGCCCGGGATGGCCACCCTTGGCTTTCCAAACTGTGCTGGCATCTTGGACACCACGCACATCCCTGTGCGTGCCCCGGAGCACAGGGCTGCGGTGTACTGCAACCGAAAGGGATACCATTCAGTCATTATGCAGGCCCTTGTGGACCACCGGGGCCGGTTCCAAGACTGCTACGTGGGATGGCCAGGGAGGGCCCATGACTCCAGGGTCCTCCGCAACTCCGCCCTGTACCAAGGCATGGAGGCGGGCACCCATTTCCCCCCTCACACCATCCACCTTGGGGGCGTAGAGGTGCCCGTCCTCATAGTGGCGGACACGGCCTACCCCCTGCGGCCCTGGCTAATGTGCCCACACCCTGGGCCACTCGACCCCAGCCGGCAGCTGTTCAATCGCCGCCTCGCCCGCTGTCGACAGGTGGTCGAGCGGGCCTTCGGACGCCTCAAGGCCCGGTGGAGGTGCCTGCTAACTCGCCTCCACCTCGCTGAGCGGAGCCTGCCGCAAGTCATCGCGGCATGTGCAGTGCTACACAACTTTTGTGAGCAGCAGGGGGAACCCATCCCACTCGCATGGGAGGCTGAGGTCCAAGCATTTGCCAGGGACTATGAACAACCAAGATCCCAGCTGACTCGGGAGCAGCCATCTGCGCGAGCCCTTGCCATCCGCGATGCCCTCTGGCTCGCCTTCGCTGCGGAGGAAGACTGAGGACCAGGCCTGCCCTGCACCAAAACACCATCTCCCCCCGTCCACCCACAGCCAGCCCACACCCCCCCCCCAAATAAAAACACAGACATCCAAGAATAACTTTCCAGGGGTTTATTCACAATAAGGGAAGGGATGGGGGCGATACGGGACGGGGCAATCTGGGGGGGTCCAGGGGAGGGAACATGAACTTGGGAGGGGACTTGGGAGGGGACTTGGGGAGGGAACATGAACTTGGGAGGGGACAGGGGTGAAGAGATCCTGGGGCGGGGAGGGTTAGGCAACGCCTGTGGGAGGGTCCGGGGGGGGTGGCATGCCCCGCCTGCGCCCACGGCTGCCCTCCGCCCGCTGTCCTTGCTGGGGCGGTGATGTCTCCCGGCGCGGTCGGGGAGCCAGGCCCTCTGCAAGCTGGCGGATGGCTGCAGCCTGCTGCAGAATAGCAGCTGGCAGCTCCACTGCCAGGACCTCCAGTGCCCTCGCCGCCCTGTCCTCAGCGCCTGCGAGCTGCTCCAGGGAACGGAGCCCAGCCGCCTGCCGCTGCGCCTGCTCCCGCCTCCAGGCCTGGGTGGCAGCGTGCATGGTCTCCCCGAGCTCCTCCAGGCTCTCCAGGAGCTCAGTGCGGGTCCTGGGGGCCCTCCGCCGTCACCGCGGTGTCCTGGGGCTTGGGCGGTGGGGTCCGGGCGTGGGTGCCGGCCATTGCGGAGGGGCTCTGCAACGTGCTGCAGGGATGCAAAAAACACAGTTAGCCTCTGCCGCCTGCTGGTCCCATCTGTGTGCACCTGTCTGCAGCACACGCCTGTGCCCTGACTGTCAGTGGGTCCCAGGATCCCATGGGACATTGCCCTGGGGTAGGGCTCCTGGCCCCCAAAGCCTCGGAAGGAGGCTGGGACGGTCCCCAATGGAGGACATTGGAGGACCCTGGGCAAGAAGGTTGTCTGGCCGAGGTAGTCATCAGGGTTTAAGGGGCCCTGGGACACTTTCCCATATACATCGGTATTCTCTGGCAGTCCAGGATCCTTCAGCTCCTCTGGGAAAAAGCCTGACAAACCCCTGTATTTTGACCTGCCTGCCAGACAGAGAATGGGAGGATAAAAAGAAGAACAGAGCAGAAGAAAGGAGACCATGGTCTCCTTTTGCCAGACATCTGGGACCCGTGCCCTGGAGGCACACATGCTCGTGGTGCCCACAAGGGTGAACTGGACCCAGCCACGCCTTGCCCTTGGAGGTCTCCTGAGACCACTGGCCAGTGGTGTGCCCTGCCTGCTCTCCACCCCACCCAAGATGCTGCTGCATCTTTCCCAGCCAGTCCCTGGTCACCACCCCCCGGCACACAGGGGCCTTTGACCATGGTGCCACCTGTGTCCGTGGGACCCGTGGCCAGGGGGCCCCTCTGAGCCCACGAACCCTGGGCCCTACCCGCCCCGTTGCCTGGCCCTGGCCTCTACCCGTCCCGGGACCTGCTGGAAAGGCCCAGCCCTGTGTGCCTCCATGGGGGGGGGGCATACTTACCCACGGGGGCTCTGGAGGTCCGCCGAGATGTCTCGGGGTCTGAGTCGGAGCCTGGGGCGGTGGTGGGCCCCTGCTCCTCCATGCTGCTCTCCGCCTCCATGGCCAGGAACAGCTCTGGGGTCGTGGGGCTGGCCTCCGCCGCTGGTGATGCTGCGGCTCAAGGTCCCCCAACGGAGACGTCAGAGGCGGCTGCCTCTGGGCCTGATGAGGGGCTCTGAGGCCCCCCTGGAGGTGTCCACGGCCACAGCGGGGGCACCGCTGGGCTGTGTGCCCAGGAAGGCATCCAGGGCCTCAAAATACAGGCACGTGGCCTGGCTGCCAGGCCCCTGCAGTGCCTGGGCATCCCAGGTGTGGGCATACTCCTGCCAGAGTGTTTTTATCTTGCTCCACACCTGTTCAGTGCTCCGGGAGTGCCCTCTTTGGGACATCACATCTGCGATGTCACTATATACATAGCGGTTCCGGTGGCTGGCCCAGAACCGCTGAAGGATGTCTGGCTGCTGCCAGATGTCCAGGAGGCACTGCACGTCCTCCTGCGTCCACACAGGAGCCCTCCTGCGTGTGGCAGCTGCAGGGCCTGGCTGCTGGGCCATGCTGCCTGTGTCAGCCCTCCCTGCCACGTTGCCTCACAGGCAAACCCAGGCAGGGACTTCCCCCAGGGCGCTGTGCACCCTGGGAGGAAGGTCAGCCGGTTATTTTGAAACAACTGTTGTTTCGAAATAACACGGCCATTATAACGGTTATTTCGAAACAACTCGTTTCGAAATAACCGTTATTTTGAAATGGCATGTCTCTTTGGTGTTGTTTCGAAACAACCGTTTCGAAACAACGCTCTTTCGACAGGCAACGAGGTTTAACTTATTTTGAAAGGAGCACGCCCATTTCGAAAGAAGCGGTTTGCTTCTTTCGAAATGGCCGTGCGTCGTGTGGCCATGGCACTTCTTATTTCGAAACAACCTCTGTTGTTTCGAAATAAGAGCCCTGTGTGAACATGCCCTTTGTCAATAATTCCCTCAGACTTTTGGGCTTCATCCTCTACTGATACTGGTCTTTTAAAATCTGCTGAACCTGTTATTATTTACACTAAAACTGGACCACCTCCCTCAGTGCCTCAATACCCCCTTTCAAAAGAGGCTGAGGTAGGAATAGAGCCTGTTATGCAGGATTTACTACAAGGCATTCTGATTCCTTGCAAGTCTCCTTGCAATACACCTATATTACCTATAAAATAACCTAAACCTGGCCCTGATGGAAAGCCTGTATATCATTTTGTTCAAGATTTGTGGGCTATTAATGCTTATGTTATCCCTCAACACCCGGTAGTCCCTGACTCTGCTATGATTCTTACCTCTATTCCTCCTCAGGCCACCTATTTTACTGTAGTTGATTTATGCTTTCTTTTCTATTCCCATTCACCCTGACTCTCAATACCTTTTTGCTTTTTCCTGGAAGGGAAAACAAATCTCCTGGACAAGATTGCCTCAAGGATTTTCGGAGGCACCTTCTCTTTTTTCCCAAATTTTAGCAAAGGATCTAGAATCCTTAACATTTCCTGCAAACTCAGTTTTAGTCCAATATATAGATGACTTACTCCTTTGCTCTAACTCAGAAAGCTCTTGCATTCAAGACTCGCTATATCTGCTTCTGTCACTATATCATCGTGGGCACAAAGCCTCTTTAGCTAAATTACAGTTTTGTAAATTAGAGGTGTCATATTTGGGCCACCTCATATCACATCAAACCCAGATCCTAACTCCTGAAAGAATTCAGGCGGTCCTTTCCATTCCACGACCAATCACTAAATGCCAAATTAGAGGATTCATAGTGGCAGCAAGCTTTTGCCGCCATTGGATCCCAAATTTTGCTAGTTTAGCTAAACCTTTACTCCAACTCACACAGCAGTCTGAACCGGATCCTCCGATTTGGACTGATGAAGCCATGGTCTCCTTTAGAGAACTGAAACACTTATTGTCTATTGCACCAGCTCTAGGCCTTCCTAATTATTCTAAACCTTTCTCTCTTTATTGTCATGAACAAAAAGTTATTGCATCAGGAGTTTTAACACAAACCTTTGGGGCCTCTGCAACTCCCCATTGCATATTATTCCTGTCAGCTGGATCCTGTTGCACAGGGACTCCCTGCTTGCATTTGAGCAGTTGCAGCTTCATCAGCCCTGATATTGAAAGCACTGACTCTAGTATTAGGCTACCCCTTAACTTTATTTGTACCCCACGCAGTTGAAGCTATTTTAATTTGCACCTCCACCCAGCATTTATCAGTTCAGTGTCTTTCCTTATATGAAACTGTTTTATTGGCCACTGACAACCTTACTATTCGTAATTTTTCAACTCTGAATCCTGCCACTCTCTTACCTTTACCAGATCAGGGACAGCCCCATGACTGTGAATATGTTATATCTTTAAGTACTACCCCTAGACCTGATCTCTCAGATGAACCATTAACGAATCCAGATTTTGTTCTTTTTACTGATGGTTCTTGTTTTTATTCTCCTTCTAGCATCCGTATATCAGGATATGCAGTCTGTTCCTATTCTGAGGTTATAGAAGCATTCTCGCTTCCTTCTATTCACAGTGTCCAAGTAGCAGAACTTATTGCTCTAACTCATGCCTGTATCTTATCTACCGGACATTCTGTAACAATTTATACAGATTCCCGCTATGTTTTTGGTATCTGTCATGCCTCTGGCCAAATCTGGAAAGAGAGAGGTTTCCTTACATCTTCCGGTCATCCTATTGCTCATGCTGCCTATGTCTCAGCCCTTCTATCAGCCATCCAATTACCTCTTGCAATTTCTATCACATATTGTCCTGCACATAAACAGGAAAAGGATGAAGTCTCCCGTGGTAATGCATTTGCCGATAAGGCTGCTAAAGCCACAGCAAAAAAACGCACCTCCAATCCCTCCAGCCTTTTTACCTAGTACACAGTTGCAACTGGTACAGTGGGCTTTACCACAATCCCCTGCTGAACTTTATGCTTCAGTACGTGAAGCTGAAATTATTTCCTGGAAATGTTTAGGAGCTAAATTAAAAGATGGCGTTTGGTGGTCCCCTGATAATCGTCCCATGGCACCCTGTGCCTTTCTCCTTTACCTTGCACAGATGGTGCCTAATAATGGACATCCATGCAAAGGGGGGATAGCAACAACAGTTTTGAAATTCTGGTGTGCGCCAGGTATTCATCATGTAGCAGCACAAATAACTAAAGCTTGTGTCACCTGCCAAAAATACAATCCGAAAATTGGCCCTGCACCACAACAAGGGGCTGCTCACTGGGTATTTGGCCCTTTTCAAGCCTACAAATAGATTTTGCAGACATGCCTCCTTGTCAAGGATACAAGGATATGCTTGTAATAGTTTGCTTGTTTAGTAAATGGGTTGAAGTCTTTCCAACATGAAAAGCAGATTTAGCTGCAGTAGTAAAGGCTTTAGTTTGAGAAATTGTTCCACATTTTGGATGTCCTCAGCATATCGAATCTGATAGAGGTAGCCATTTTAATACTCAAGTACTTTCTTCTTTATATAAGGCATTGGGAATAACACAGAAATTACATGTTCCATACCACCGCCAGTCTTCTGGACTGGTGGAGTGCTGTAATGGCAGGTTGAAATTACAGCTTGCTAAGCTGTGAGAAGATATAGGACTTAACTGGGTCCTAGCCTTACCTTTGGCTCTACTGCACTTATGCACTTTGCCTGCTACTAATATGGGTCTTACACCTTTCGAGATTTTGTTTGGTTGCCCCTTTTTAATAGCCGGTGTATGTTCCCCAGCTCATACATCTTTGATTGGGGGGGGGGGGAATGAATTAGTAACAGAATATGTTATTCAACTCCAGAAATCTCTGGCAGCCTTGACTCCGCTCTGCTGGGACACCCAGCCGTTACCGCTGGACTGTCTAGTACATCAGTTCAAACCGGGTGACTGGGTGTTTTTAAAAAGATTTTCACATAAAACATGCCTAAAACCTCGGTGGGACGGGCCTTTTCAAGTACTACTCACTACCCATACTGCAGTAAATTTACAAGGAAAGGATTCGTGGTACCACTGCTCACATATAAAGAACGCGCCGGCTCCAGAGGTTGATACAAATCTCTCTGCTGCTGGTACAGCCGTGGAAAAGACTATTAAATAGCCTACCCGGATTTTACCGGCCCACCTAGAAGCAGGACTCACCACAAAATGATTATTGCTTGGCTTATAGTACGGTATCTGCAAAGCTATGTATTGCTGGTTGCTTCAAATTGGCAGCGTAATTCTTTTTATAGTTTAGTAACTAGAATTGCACACCCTTGGAATATTTCTGATTGCTAGATTTGTTCTTATGTGGCTATGTTTAACCAACAAGGATTTCCTCTTATCCCAATGCCTTTAACATTGGAAATGTGGGAATATACCACAATTAGTAATAGCTCCATAGAAGATCATAATCTCCAAAGTTTGGAACCTTCCTTCGATAAACACTTAGCTCCTCTTTGTATTGAATGAAATTTTGCTGGGAAGGATGGCTCTTCTGCCACTGATTTAGGGAAATATGTTTATTGTAAATATATTTTATCCATTCCAACAACTCCCAATAGTAATGTTACTATATGGGAGGGAGATTATAAAGATCAATTCCACACGATTCCCCCTAAATACATAACAATTATAAAAGGGTTTCTTATGGGCCCATTAGCCCCTTCATCATGGCAGCTAGACTTATCAATCTAGCAATTAGAAAATTGCTTAGTATCTGTAGCTTTTGGTGTACACTGTAACAAAGATACCCCTATTAGTGAAAATTGGAATAATATTATTTTATATGTAATAGCTCAAGCACACACTGATGCATGGCCTACTACCCTCACACAGGTAAATAAAGGAATTTGGTGGGTTTGTGGGTCTTGAGCTGGAAAAACTTTACCTTTCCATTGGAAGGAACGTTGTACTCTTGCTTACTTATGGCCAGGAGGCATTCACCCCCTTCCTCGAGCCGCTATGGGAGCAAGCCATTTTGCTTGTAATCGCAGCTTTTCTCTTTCTATGCATGATTATAATCCTTTGCTTGAACGGCCCTCAACGGCCATGCGGGCCTTTAGAATAATTTTTCCGTGGATGGGGGTAGGCGACCTAGAATATACTCTTCGCAACTTCTGTGCTGAATTTGAAATTTTTGCTAACGCCACTAATGATGCCCTGCAGCGGGTCCAAGAAGAGGTAGATTCAGTTGCTAAAATGACCATTCAAAATAGAATGGCTCTCGACCAGCTCTTGGCCAGTCAGGGAGGAGTATGCCTTATGTTACACCAAACTTGTTGTGTTTCCAAAAATGAATCAGGAAAAATAGAAACTGATATTAATAAAACTTGGAATGTAAGTCATTTCTTTCATGAATTTGCCAATCCCCCTATAGGTCCAGGAGGTATTGATATCTCGTGGAATTCCATTTGGGACTTTCTAACCTCTTGGCTCCCAGATCTTTCTTGGCTTAAAACTCTTTTTTTTTCTCGTAGCTGCACTCATAGTGATATTCTGTTACTTTCAATGCTGTTGCTCTTTATGCTCCCAATGCCATTACTGTTGTACTAAATGCCTGGGCCTACCGATTCTAAAATCCAACCACAAATGACACAAGATTCTCCTAACACACACTGGGGTGAACAACTATCTGAATTTGAGATTAATGCGCTCCTTCTTTTTGAAACTGCTGTATGGTGTTCCTTATTAAGTATAATAGGAACAAAGGGGGAGTGTTGTGGAAATTTGCATTTCTTCTATCATATTATCTCTCAAGGCCTATCTTAGAAATTTCTATGCCAGAGTTAAATTCAAAAATGGGGTTACCACTGACAAGCATGTAAAGAGGATGTAGAGCATAGTGCATAGTGGAAAGTTACTGGAACTAACTGTTTAGAAAATGAGGAAGAAAAGAATGAAAAACAAATATAAGGTATAACCATAAAAGGATAACGTGTAAGAAATCTTCCTGTATCAATAGTCACATGTATAACGGTTCATTATGAAGTAAGATGTTTGTTACGCTATATAAGCTTGTGCGATGTCTAAGGGAGGGTGGGGAAGCTTACTGACTCCTTTGGGGTTCTGTAACCTTTCTCTTCTTGTACAAGAATAAACAGCTGCTTGACCGCTATATCCTGGTGTCTGGTCCTAATTGACTCACCTAGGCACCCAAAGGGAGATTTACTCCATTAACAGAAAGTGTTGAGGATGGGGAGCCAGTGAAGAGCAGGGAGGGAGAACAGGCGGGCAGGCGGGAAGGGAACATGGGGCAGGAGGCCATGGCCGTGGTGGCTCCCCAGCTTGAGGCAGGGGGAGTCATGGCCGTGGTGGCTCCCTGGCACTGTGCGGGCTGGATTCGGAGCGCAGAGGCACTGCCGCACAGTGGCAGCGCCTCACTCAGAACAGGGAGTCACACGCTTTATTTCCCCTCAAGAAAAGGGTCCCCAGCCTTAGAAAGGTTGGGAGCCACTGATATAAATCATAGTTCAGGGAGCACAGTTGTACAACCCGTGACACTCTTCATCTTTGCTGTACATTGTTGAAGAAAAATGGACACGGTACAACAGCCAAGGCCCATCCCGTGATGAGTAGAGGCTACCATCACCTCCTGTGACTTGCATGCTATGCCTCTGTTAATACAGCCTAAAACTGCATTTGGTGGGCTGTTTTTTTTTTTTTTTTTTTTGGAATAGCATTACATTGCCGGCTCATGTTGAGGTTGTGATCCACACAACTCCCAGATCATTCTGAGCAGTGATGCTGCCAAGTCGGTGTCCCTTGCCCAGTTGGTTTTTCTTCCCTTAAGTGTAGCACCTTAAGTTTGTCTTTGCTGAATTTCGTTTTGTTGTCGATAGCCCAGTTTTCCTTCTCCTTCATCTCAGCTTTGTGCTTCTGAAGAATTTCAGCCAGCATTGCTGTGGTGGCTTCAGTGGGCTTGTCCGTGTCCTTTAGATTGGCTAGAGATGTCAGCACCAGGTCGGTAAGGGAGACCAGGCTAATACATTCTCCACAGCTCTGAAGGGAACAGGATAAAGCCCATCATAGAAGGCATATTTCTAGATATCACTTGCCCTAGAGAGACTAAAGCAAAAGGAATCTGGCCCCAGCTCAAAGAAGTAGTAGTTAAGAACTGCAACCAAGTAAAATAGTGTGCCTTTTTTATACCCTGAATAATATAGGTCTTCCTTCTAAGTCTAAACTTGGGTTCTTAACCCACTAATTATTAGGGTACATTTATTCTATAAGCTGGCAGGTTCAGACATATTGAAGACACATCCGTATCCTTTCTAGATGGTTCGCTCATCTCACCTTTGTGATTTCTGGCCCTTTCTGTGGGTTTTGTGGTGTACTTGTGACGTTTACTTGGCGTATAGGCAGAGGTAACCCCACCTGTCTTGATGCTTCCTGACTTGTGTATGGTGATCAAGTCATAATCGTTACGTGCATGGTTATGACTTTATCACCCTACATAAGTCAGGAGGGATCAAGACAGGTGGGGCGACCTCAGTTTACACATCATGATATGTTACATCGTTACATGTCTGGACCAAGGGTCCTGTGCTTATGTATGCAAACTGCTTTAGCTTTTCATGCAGGATGTGGCCTGCAGGCCTCTTGCATTACATCTGTAAGATTTGAATATGACTCTACTATAATAAAGCAAATACTGAAATTTCTAAAGCAAAGTATATATGTGCCCACAGAGAGGCTAGTTCTAGAGACTACCCAGCCAATAACTCAGTACTTCTCTCAAAGCTCTGTCTCCGTTTGATAGTGCAAAACCAGCACTTGGTTCTGATGTTACAGAACCAAAGCCAGCGTAGTTCAGATCCAGGTCTCACAGCTTCCAGTGTGGAATGATGGCTGTTTTGTCCCATCCACCGTTATCCATGCTTCTTCCCCTCTGCTCATCGGATACATCTGGGGCAGATTCCACTTGTGCTGTGGGCCCCCTCTGGAACCGTATTTAGAAGGCTGGCTCCATTTTAGTCCTCACTAAGGCAGTCAGACACTGGAAAGATATGGCAGAAGCTGAGAGAGGATTGAGAGCACTAAGAGTATTAATGAGCTCAATGGAGTGCAGAAGCTTTGGTGATGGGGACTCTGGTAGCACCTGAAGAAAGCAGGGCGATAAAGGTCTGATCTGTGCACATACATTTCTGAATTTCCAGAAGTGCTGCTGAGTTGTGGAGGGGCCTGTGCAGAAAGCCGAAAATCAATGCCAAGGTGATGTGGCACCTGCTGAGAGAGCTGGAACACAGACCCCGACTCGAGGAGAGCAGCAGCAGCTCTGGTGATGGAGCCTACCTCGCTCCTCTGGCTGTAAGTAGTCAAACCAACAAGACATCCCTTTGAAGAGACAGAGAACGGCTCTGTGTCCTCTGTCCACAGCGTGGTGGAGTTCCAAGAGGTGACGGTGTGACAGATCGCTTCCAGAATCTGGTCCAGTGTGCCACTGTGACTCCTGATCTCCACTCCTGAACCCTGACTTACCTCACTTTGCCAGGTGACTACTCACTCCTGAGTCAGGCCACACTAGTCTCCTAAGTGTAATTGATCCCAGGCAGTGGGTGTGCGCCCTCTGGACACCTATGGGATGGTCCCCAAGAGACCACCCCAGTCCGGCACGCTACACCAGGAGCTCCCCTCCTACAGAGATTTGGACCCTTCCCCCAACCACCTTAGTCTCATAGACCTTTATCTGTCACGTGAACATTGCAATGGATTGGCCCAGCCTCTGGTTCACACCCTTTAAAGTCCACACAGCTTTAGGTGAAATGAATGCTAGTTTATTGATTAGAATAGGATTTTAAGTGAGGCTATAGCAAATCAATGGCTACTCATTCAAGAAAGGAGTTAGGGTTTCCCGTAAGGAAATAAAGGCTATAAAACACACGCTAGTCTACTAACACTAATCCAAGGTTCCTCTTTTGTCTATTTGCCTCATTTTTATCCACAAGGCTGACTGTTGGTCGTGTTTAGCCAGATCAGGCCCTCCTGGCCATGTGGATAGGCTCAGTACCTTTCAGTTGCTTACCAGATGGTGTTTCTCTGGCCAAAGCCAGCAGCTTCTTCTTTCACAGTGTCTCTGTTGGTTTTCAAATCCTCTCCGTCCCTCCCATCCTTTCTGGGCCAAAGTGCTGCAGGCAGTTAGCTACCCCATTGTCTTTGGGATCTTCTCTGGGTATGTGCTTGCAGTAGTGACTGGGGAACAGCTCTCCCTGTCTCCATGCTGCTGGAAGACAAGTCTGATTGCTCCCTTTCCCCTGAGCCATGTAAAACATGCCTCCTAGTGGTGCACATA
>ML682003.1:3910992-3945704 GCA_007922195.1 Podocnemis expansa | reverse complement strand
GATCACCTTCATACAGCACCTAGCACAGCAGGTTTCTGAGGCCTTAAGGGAAGAGGTGGTGTCGGGGCAGGGACCCAGGGGAAGAGGCCTCATTGAGGCAAAGTCATGGTGTGGGTGACGCCTATTTTCTAGGGCGTTTTTGGAATGATGTAGCCTCCCCAAAAGACATACCCGCATGCCACTGATGTTTGTGTTTGCAACATTTGGGTGAGGTAGTGCCAGGCTATTACCCCATTTTACAGATAGTACGCAGGCACTGAGGCACACAGAAACTTAGTGACTTGTTCAGAAGGAGTCGAGAACTTAAGTCTTCCCACACTAGCACACTAACCATGAAACCATCCTTTCTCCACTCTGTGCACGTGCACTTGCAAGTCATATTCTGTCCCAGAGCTATTGATTTATTAACCAAGATCCATGAATACTTTCAGATCTGTAGGACGTTTCTGTTAAAAAAATCAGAACTGAAAGAATTAATGTGGCCACATAAATAATCATAGTTAGCTTTCTGAGTTTACACCTGACAGAGACAATGTTCCCACATTTTTATTTACATCACCAGTCTGTCCATGAACAGTGTTTGTCTTAAAGCCCCAACTCCCAGGGTCAGGTCATTTCATGAGAAACTGAGTTTTCATTCCCCCAAAAGTTTCTAAGCCTCTTAACTATGAAGAGAAGTTTGAAAATGTGCCTTCTAATGGCTCAAAAAAAACCTAAAAGCCAATAAAAAACCTCAATATTTATTATTTTTAAAGTCATATGATACTTCAGTCAATCTAATGGGGAGGATCCACCTCAAGGTTTTTGAATGCCTGATGTTGACAATACCATGAAGGCAGGTTTCTTTGGGCTTTTGGTTTTGCACATCTGAAGATTAGCAAACATCAGCTCCAGTGTTGCCTGCCAAAGGCTTTCTTCAAAAGGTAAGGGCTAGAGATTTGGTTTTAAATTAAAGTTTCAATGCAACAAAGAGAGGGGTTGGACTCCCAGAGAAAGTCTGGTATTGAAACCTATATAGCAATTCTCAATATAGGATTTTGTCCCACAAAACTCCTGCAATAAATAATTTTGTTAATCTTTAAAAGTGCCACTGGACTTGTTTTTTTTAAATACTGATCGTTCAAGGTAACCTCTCTGATGAGAGCTGCTTTGAAATATTATTGTAGTCAGGCAATCTGACTGCAAAAGCGACAGTAGATCATTTAGGGTCTGACCCAAACCTAACTGAACTTAATGAGACTCTTTCTACTGACCTCAGTCAGGCTCCTACTGCTGAGGCTTACATCCTGTGGCCCAGAGAGTGCCTACTATTGGTCTGTAGATGCATACTCAGATAGTGCCAGATCCTCCTTATATGTAACTGCTAAACTGCATTAAAAACCAGCCACTGATACCTTAGGCTGTCGGAGTCTGGAGCTGACAAGGGAAAGGATGGGGCTTTTGGAGACTGAGTGAGAGGGGAGAGACAACAGCACAACGACTGCTGGAAACGTACTGGAGGTGAAAAGAGAGGGTGACCAGATGTCCGGATTCTCAGGAACAGCCCTGATATTCAAAGCTTTTTCCTATTCTCCCCCATCCTTGTCCTGATTTTTCACATTTGTTGTCTTGTCACCCTAACAGAGAAGTCCATAACCTTTGCACTCTCATCTCACCTGCTCAGGCTAAACAGAGCTGGGCTAGGTGACTGCCTGCAAGGTAAACCTCTGAGAAGAAAACTCAGACCAGAGTGCTAGGCTGCAGACGCAGTGCCAAAGGAGGTGTCTTCTTTAGGATGTTAAGTGAAAGCAAAGTTGTGACCATTTGTGATGATAAAAGCTCTTCTGCTGCTTTCTGTTAGGGTGGGAGTGTTAGTCTTCGTCCTCTGATCACATCCCAGCTCAAGTATCTGCACGCTTCTGTCCTAACATAAATCCTCTGCAGATAAATGCTGCATTCCTCCTAGCTGATGTTTGCAGCGAGCTATTAAACAGATGCCACCTTATGCTCCAGAGGTCATGGCTTCTTGGCAGCTAAAGAAACGGTACCTGCACACACCAGTGGCACCGCTGGCGAAGTATGTAATGCTCTTTAGGACAAAGGTGCTATAACAGATCATTATCTCGCTCCTGTCATTGTTACAATGACTAATGAAATATAACACTTCATTGGCACAGGCTAACGTTAAGCAGGGAAGTCACTCAGCAGCCCTGTGAAGGGGGCACCATCATTTCTATTTTACAGACTAAAGCAATGTTTCCCAACCAGTGTGTCACAGCATCCAGGTATGCTGTAAGGCCTGAGCAGGTATGCCATGAAATTTTTCAAAAAACTACTCGGAGTTCTGGATTGATTCATGAATACGCATGAAGTCATTTGGCAACTCTATGGTGAAGCGGAGGGCCCCTAGGCATGGGCCCCATACGCTTGTGCACTAATCTGCCCCTGGACAAGAACTCAGTGGGCAATGGGTGTTCAGCACCTCTGTGAATCTGGCTCTACGTATCTCAGGTTGCTCATCTCAAAAGTGAGACACCCCAAATCAGTGACCACTTTTGAAGGCTGGGGCTCTACACCTCCCCTAAGAGTTGTTCTCATGGAAACCTGTTACAACGCAAACATCTCTGGCCATTCTCATGGCAACCTGTTCATTGTGACCTCGTCCTGACTTTGGAAGCCTGGCCAGGCTCCATCATTCTGGAGCTGGGCCAGTGGGATTCATCTCGCACGGGGTGAGCCAGCACTTGCTTAGCACTGGACACTCCTATTGAATGGTCTGCTGTCACAGCTAGGGAAGATTCATCATTTCGTTTTTAATGGTAATGTGTCTCTTCCGACCTACAGAATACCCAAAGCAGCCAGGGGAAGTCTTAGGGATGTGACATCTCCCACTGGAGAACATCCTGCCGGAGTTAGGGAAGAATATTCTCCTGAGTAATTGTGGGTGAGAGCCCTGGCCTGTGAGAGGTTAACTTTGGGAAGCCATCCCATTGACTTTCCTGAGGAACTGAGGAAAATGATTCTATTTGAAAAACTCCCAAAGGGTGGTATTAGGGGGGAAGAGGGCAAGGCAGCAATCCAGATAATAAAGTAGATCGCAGCTCCCACCCCCCATCTCCTTGCCTGCTTTCCTAGTTGAGTTTGGTCTTGCTTTGAGCAGGGAGCTGGAGTAAATGACCTCCTGAGGTCTCTTCCAATCCTCATCTTCTATGAGTCTATGATCTTCCCAGCTGGGGAGTTAACACTAGACCAGTTAACATGAAAATGGCTAGAATAGAAAGCTACCTCATCTGGTCCCCTAAAGGATGGGGAGGACTCAGTGGGATCCATCCCTGATTTAGATGTTCTTGGTTCAGGGAGGAGAGATCTTCCATGAGATCATCTCTGAGCTCATCCTTCTCCCAGGTGGAGGTAGTGGGATAAGAAGAAAGGATGAGATTCCAGTCAGGGTCTCAGAAGAAGGTCAAGAAATGTGGCAAGGGCTTTTTCCTCATATTCAGGAGGAAGAGAAGTAGGCCAAGTCCACCAGTCTGTAGCTGAAGGGCTGGGCTATTTTGTCAGTTTGGGCAGCGTCCCTTCCAGTGGTGGGTTTGGTTTTAATTTGGGAGCCCTCACATCTGAGGAAAAGGCCTAGTTAATAAAACTCATGGGGAAGGATGTTGCTATTGCACTCAAGTGGAGGAGCAAGACAGTGTTCAGAGTCATTGTGACCCAATTCTTCAGGAAGGCCAGGTGACACCGGAAGCACAGGAGCTGAGTGCCGTAGCGCAAGAGCCTGGTGCTGTTGCTGTTCCTGTTCCTGGAGCCGTGGAGGAGGAACACAATGAGAAGAGGCCATGTGAGGCGGTTCTTCATGAAGGCCAGAAGAACCCTGAAACCCCTTTGCCCCTCCTAGGAGAAGACGGGACAACCTCACAAGCTGAAAAGGAGTCCTCTCCATTATCTCAGGAGGAAGGCCGTGGTCAGGTATGAATGCTCTCCATTTCCTATGGTCTCCTCCCCACTCACACGGTCTGGGCTGCTTCAAGGTAACGCAGGCATCTTTGCCTGTTTATACCACCTAATTCAGGTCTCTACACGTGTAAGCTACAGAATCTGGGCTTCTTTGTACACTTATTGCACATAAAATCATAGAGCAGTAGGGACCACAAGGGTCCTGTAGTCTAACTCCCTGCCAAGAGCTAGGATTTGTTGTGTCTAAAGTCAACCATCGAAAGCAGGTAGCTGTCCATCCTCCTTTTGAAAACCTCCAGCCGAGGAGCTTCCATGATGTGCCTAGACAGCTTGTTCTATTGTCCTACTGCTCCCACAATTTGGAAGCTTTTCATGAGATTTAATCCAAATGTGCTGTGTTGTAATCTGATCCCATTGCCTTTTGTTCTGTCCGCTGTGGCAAGACAGAACAGCTTTTCTCCACTTTTTTTTATGGCAGCCCTTCAAGCAGGGCTGTCCCTAGGGGGGTGCGGGGCCCTGGGCAAAGCACCCTGTGTGGGGCCCCCACACCCCCACCAGCAGTGGAGGGGAGCAGGGCCAACTGGCCCAGGGGAGTGTCTGACAGGGCAAATCGTTCCCTAACCCCTCCAGGTTCCTGTTGCTGAATAGCAGGAGCCAAGAAGCTTTGCAAATAGGAGTAGGAGGGAGGGTGATAGCTCATACTGTCCCTGGGACTTCCAGCCAACTTGCATAGGTTCCCCAGGCACTAGAGAAGTTGATGGCATCTGGGTGTGCAGCAGGGATGTGGCTCCGTGCCCAGCTGTGAGATTCTACCCTGCTGACCCACACCAGACACATCTACTGCTGTGGTTCTCAGGATTTTTAAATAGATCCCACTCCTCCCATGAACTTTGCTGTGATGCTTGCCTTCCCCTTCTCAGTGGCAGCAAGAGAATGGGGAGCAGGGGAGGATAGAGTGGGGTGCCGGGAGAATAAGGGGAGAAGTGCAGGTGGGTGGCAGGCACCAGGGAAGGCAGCACAGCATCTACTACAATTTCCCATGCTGTTCCTGCCCTAGGCCAAATGCGTGGGCATGCTGCAGGGCAGGAAATTTAAAAAGTCTCTGGCCTGGTCCCAGCTAAGAGGTGCATGCAAACCAGGTGGGGGGAGTTATGGAAACCATGGGGCAAACAAGTCCATTTCACTCAGGATGGGAAAAGCAAAAAGGATCCACCGCAGAAAGCAAGGGGAGGCAGGAATAATGGAAAATAACAAAAGAGAAGATGAAAGTCATGTCTGATCACCAGCTGTTTACGATGATCACACAGGAGCTCTGGGGAAGCAAGATATAGGAATTTCCATAGATTAACCTGAGAGTCAGCAAATATAAAAGATGGGTAGAAAGATGAAAAACTTACCCAGTATCTGTGGGAGAATGGGCAGGCAACTATGTTCCCTCTAAGCTGTGCACGTGTGCACACACACACACACGGGTTGTGAAACCCGCACACAGAACAAAATAAAGCATGCACAAAAAACTTCAACAGTGCTAATATTTCTATGCTACTTTAAGAAGGTGACTTAGAATCCTAGAATCCTAGGGTTGGAAGGGACCTCATAGGTCATCTAGTCCAACCCCCTGCCAGAGGCAGGACCACTCCCACTAAACCATCCCAGTCATGGTTTTGTCCAGCCGGGCCTTAAACACCTCCAAAGATGGAAACTCCACCTCCTCCCTTGGCAGCTCATTCCAAGGCTTCACCACTCTCCTAGTAAAAAAGTTTTTTCTAATATCCAGCCTCGACCTCCCTACCCGCAACTTGAGACCATTGCTCCTCGTTCTGTCCTGTGTTACCACCGAGAACAGTCGAGCTCCATCTTCCTTAGAGCATCCCTTCAAGTAGTTGAAGGTTGCTATCAAATCCCCCCTCAATCTTCTCTTCTGCAGACTAAATAAGTCTAATGCTTTCAGTCTTTCCTCATAGGGCTTGTGCTCCAGCCCTTGAATCATTTTGGTTGCCCTCCCCTGAACTCCCTCTAGCATGTCCCTGTCCTTTTTGTAGTGGGGAGCCCAAAACTGAACACAGTATTCTAGATGTGGCCTCACCAGTGCAGAATAGAGGGGGATGATCCCATCCCTTGATCTGCTGGTAATACTTCTTTTGATGCAGCCCAGTATCCCATTGGCCTTTTTGGCAGCAAGAGCACACTGCTGACTCATATCTAGCTTCCCATCCAGGTCCTTTTCTACACTGCTGCTACTTAACTGAATGTTTCCCAGCCTGTAGCGGTGCATGGGGTGTTTTCGTCCCACGTGCAGAATTTTACACTTGTCCTTATTGAAGCTCATAAGATTTCTATTGGCCCACTGTTCCAATTTATCTAGATCTCCCTGAATCCTGTCCTTGCCCTCCAACGTGTCTACTGGTCCCCCCAGCTTGGTGTCAGCTGCAAACTTACTGAGAATGCAGTCTATTCCATCATCCAGATCATTGATGAAAATGTTGAACAGAACCGGCCCCAGGACCGACCCCTGGGGCACCCCACTCATGACTGGCTGCCAGCTAGACATGGAACCATTGATTCCTACATGCTGAAACCGTTGATCTAGCCAGTTTTCTATCCACCTTATAGTCCACCTATCCAACCCATACTGCCTTAATTTGCCAATGAGAATGCTGTGGGAAACTGTATCAAAAGCCTTGCAAAAATCAAGGTATAGCACATCAACGGTTCTTCCTGCATCCAGAAAACCAGTCATCTGCTCATAGAAGGAAATGAGATTGGTCAGACATGATTTACCCTTGGTAAATCCATGCTGACTGTTCCTGATCACTTTATTTTCCTCTAAGTGTTTGAGGATGGATTCTTTGAGAACCCGCTCCATAATTTTGCCAGGGATTGAGGTGAGGCTGACTGGTCTATAATTCCCCGGATCCTCCTTTTTCCCTTTCTTGAAAATAGGCACTACTTTTTTTTTTTTTCCAATCCTCTGGCACCTTCCACGTTCTCCACGAGTTTTGAAAGATAATGGCCAGCGGTGCTGCTATCTCATCAGCAAATTCCCTTAGCACTCTTGGATGCAGTTCGTCCAGCCCCATGGACTTGTGCACATCCAGCTTCTTTAAGCAGTCCCTAACCTGACCTTCCGTCACCAAGGGCCTGTCTTCTTCTCTCCCATCTGCCACACCCATGGTAGTGGGCTGGGAGCTGACCCTGCCTGTGAAAACTGAAGCAAAAAATGCATTGAGCACTTCAGGTAGCATGTTTCAAATCAGGTTTTGTAATTTATAAAATCATTTCCATCACCATATCAAAATAAAATTTAGCTCTTATTTGCATCACACACGTACTTTGTTGCAGTCACAAGTTTGACCACACTCACTGGAGTGCGCACCATTTTGGACACTGGTTCCAAAAATTTGCACAAAGGAAATTTTTTGTGCACAGAGCCTATGAAAAATTAGAGGGAATACTGGCAGGCAACACTAATTGTCACCTACTCACCCTGGCATGGGCAGGGGGAATTCAAACATCAAGAGATTAGTTTAAACACATAGTAAAATCTTTGGCCATTAAAAAAAAGACTTATTTTTGCCATTCTTTTGATTTTTGATTGCTTGAAACTGGCAATACTGTAGAAGTTAATACCCTACACTTCACTCAAGAAGTTCCTTTTCCTCACTGTATTCTTCCTGCTAGTGTAGGGCCAGGCTTCTGTAGCCACAATGTAGGGACACAGATAGACAAAAGGAATTGAATGTACTTTTAAAGCATCTGCTAGGCCACACTGTATCTCTTTTTAATATCATAACTGAAATAACTAACTCAGTTTAACAGACATTATAACCAATGACTAACAAAGCTGGATGTTGGGAATTTAGAACTCCATTTTGTAAACCTTGTTTTAGGTGTATACTCTGGAATTTCATTTAAATGTGTGAACAAGATGGGTGAATGAAGGAGGTGTGTGTGATGGAATCAGTCAACACCAGCCTGTCCTGATGAAATTCAAGTGCAACCTTAATGGCTAAGCCATGCAAACAACTCCCACAAAAGCTAGAATCCACCCCAGAAAGAAAAGAACAAAACCAAAAGTGAAAGTCATGTTTGTAAATGGCTGGTGATCAAACATCACAGGGGATCCCTGGCCAGGCCTGCCTGCTGCCCACGAGCCTTGCCCCTGAGCTAGGTGGAGGGGATCCCAGCCAGCCCTGCCCATTGGCCTGCTGGTATTGCCACCTGGGCCAGGCAGGGCCCAGATGTTGTTTGAAGTTATTTCTAGGTGGAGAGTCCCAGGCCAAAAGCCCCTAAAATCTTCCAGGTCTCTGTCTTTCTTTCCACAATCCTTTCTCCCCCTCTCCTCCCCCCCCCACTTCTGGGCAAAGGTGATCCCCTTCTCTTGTCTGAGTCACCTCAGTTAGCATGTCTTTGCCTTCACCAGGTACTTGTTTGCTTGCTGCAAGAGAGAGCTCCTGTCTGTCTCCCAGCTCCCTGAGCCATGCTAAATGTGATAGACATCTGTGCACATGCATGATGCTGCAGGAAACATATCATCATAGTACTCGACACGTTCCCTCTAATTACTTGTAGACCATGTGCGCAAACACCTTCTTGTGCATGTGTAACCTGCTAGGGTGGGCTCAGTCATTTATCTGCCCCTCTCCAGTGCCTCACAGAAAGCAGAGACCTGCAGAAAGCAGCTGGAGAGCCAGGATCTAGTCTGTAAAGGGGCTCACAGTGCAGACTGTTTGGAATTCATAAAAAAAATAAACAAAAGCAATGTACTATATTAAACATTAACTTTATAAACCTTCTATGAAAGCAGAAGAAATTATTAGTATACAGATGTATAATGCATAGGGGCTATTTAGCAGTATCCACATGAGTCTGTTATGGTCTCAAAACACCAAGTCCAAAGGCTTGTGCTAGAAGCAGCAGCTCCCTCCTCTTTGGCAGCAGAAATCCTCTGTAGGAGTCCTGGAAAACCTTTCTTCCTCTGCAGGGAGCACTGCTGTCCACACAGCTTACTCAGTCCACACTCATTGACGAACACACATATATAAAAAACCCTGAAGCAAAATGCCTCAGAGTGGGCAAAACAGCCTGCTATCTGTTCCTGGCTCAGCTTCTCCCCTTGCACAGAGCACCAGCGCTCTCCTCCCTAGTGCAACTGGCCTGGCTGCTCGATCTCAGCCATCTGACCACTGCACTGGCAGGGGACCTTGCTGAGCATGCTCCAAACTACACAGAACATGCTGGAACTTCTGGGTCTAGGCAGCTAAATCTGCCCAGCAACAGCGACACAGCAAGAGCAACTCAGACACCAGCAAAACTCTTAAAGAAACACTCCTCCTTTAAGCCCATGGCTTACACATGCAAAAACATTTCTTTGTGAGCACCAATATTAGCACTATTGAATTTTTTGTGCACACTTTATTTTGTTGTGTGTGCAGGTTTCATGACCTGTGTGTGCACACACGCGTGCAGCTTAGAGGGAACAGTGGTACTTGTGTAGAATAGGTTATGGCACCCATAAAGCAGCCAACCACTGCCTGGTGAAAGTGGCAACAAATCATACAATCACAGTGTACAGGTTAACAGGAAAGGGTCCCCAGCCTTAGAAAGCTTGGGAACGACTGATATAAATCACAGTTCAGGGAGCACAGTTGTGCAACCCGTGACACTCTTCATCTTTGCTGTACATTGTTGAAGAAAAATGGACACAGTACAACAGCCAAGGCCCATCCCGTGATGAGTAGAGGCTATCATCACCTCCTGTGACTTGCATGCTATGCCTCTGTTAATGCAGCCCAAAACTGTATTTGGTGGGCTGGTTTTTTTTTGTTTGTTTGTTTTTTTTGTGTTTTTTTTTGGAACAGCATTACACTGCTGGCTCATGCTGAGGTTGTGATCCACCACAACTCCCAGATCATTCTGAGCAGTGATGCTGCCAAGTCGGTGTCCCTCGCCCAGTTGGTTTTTCTTCCCCTAACTGTAGCACCTTAAGTTTGTCTTTGCTGAATTTCATTTTGTTGTCGATAGCCCAGTTTTCCAATTTATCAAGAGCCCTCTGAATTTTACCTTGATGCTCCAGAGTGTTGGCAGCCCCACTTGAGCTTTGTGTCATCTGCAAATCTGATCAGTCTGTTCCCTATTCCCACTGCCAAGTCATTAATAAAGATGGGAAAGCACTGCAGGCCCAGAACAGATCCCTGGGGACCCTGTGGGAGACCACCCTCCAATCTGGCATCATTTCATTCCTAGTTACTCTTTGTTGCAGATGTTTAACCAGTTCTACATTCACTTCTAGTCTGGATCTATCCATGTAATTTTTCTACCTGATCTAGGCTTCAGTGAACCATCATCCCTCCTAGACTGGGCCTCTGTGGAGACTTAGCCCAGCTGACCTGTGCCGTTGTACAAAACCCAGTAGTAAAGGTTTAGGCCAATACTTTCAAATGTTGGTGCCTCAAGTTAGCCTCATAAGTCTACATGTAGAAACCTCCTTAGAAAGACGTACTCTCAAACATGTTGAGAACCCAATGGTTCCCACTAAAGTCAATAGATGCTGCCTTCTGTGCATCTCTGGCAAACAAACCAAGTAGCGTCTCACTGTGAGCTGAGGAGCCTAACTTTGTTTTTACTAGGCTTTGCATTCCTCTAGCACCTGTTAAGTGTAGTCATGCCAAGAACTCCATTGCGTTAAGCACCACCTAAACACAGCCCCTGCTTCAGAGAGCATACCCCAGGAACCCACATTTGAAAATGTTGTCCTGAGGAAATCTTGACATCTCCAGGGAAATTTGAATGACTTGGCCTGTAGTGACTCACCAGCGATTCAAGTGATTCCCATTCCCTAGTAAGGGACCGAGCTGGGGCCAGATTCCTTTTGCTTTCAGTCTCCCTAGGGCAAGTGGCTTCTAGAATTGCCAGTTTCCAAAGGGATAGCTGTGTTAGTCTAGTCCAGCAAAAAGAAAAGAAAGAGTTGTCTGGCACTTTAAGACTAACAGATTTATTTTTCGCATGAGCTTTCTTGGGAGAAAATCGAAGGGCGTGCTTAATAAGACTTCCATTGCCACCTCCAAGAAGGGATGAATCCTTGAGTGTCTTTCTTTTTCGCTCCAGGTGTCAGATACCATGGATGACATCTATCTCCAGCTCAGCAACAGCCCAGAGGGGAATGCCAGGACGGCAGCACTCAGGGTAGTGTGCTCCCTGGCTGATGAGTACCCAGAGCAAGTGGTCTCAAGCCTTCTGAGACACTCTCTCCCATGTGACAGGTAAGGGTATTCACATCTAGGCCTTTTTTGGCACCTTTCATGTGAGGATCTCAAAGTACACTACCCATTCTGTTGATGTAAGCCTCACAACGCCTCTGTGAAATTGGTCAATATTATCATCATTTTACAGAGTGGAAAGGGAAGAGAGGTGAGTGACCACCCCTGCATGGTCCTGCCCTGGGAACAGGACCCAGGACTCCTGACTTTCATTCCTGGGCTGCGTGGCTGATGAGTGCTTGTTTGCACTGGTGCTGGAGAGAAGACGGGAAGAAGCTCCTTACATTTCATAGCTGAACGCTTGGTCAACAAGACACAAATTAGAGCTCTTGGGGCACATGCTGATCTTTGGGGTTCTATGCATAGATGTTGCTGCCTAATTTCTGGGGTTTTGGTCATCTAAAAGGGGTCATAGACTCACCAAGTGATCTGCTCCAAAGGTAATGAGGGTCTAGTCCCAGAATCAGGCTACAGAGAGTTTTTACAAGAACCTCCAGGGTGCATGATAGGCGTGCTTCTGCTGATAACCATATCTGTATAATTTTCTAAACTCTTAAGACAGCATAAAATGATAGACAAATGCCTGATTAAAAGAAAATGAATCATTAAATGGATAATGAGTACCAAGTTAGCTCATTCTAAAGAGAGGTGATAAATATCTGCACCGTATGCTTTGGATTAACATACTGACAGCCCTCCCTGATGACTAGTTGAGAGACCTGCCAGGTTCCTTAGCACTAGAGAGGAGAAGTAGAGAGCTAGGCAGTGCTAGAGAGCTAAGGCTACAAGACTAAGACTACAAATAATTCTAAGTCTAAACTAAGAAGACAAGATTTTAAGAAATAGCAACTAAAAGAAGCTGAAAGAAGAAGTAGCTAACAACTGCACCCAGGTAAAATAGTGTGCCTTTTGTATACCCTGAATAATATAGATCCTCCTCCTAAGTCTAAATTTGGCTTCTTCGCCCACTAATTATTAGGGTACCTTTCTTCTATAAGCTGGCAGGTTCAGACATATTGAAGACACATCCACATCCTTTCTAGACGGTTCGCTTATCTCACCTTTGTGATTTCTGGCCCTTTCTGTGGGTTTTGTGGTGTACTTGTGACGTCTACTTGGGGTGTAGATAGAGGTAGCCCCACCAGTCAGACACTGGAAAGATATGGCAGAAGCTGAGAGAGGATTGAGAGCACTAAGAGTATTAATGAGCTCAATGGAGTGCAGAAGCTTTGGTGATGGGGACTCTGTTAGCACCTGAAGAAAGCAGGGCGATAAAGGTCTGATCTGTGCACATCCATTTCTGAATTTCCAGAAGTGCTGCTGAGTTGTGGAGGGGCCTGTGCAGAAAGCCGAAAATCAATGCCAAGGTGATGTGGCACCTGCTGAGAGAGCTGGAACACAGACCCCGCCTCGTGTTTAGCCAGATCAGGCCCTCCTGGCCATGTGGATAGGCTCAGTACCTTTCAGTTGCTTACCAGATGGTGTTTCTCTGGCCAAAGCCAGCAGCTTCTTCTTTCACAGTGTCTCTGTTGGTTTTCAAATCCTCTCCGTCCCTTCCATCCTTTCTGGGCCAAAGTGCTGCAGGCAGTTAGCTACCCCATTGTCTTTGGGATCTTCTCTGGGTATGTGCTTGCAGTAGTGACTGGGGAACAGCTCTCCCTGTCTCCATGCTGCTGGAAGACAAGTCTGATTGCTCCCTTCCCCCTGAGCCATGTAAAACATGCCTCCTAGTAGTGCACATATATGCTGCAGCAGGAAACATGGTACCACAACAATAAGTCAGAGCATTCATAAGGGAATGGCACATTTCATTTTGCCTCCAACTACACCTTTACATTGCAAAAGTGAACAGAAGAGTTTCCTAGATCATCATTTAGCAGTGCCCGCATGTGCATCCTGTGACAGTTGGTGACATATTTGGGGAGAATAATGGGTCCCACATCTGCCTGATGATGCTCTGAGAGGTTCCCTGTCTTTACCTTCTACAAGGATTTTTTACCACAACCATCCCCTTCTGACAGGGAACTGGAGGAGAGATGGTTGGAGGATAAGCAAGTTCTTATCCCACCAGAAAGGTCAGTGACCCAGCAACATACAGTATCATCTGTTTCACAAGGTGGAGCACTTTGTCTCTATAGCCACTTCTCTGGTAGGCCAAGTTGTCTGCTTGAACATAAGTTAGGGCAGGCGTGGTGGTAATCCTTCTTACTGGCAGAGTCTGCTGCAGTGATTCCATTTTGCCTTGGCAACGCATAGAGACAGTTTAACAGGCCAGTTTCTTGTAATTCTAAGTCAGGTATCAAAGCTTTCTCCTTGCCGAGATCGTGCAGTATCATGTAGTAACTCAGGAAATGTGATCTAAGTGGAACTACTAGGTTGCACAGCTGGTTGAAAGACTGTACTCAAATACCAAATTCCAAAGGGGCAGCCGTGTTAGTCTAGTAAAGCCAAAAAAAAAAGCATGGAGTCTTGCGGCACTTAAAGACTAACAGATTTCTTTATCGCATGAGCTTTTGTGGGAGAAAATCCCACTTTGTCAGACGTTTTGAAGAAGGGGAACTCACAGAATGGGATGAAAGTAAATGCAGGGGTATGTAAGACATGGGATCAGGTCATACTGCCTCAGTATGACCTGATCCCGTGTCCCACACTCCACTGCATTTACTTTCATCCCATTCTGTGAGTTCTCCCTCTTCAAAGCATCTGATGAAGTGGGATTTTCTCCCATGAAAACTCATGCGATAAAGAAATCTGGTAGTCTTTAAGTGCCAGAAGACTCCTTGCTTTTTTTGTACTCAAACAGTGGTTATCACCCTGCAGGGTGTATTTAGCAAGGTCCACAAGGTCAGTCCTTGGTCTGTCACTAGTCAATATTTTCATTAAAGTCTTGGCTAAGGGAGCAAAGAGCATGCTTCTAAAATCTGTGATGATACCAAGATAGGAGGGGTTGCAAGCACGTTGGAAGATAAGATTAGAATTCAAAATGACCCTGACAAATTGGAGAATCGGTCTGAAATCAACAAGATGACATTCAATAAGGAAAAAAGCAAAGTACTCCACTTAGGAAGGGAAGAATCAAATGGACAATCACAAAAGGAGGAATAGCTGGCTAAGTGGTAATATTGCTGAGAGGGATGTGGGGTGGTAGTGGATCACAAACTGACCTTGAGTCAGCAGTATGATGCAGTTGGGAAAAAGGCTAACATCATTCAGTGGTGTTGTGACCCTACACGCTATGTTGTTAATCTCTGTATGCCTGGGGAGGTTTCCTTAATATTCCTGAATGATGCATGGACACGATGTGTCTTAAGAATTAGGAACGTATGCTGGAATTTTTACTAATGTGTGTTTAGACGAGGCATGTCAAGTGAAAGTTGTTAAACAGGTTTGTCTTAGACAAAGGAATATGCTTTTGCTTCTCTGACCAAGCTGGTCATCTGACCTAGACAATGAAGGCCTTTCCATACAAGGTAAACAAAGTTATTACACAAAGAAGTGGGAGGAGGCAGCATATGTCTGCATTGAGCTGGAGAGAGAAGCTTGGTCTGGGTTTTACTTTTCCAAGAATATATTACAAAAGTTAATTGGTCTCTAAAGATGCGTTGGGTCTGACCCTAAACTGACTAAGCAATCAAATCAACTTGTTTTACAAGATTACTTCATTATACAAATGTACAGAATGAGGTCTTTTTCTGAAAGTTAATGCTCCATGGGTGATTCGTGTCATTGTGAAAAGTTTGTAGAACGGCATATGAGGAAATACAGATCCTGGATGATATTACGCTTTAAAGTCTGTAGCCAAAATGCAGAGACAGGGTCCTGCCCAGAAAGGAGAGGAGGCAGCTATCTATATAAATTAAGCATGGTGGAATCAAACCAATGAAAGTCTTATTTACACCCAAAGGGGTGGGCATCCCAGAGGAAGGGGCAATAGCACGAAGGCTTCCTGCCTCTGTGGAAACAAAGTCTTTTCTTGAACTTTGGATGATATAAACAAAGATTTAAACATCTTTGGCATCCATCATTAAACAGACGCAAGAGTACAGGGCTCTTGCAAGCTGAGAAAGAAAGCTCCTTTAGCCAGGGTGGGGGGTGGGGTTTGAAATCTCTGGAAATTGAACATAGGTGAAATCAGCTAGAACAAAGCCTGCACCTGGCTTGATTAACTTTTAGACTTTTAGATGCCTGCTTTCATTTTTATTTGCTTATAACCATTTCTAGGTTTATTCTTTTCACCTGGTATTATTTTATCTATGTCCTCATTAATAAAGTCATTTTATTTTTATTTTAAACCAACTCAGTGCTGTGTTGAAGTGGATGCATGTAGTTACCCTATTAAGTTAACAAGCTGTGACATGCTTGTGTGTCTTTTGAGGAATAAATGAAGTTTTTCACATCTCTGAAGTGTCCAGGTGAGGCCTGGACATTACAGAGCACGCAGTTCTGGGAAAATTCAGGCCTGGGAAATCATTGGGGTCATCGTACAAATAGTAACCAAGGCTGGTAGAAACCAGAATGCGGTTGTGGATCTACAGACAGGCTGCTGAATCAGGGCTGACTAGCACACACATACGAAAGGTGTGATGTGATAAGCATGCTTCTAGGCTGGTTTCAAGCATCCCCGCAGCAATGCACTGTGCAGCACTCTGGGCTCCAGGGAAAGTGGCAACACAAGCTGGCTTGGCCTGGACTGCAAAGTGGACACCATCACAGGTATCTTAACAGGGCTGTCCTGTGTCAGACATGGGAGGGAAGCCCATTTAATTTGGCACTGATGTGGCCTCTGTTGGCATCCCAGGTTCCACGCTTTAGGAAAGATGTGAAGAAACTTGAGATACCAGAGGAGAGGAAGAAGAATGATAACAGGTTTAGAGAACCTGATCTATAAGGGAAGGTAAAAAGCTGGACATGTCCAGTCCTGACTAAAGACGACTGAGAGGGGAGCTGATGATGATTTTTAATAATGTTGAAGACTGTAATAAAGAGGGTGGGGGATCAATTGTTCTCCATGTCTTCTGAAGGCAAGACAGGGTGCAGTGGGCTTCATCTGCAGCATGGGTGAGCTATTAGGAAAACCTTTCTAATGCTAAAGGGAAGGAAGCTCTGGAACAGGCTTCCAAGGGACGCTGTGGAATCCCGCTTGCTGGAGGTTTTTAAGAACAGGTTGGACAAACCCCTTGCAGGAATGATCCAGGTTGACTAGGTCTTACCTCAGCACAGAGAGCGGGACTTGATAAACTCTCCAGCTGTCTTCTAGCTTGACGTTTCCATGATTCTGTGTTGGAAGACAGAGGACTTGGGAGTTAGATTTGTCTCTTTTACCTTCCTCAGGCAACCAGAGCTCTGTGCGAGATGCTTAGCATATCTGCGTCCATGCAGGCAATGCGGGGCTTCTACGCCCAGCTCTTCCTAGCCTTGCTGACTCAGGTTCACTACCTAGTGGGCCTGCCAACCTACATTGATGGCACCAGAAAGGAGGGCAGCTCACAGAACAGGCTCACAACATCCAGCCATGTGAGGTAATTATGAAAAAGAGCAGATGCTTATAAGACAAGTAAGCCCATGGGTGGCTCCTGGGGAGGGTTAGGAAGGCTCAGCTATGAACAGGAATTCCCCTTTCACAGAGTGGTCCTGTTGAAGGGGCTCTGGATAAACAGATGGGGACACATCTAGTAACAGCCTCTACCTGTATCTTTTCCTTGTGGTCTTACAAGCAGCAAAGTCCAGAATTCAACCGCCATGCAGGGTATGTTTCCTCCTAACCTCCTTTCCTGGTTTCTGTTCTGATCAGTAACAACTCTTTAATAAAAGCTGAAGACCTTAAACTTCCTCAGCTGCATCTCAGTAGTTCCCAGCTTGTTGGCCTCACTGAGCCCCCGCTGAATAAAGAGACATTAGTAAGGGCCGAAGAGAAAACTATCACGATGCAGAGGAGATTAGGAAATATGGTGAGAGACCAAAATGGATTTCTTAGGACATCTGCAGTGACCTGAAACTCAGAAGAAAGTGTCATACCAAGAGTGGAAACTAAGGCAAATTACTTACGAAACTTAGATGTCTTCAAGTTTGCAGGGTCTGACAAAATATCTTCTAGAATAATCAGCCGCCGGCTGGGTTTGGAATCGGCCATGAACCAGAGGCCTGGCCCCAACCCCCTTTGGCCCTGCTCCTGGCACCTGCAGAGGATGTGGTATGCAGGGCTGGCAATGGTTGAACTAGGGAAATATAGGCTTGATGAACTTAGTATAAGGTGGGTGCACAACTGGTTGGAGAAACGCAATCAGACAGTAGCATTCAATGGTTCACAGTCAAGCTCGAAGGGTATATCAAGTAATGTCCTGCTGGGCTTTGTCCTGTATTCAAGACAATATTCAATATCTTTATGAATTCAGTATTTTCATACATCACTGGGAAAATAGCAGAAAGAACACTTTAATTTGCAGGATGGGATAAAATTGTAAGTGATATTGACAACCTGGAGATATAAGCTGAAAAAGAGAGAATGAAATTCAATAAGGACAACTGCAAATTATTTTGTGAAGGAAAAAAATAATCCATTGCACAAATTCAAAATGGGAAATGACTGCGTAAAAGAGGATGTGTAGAAAAGGATCTGGGGGTTTTAATGGATTACAAACTAGATGTGACTCAACAATGCGAAGAAAGCAAACATTATTCTGGGATGTTTTACCAGGAGTGCTGTAAGCAAGACATGAGAAGTCATTCTTCCACTCTTCTCGGCACAGATAATGACTCAGCTGCAGTACTGGGTCCAGCTCTGGCCACCATACTCTGTGAGAGATGTGAACAAACTGGAGAGACCAGAGAAGAGCAACCAAAATGATGAAAGGTCTAGAAAACCTGGCCTATGAGGAAAGAGAAGACGAGGAGGGATCTGATAGCAGTCTTCAATGATGTAAAGAATATTATAGAAAGGAAGGAGAGTAATAAACAGGAAAAGAAAGAATGGTCTTAAATGGCAGCAAGGGCGATGTAGGTTAGACATTAGGGAAAACTTCCTAAGTGTCAGGTAGTTAAGCACATCCCCAGAACTCCAACCAGGCTCCTTTGATCTCCTCCTGAAAACCCATAAACCTGAAAATCCTTGATGCCCCATCATCTCAGCCCTTGCCCTCATCCAGCAGGCTTATGTGGCTATGTGGACTCTCTCCTCCGACCCTATGCTGTCAACACTCCTGGCTTTCTCTGAGACACCACAGCCTTCCTGAGAAAGATTCAATCTACTGGTAAACTTCCAGAAAATACCATCCTGGCCACAGTGGATGCAGAAGCTCTTTCAACCAACATCCCCACACAAAGACTGATAACAAGCTGTTAGAAGTATCCCAGATGATGTCAAAGCACACCTTGTGGCTGAACTTTGTGACTTTGTACTCACCCACAACCATTTCAGATTTGAAGATAGAAATTTTCTTCAAGTCAGTGGCACTGCTGTGGATACCCTCATGGCCCCACAATATGCCAACATGTTTATGGCTGACTTAGAACAACATGTCCTCAGGTCTCATCCAAAGCGCCTCTCGTCTACTTATACTACACTAACGACATCTTCATCACCTGGACCCACAGAAAAGATGCCCTTGAAAATTTTCACTGAGATTGCAACCACTTCCACTCCATCATCAACCCTAGCCTGCAACACTCCATCCAGGAGATCCACTTTTTGGACACTGCAGTACAAATAAGTGATGGACAGATAACCACCAGCTTATACCAAAACCTACAGACCACTGTAGCTCCCTACATCTCTCGAGCTTCCACCCAAGACACACAGCATAATCCATTGTCTACAGCCAAGCCCTAAGATATAAGCGCATTTGCTTTGATCCCTCAGGCAGACACAGACTCCTTCAGGATCTCTATCAAGCATTCTTAAAACTACAGTACTCATCTGCAGAAGTGAAGAAACGGATTGACAGAGCCAGGCAGGTGCCCAGAAGTCAACCATAGCAGAAGTCCAAGAAAGAAAACAGCAGAATGCTGGTAATCGTCACTCACAACGCCCAAGTCAGACCTCTACAGCACATCCTCAGGGATCTACAGCCTATTCTGCAAGATGATCCCTCCCTCTCTCAAGCCTTGGGAGACAGACCTCTCCTTGCTTACAGACAGCCCCCAAGTTTCGACAGATGCTTACCAGCAACTACACACCTAACAACAGAAACATTAAAGCAGCCACATATCACTGCAGGAAACCACGCTGCCAACTTTGCCTACATATCTGCACAAAAGACACCAGCACAGGCCCTAATCAAGTCAGCTACTCCATCAAGGGCTCATTCACCTGCTCATCTGCTAATGTGCTTTATGCCATCCTGTGCCAGAAATGCCCCCCCATCCCCATCCATACATTGGACAAACCGAACAGTCTCTGAGCGAAAGAATAAATGGGCACAAATCTGACAGCAGAAATCACAACATTCAAAAACCAGTAGGAGAACACTTGAGGCTCCCTGATCACTCCATTAATCTGTTAATAGCCATGCTTAGGGAAATGGAGAACAAATCAAAGCTTCCCAGAGGAGCTGCAGAATTGGAATTCATATGCAGATTTGACACTATCAGCTTAGGGCTGACTAGAGACTATGGGTTTTTTCCCATTACAGCAGGTAAATTTGCTTTTCTTCCCTCTCCCCCATCTCGCTCCTTATTGCTGTTCTCCACTGTTTGAATTAGACAACTGCCTTACCATTCCTTCACCATTCCTTGTCCTCACCAGGCCTCCTAAACGCTCCAACATCCACACATTGTAACTAGGTGGAAAGAGGCTACAGATTCCATTCAGGACCAACCAACTTTCCATCTGCAGTATCTGTTCCCTGAGCACTGTCATTTTTCTTTCTTTCTTCCTTCCTTCTTTGCAGATGCAGATTCACTCATTACTTATGGGAGATGTTAATGTTTCTCTGCCTGGAAAAGTGTCTTCTGTAATCCCACCCCATCCTTTGAATTAACCCCTGGTGTAATTCTACAGAATTTGGCTCTATGTATCTTGGAGCGTACATCCAGGAACTGAGAGAGGTTGTTTTAACTCTACAATTCTGGTCTTATTTTGACTCTAGGTGCGCAGTGGAAGCTCTGAAGACCCTGCTGATTCAAGACAAACAAAGAGCTATATTGTCTTGGATGGACAAAATGGGAGGTTGGGCCCTTCTCTCAAGTGCTGAGGGTTACCTGGAAGGGGTCCTTCTGCTGGCTAGGTAAGTAAGGAAAGCTTCAACTTCCTCTGGCCACCATGGGCAGTGCTGATTGATGCTCTGTTGCAATCTCCTTCATTATTGCATGTTGCTCCAGTAATTATGTACATTTTATATCACAGAGCTTTTGTTGCATATGATGTCCACTTCCCTGGGTTTCTTGCTAATAGCATCCCAAATCTCCGGTCTGAGGATGAAGAGAAAACTTTGACAGCCATGGCCATTTTCACTGGGGTAAGATGGCTGTTACGTGCAGCTAGGCTTCTAGGGAACAGTTTAGCTGCAGACTTAAGGAGCTCATGGTTGAAAGGGGAATTTGCACTGGCAATGTGATCATCCTCTTGACCCTGCCAGCAGGTTCGGAGATTTGAGGATCTTGGGGGGCAACCACTGCACCCCTGGGGTACGGGGTGGATTCGGGGTACACTTTATTAAAATGAGTATAGGGTAAGGTGAGCGGTGGTCGGTGTATGTCGTGTTTGTCACAGTGGTTTCTGTAAAGTGTTGGGGGGTACCTAACTTTCGGTAGTGGGGGCAGGTTGGGGAACAATGGGGTTCTTCAACTAACCTACTAACACTATAGCACTACTCACTATAACCTAAAAGGTACTTTAATATGCTATAAGAAAAAGGGGGTACAGCACAGAATTAGCATGTGGGCGTGTCAGAGAAAAGTGGAAGTAGGTGGGGGAGCAGGAGTTCAAAGGCTGGGGGACGCAAAGAAGGAGAGAGGTAAGTGTGTGTGTGGGAGGGTCTAGGGACAGTGGGATGGCGGGGGAGCTCGGGGCAGGGGGACAGGCAGGGGAGGACACGCACGCGGGTGCGGACAACGGGGTGAGCAGGAGTTCAAAGGCTGAGGGAGACTCGGAGGATAGGCAAGACAAGTGGAAGGGGCTGAGGGGCAATGAGATGGGGATGCACGGGGGGGGCTCGCGCAATTGGGGAAGCAGGTGGTGATTGGATAGTTGCAGAGGAGATGGAGGTTGAGCAACGGGTCCGGGGTTTGAGGGAGAGGCTGAGAAGGGGGGGATTGAGTGGCGGTGAAGGGAGTGGTGGCAGAGGGAAGGGCTTAGGGGAGAGGGAAAACGAGTGGGGGGGTGAGTGGGAATGGCGGGATAGAGACACATGTGGGAGTTGGGGCAGGGAAACTGAGGCATGCAAGGAGTTGGGATACACGTGGGTGTTTGGCGAAGCAAGAGGGGCTGAACAGAGGAGGGGGAGACAGAGCGGGAACAGGGGCGGGTAGGGTTAGTGAAAGTAAGCGGGGGAGTGGCGGGTCAGAGGGTCGAGAGGGAGGGAAGCAGCTGCAAAGGGGGGGCTGCGGAAAGGGGGAAGAGGTGGGCAAAAGCGGCCATGGGCAGGGGAGCCGGTAGTGGCGGCAGGCGGCTGCAAAGCGGGGGGGGTCAGCGGCAAACCGGTGGGCAGCGGGCTGGAACCAGGGAAGCCGGTGCCACAGACAGCAACCTTTCCCTGATTACAGGGAATGTGGGGAACAATGGGGGTATGAGTCATGCCCTGCAGCACCTTGCAGTTAGGCAGAGCCCATCTACACCAAGCCCTGCAAAACAATGGGCCCCCAGGGTGGTAACGGCCATCCAGTTGAGTTCAAGGGGGCCGTCTGTTCACTTCACACATTCTATGTACTTTAGTGATGGCCCGGGAGGGGCGGCCATCAAGGAAACTGCTATGGGTCACAGACACCTCTTAGGCGTTCCTTGTCTCTGACCATGGCGGGAGAGACAGGATGAGGGGTCCTGTCTGTGGTTACAGCAGCATTAGTTCTGGATGGGCTAAACCTTCAGGTGTTTTCTTCCCTGGAAGAAGGGGATATAGCAAAAAAATGAGATCATGAGGATATTTGTCTCCAGGTTTCTTCTGACTAGATGGTGTCTCTTTCCTCAGTTCTTTGGGGCCGCCTGCACACAATGGCTATGTCTACATTGCCCTGCAATTTTGAAAAAGCTTTTTTCAGGAGAAGTATTTTGAAATAATTATCCCAACCCCCCCCCTTTTTTTCAAAAATGCTATTCTGGGACAACAGTTGGGGGACCGCTTGTTGTTCCAAAATACTCCTGCTTTTTTATTTTTGAAAAAGAAAGTCTATACTGGTCTTTCTTTTTCGCAAAAAAAGCAAGGCAATGGAAGAGATAGGGAGGCTTTGAAAAAGGCTTTTTTTTCAAAATATAATGAGGTTTCGCAATCATGAATAAGCTCTCCGGTATTTCGAGATACCAGAGCACTTTTTCAAAATAAAAAGCGTTTTTCTAGGCAGCTTTTTCAAAAAAAGCCATCCCCGGACACGGCAAAGCCTCCCAATCTCTGGTGGAGGCTTCATTTTCAACCACAAAAAAAGCCATGGTATTTCAGACAAAAAAAAACCTCTTGTCCTGAAATAGCATTTTTTAAGAAAAGCTTTTCAAGATAATTATTTCAAAATACTTATCCCAAAAAGAGTTTTTTTGAAAATGCTGGGAAATGTAGCTGTGCCCAATGATCCATCAGCTAAATCCAGCAGTGCTAGAAGTTCTCACTTTGCTAGATTTTTATTTGTAACTGGCAGACCAAGTCCATCTTTGAGTCCCTTGCCGAGGCACAGTTGTGAGAAAAGCCTATTCGTGCCTCATGAAATCAGGGTGAGGCATGAACTGCCTTGGGCTGTGAGCTGTAATACTTTAGTCTAATGTTGAGTGTTGGATTTCAGGCCTAATCTACTTACCCTTCAATTTCTGGCAGCACAGCTGTTTTGCTTTTGTAGCCAAGTTACATTGACTGGAGAAGCCTCTCCCGCTGACACAATAAAACCACCTAAGCCAGGGGTGTCAAACTCAAATCAGCCCAAGGGCCACCTGAAGACTAGTTCATTAGCCTGAGAGCAGCACCACTGACACCTTTTCATACAACAGTATTGCCAATCTTGATAATGCTAGTGTTGTTGCAGGCTGCAGGACATAACTTTAGGGGCCACATGCATCCCTCGGGCCAGAAGTTTGAGAGCCTTGATCTAAACCAGGGGTGGCCAAACTTAGGGAACTCAAGAGCCACACAAGTTGATTATTAAACCTGCGAGAGCAGCATCGAGCCATATACTTTTATCGACTCCAAAATTACTAAGTTTAAAATTCATGACATGCTTTAATTTTATCATAAGAAGAGGGCAAACATTGATTCTACTTAGGTCAGATTCTAAGAAGTTCTTAAGATTATCATGAAAATTAGGCCTCTACAGTAAAAACTTAGCTGCTGCTCGATGTAGAAGACTGCAGGCTAGTGGCTGACCCTGCCAGCAGGTTCGAAGATTTGAGGATCTCGGGGGGCAACCACTGCACCCGTGGGGTACGGGGTGGATGCGGGGTGCACTTTATTAAAATGAGTATAGGGAGCGGTGGTCGGTGTATGTTGTGTTTGTCACAGTGGTTTCTGTAAAGTGTTGGGGGGTATCTAACTTTCGGGAGTGGGGACAGGTTGGGGAACAATGGGGTTCTTCAACTAACCTACTAACACTATAGCCCTACTCACTAAAGGCTACGTTAACACACGAGAAGAAAAAAAGGGGTACAGCACAGAATTAGCATGTGGGTGTATCAGAAAAAGGTGGAGATTGGATAGTTGCAGGGGAGACGGGGGTGGAGCAACGGGTCGGGTTGTTGAGTGGGAATGGTGGGAGGGAGACACACCTGGGAGTTGGGGCAGGGGAAACTGAGGAACGCAAGGAGTCGGGATACACGTGGGTGTTCAGGGAAGCAAGAGGGGCTGAACAGAGGAGGGGGGCACTGAAAGCACGCGGGGGATCGGCGGGTCAGAGGGTCGAGAGGGAGGGAAATGGCTGCAAAGGGGGGGTACGAAAAGGGGGAAGAGGCAGCGGCGGGAAGGCAGAAGGGGGTCGCGGAAAGCGGCGGCGGGAAGGCAGGAGCGGCTCGGGAGCCGAGAGCTGCAGAAAGGCGGCGGGGAAGACAGGAGCAGGTCGGGGAAAGCCGCGGCGGGGAAGGCAGAAGGGGTTGGGAAAGCCGCGGCGGGAAGGCAGGAGCGGCTCGGGAGCCGGGAGCCGCAGAAAGGCGTGCAGGGGCAAAAGGGGGAGCCGCGGAAAAAGTGGCGGCTGGGGGGAGAAGGGAGGAGCGGAGAGGTGGTGAAAAGGGGGTTGCAGGGGAAGGAGGGTCTGCGGGAAAGGGAGTTGGGTGCAGCGGTGAACTTAGGGCACACTGGGGCGGTGGTTCAAGAAATAAAGAAGGGACAAGTAAAGTTAAAGAGAAGAAAGTTTATTTTAAGTTGGGGAGGTTACAGAGGGGAGGGCAAAGGCAACTTAACCAAACAATTCTATAAGCTTACCAGCTAACTTCAGACTTCTACGGCTACCAATTAACTCTAGACAATGTTGCAAAACACAATACTCTTAAAGCAAGTTCAAACAACCCAGGAGGAAAAGAGATACACTGGCTGATACAAAGTAGCGAGAGGCAGTTACAGACACGGGGAGCTCCTAACATACACACTGAAGTGGGAAGACACACACACACACGCCTGTAGACCTGGGGAAAGCACTTTTGCAGCAGTGGTAAAGAAATAGAATAACTTTTTTCTTAGAGAAAGGTTGCAGGGCAGACTCTTACCACTCCTAGCAGCAAGGGTAACAGCATCACAGGCCGGAGGAGACTCGTAATCGGCGGGCAGTAACTCGTGGGGGTAACTCGTGGATACACTCTAGGGGGAACTGGTGAGCGGAGGAGGCAGCTTCTGGTTGATCAGGCCAGGAGAGATGTTGAAAACCGTCCTGCCTGAGCACCCCAGAACCTCAGCTTTTAAAGACTATTTCCCGCCTTTCCCTGATTACAGGGAATGTGGGGAACAATGGGGGTATGAGTCATGCCCTGCAGGACCTTGCAGTTAGGCAGAGCCCACCTACACCAAGCCCTGCAAAACAATGGGCCCCCAGGGTGGTAACGGCCATCCAGTTGAGTTCAAGGGGGCCATCTAGTTAAGGTGAAGGGGCCATTGTTCACTTCACACCTTCTATGTACTTTAATGATGGCCTGGGAGGGGCGGCCATCAAAGTAACTGCTATGAGTCACAGACAGTGGCAAGTTTTTTCAAATCCTGACCACGCCGCGCTTCTCCCCACTGTCCTGACTCCCTCCTGAACTCCTAGGCTGGGGCTGCTTTCCTAAACTGATTTGCTGACTTTCTTCCAGGAGCCACACTTTGTCATTCAAGAGCCGCATGTGGCTTCCGAGCCGCAGTTCTGCCACGCCTGATCTAAACAGTGGTAGCTATGTCAGTGGGTGATGCTCTCTCACTGACTTCATGCTGTACGCACTAGTGCTTATGCTTGCAAAACCTATATCTCTCGGGTTTGGGTTTTTGTTTTTTTTTTTGTCACTCCACTGACAGCAAAATTTTGCAAGCATGAGTTTTAGTGCAGACAAAGCCTTAGCATACAGGTGCTGGTGGCTTGTGATATGCAGGAGTCCCTTCCTGGGGGACCTCAGTTTCTCAGGGCTTGTCCACACATACAGGCACTGCAGTTGCATTGATGCAGTGTGTCTGAGGAAGACGCTCTATGCTGATGGGAAATGATAAAACCACCTCCACAAGTGATGGTAGCTATGTTGGTGAGAGAAGCTGTGCCACTGACAGCGCTGTGCACACCAGTGCTTATCGCTTTGTGGGAGAGCTTTTTCCCAATGTCCCAACATTTTCTCTGCCATGGCACACCTTGCTACCTTTAATTAATTGGAGGCACACCACCATTTAGTTTCCAAATGAATTCATGAATATTCAGGAACCAATGAGCCAATCCAGAGCTCTTTCAGTAGTTTGACAAAACAGTTTGTGGCACACCTGTGTGCTGTGGCACACTGGTTGGGAAACACTGCTTTATTCACACCCCCGAGGGACATAAATTATGCCAAAATATGCTGTTGTATGGCCATACCCTGTGACAGCAGGAGATTTTACAGCAGAGTACAGGGAGTCTTGGCTGTACCATTCATTGAAAGAACAAACCCAGAGAGAAGATGCTCAGTTTTCACCTTCTAAAGCAGTAGTTTTCAAACGACAGGTCAGGACCCAGTACTGAGTTGCAGCCCCTCAGGTGCTGGGTTGCAGTGCCCACTGCTCTCCCCGCCACAAGCCTGGAATGCATTGCTCAAAGATGTAACTGTTGGGTCATGGGCATAAATGTTTTTTTGTCAAGCGGGTCTCGAGAAAAAAAGTAGGAAACCACTGCTCTAAAGGACTCATTGTTTTGATCTTAGCTTCTCCGTAGCGAAGACGTGACCGAGTTCCTGCCAAAACGCTCTATTCTGGGCAGGCTGGAAGAGTGGCAGATGGATTCGGGGCCCACTGTCCGCTGGTTAAGCCTGCATGGGTTTGGAAACATGGCACTCGACTGTGAAAAGGTAATGGCAACGGTGTGCTCAGTAAGACCTGTTGATGCTCAGTACCCCTGAGTGCCAAGCTTTGTGTGTCTGCAATTGGGCCCCCAAAATTAGAGCCTACTTGTGAAAGCCTGGGTGTTAAGTGATGTGCTCCAGCAGGGATGAAGGATGTCCAGGAAAGTGACAAAGAACTGCCAATATCCTGCATCCAGCTAAAAGAAAGCGAGGGAACAAGCTCTCTCTTCATTCTGCTCTTTACATCATGCTGCGATTGGAGACCATAGCTCAATATTTATCGAGCTGCTTCTTTCTGCAGGTGACACAGCTTCAGGCTCTCCTTCCCGCCATCCTACGGGGTTTGAATGAGGCACACGAGAAGCTGGTCCTGGAGGCTATCACTGCTCTGAGGAACATTCTCAGGTGCCACAGGGACATGATGAACATCAGCTCCATCTGCATTCAGATTGCCAAGGCGCTTCTGCCCCTCCTGGATGATGTAAGGCAACAGGAGGAGGGAGGTTCTTATGTGCTTGGAGGAGAAACTATTTCCTGCTTCTGCAGGGAAAGTAGAACCCCTCTGTGGGTAAAAGACCTCCTTTTATAATCCCTTCCATTCTTGATTCTTCCTGGTTCCCCCCTCCCAAGCTACGTTTTTGTGCAGTGGATCCTGCTGTGCTTTTATTAAGGAGCAGTACAAATCCACTTCTAGAAGTTGAGTGTGTGTTCTCTCATAGCCAACTCAATAGGGTACAGCGGGCTTGTTGTGCAGTTGTGAAATTGGGCTACTGCTATTTCCTTGCTCCCAGGGGACTGTAAGGTCATAGCCACTCTCACTTATCAGGTGCTCAGAAACTCATGACAAAAGTTATAGAAAAGTCTGGAAGAAAATGGTCAGTAGAGCAGATGTCTTCCATTTGTCAGAAACACCCTCTGCTCCTTGTGCTACAGAATTGACACTGCTCCCCAATTTCATCCATTTCTCAGACTAGAGCAGGCCTCCCTCATGATAGAGGAAAATGCTCAGGCTACAGCTAATACAACTAGTCTATTGACTCAGGATTGCATTCAGCAGCAGGCACAAGGCACTCCAGACAGGTTCTCCCATCACGTTGGGGATTTCCATTGAAGCTTGCCTGTGAATGAATATTTCTCCTGCATTTGACCTAGAAGGGCAGCTTGGTTTTCCCCCAGCCATCTTTGATGAAGAGTAGCAAATGAACTCTCAGAGCAGAAAGAGAAAGTGGCAACATTATAAGGAGGGTCAACTCTTATCTGACTCTCAAGCCGTACTCTGCAGAAAATGGAAGGAATAAGCCACTGAAAGGGGCAGGATTGTACATTCTGGTGTGTTACACAGTAGCACGTGCTGCTGATTTAAAAAAGCCTTCCACACAATGGACTGCCAACTGAGTCTGAGCCCTGGACTTTCTGTGCCCCAGCACAAGTCTCTACCACTTGAGCTAATGGAATAATTAAATTAAGTGGTAGCAATACTGGGTTGTTGTCCTCTAGTGGACCAGCCATCAGGAGCGTCGCTGCCCCAGAGAAGGACCCGGGCTCCCGGCCCAGGCCCTGCCCCCTGGCCACAGGCCATGCCCCTGGGAGGGGACAGGGCTGGAAGCGGCATCCGTAGCCGCGGGGCTGCCTGGTCTTGGAGAAGTGGCCACTGCTGCTGCCTGGGCCCCAACAGGGCTGGGAGTTACAGCTGCGGTCGCGGGTGGCGAAGCCCCGGATCCGGATCCGGGGCCGGGGCTGCCTCGCTTTGGGGAAGAGGCTGCCACTGCCATGGGTGGCTGGGCCCCAGATCTCTGGCCCAATCCGTCTGGAGAGCAGGAGAGGCAGAGCCCTGCAGGACCTGGGGCACTGGTGCCAGGCTTCAGGGCACAGGCCCCGGGTGCCTGGTGCCAGCAACACCCCTGCCAGTCATTAGAGACAGTCATGGCACAGGCTATGCCATTGTGATACAATGACCCAGTGTTAGCAGGGAGTGCAACTGTTGTCTAGAAATTCCTGAGACTTCAGAGTTGAGAACCATTAACATTTACACATGAAACTAACTGGGAAGGAACTGCAGTTTCCTAAATCCAAACCATTTTTACAAAGAGCCATTCCTTCTCCATCGGCATGCTATGCACAGTTATCAAGCCTCAGTCTGAGTCTGTAGTTTTCATTCCACAGAGACTGCTATGAGCCAAGATCTCCCTCTTTGTGTGTTACTCACAGGACAGAGTCAAGGTGCGCTCTTCCGCCATTGGTCTGTTTGGGAGCCTCTTAAGGGGTTTGAGCATGAAATCTAAATTTATCATGCAGAAGTATGTCCGCAGCAGCTTGGTGCCACTGCTCTTCCATCTGCAGGACCAAGATCAGAAGGTGGTTGAGGTAAGACAGTGTCATTTCTCCAGAAGTAAGGATGAGAATTGTCAGAGTCTTCTGCCAGATAACTCTCTAGATCCATTTCCAAATGAGCCATCTTTTCTGCTTTTTACCATAAGCAGTTTCCTTTATGGATAGACCAAAGGTAGAAACATTGCCCCTCTCAGACCCTTTTTGTAAGCTGTCAGAAGAATCAGCTCCAGAGGCCAGGGACATTCAAACCATATTTCCAGGTGGCGTCTACAAATGCATCTTGGAAAATTTGCATGTGCACCTGCCTGCAGCTGCAAAACGCTATTTGTCAAGCAATTGCAGGTTTAAGCACCTCACTTGCATGGATGCATCTGCAAACAGCTCACCACATGAAGGAGGAGACTTTACAGCCCCAGGGCTCTGACTCTGTCTGTGAGATAGGAACAGAGAGACTGCAACAGCCCAGGAGGAGTCCATTGGCTCTTTCCCACCCTCCCTCACTTAGGTTGAGTTTTCTTTGTTGGCTTTCCATGGCTATCGGACAGCATCAACAGTCTCCATCCTTCTGACCTCCCTCTCTCTCCTTCGCCATGCAGAGCTGTGAGTGGACTTTAGCACGGTGCAATGACTTCATGGGATGGAACTTGCTAGAGGAGATATTCACTCTGACCCATTATGACAACCCACAGGCCTTGGGCAATATCTGCAAATATCTGGTAAGTGAACACTGGGCTTGGCTGTAGACTGGGATGATTGGGTAGTGAGGAAGCAGTGTTATCTAATCAATGGCACCCTATTTAAAATGACTCACATCTTCCCTATCTCCTCCCTTTGTAGCCTTAGTGACCCTCCTGCCCTGCTGTTTCCATCTCAGATCACCTTGGTGAACAGCTACTGAAAGCTTTATAATCCTTCATGCTTGTCTAAAAGATACGTTGAGCAATACTGTGACATTCCCTCCTTGCAATCTGGACTGGTGTGTAGCTGTGTCACCCTAGTTCTTCACTCTCCGGCCCCATCTTACTTCAATTAGCTGTGTGAAACCCTCGCTCCCAGCCTCCTGCAAGTCCTGTCCAGTGGAGGCATGCTTCTGGCCAGCCACTCCAGGGATGGACACCCAGCAAACACACCCAGCCCCAGATGCAGTCCCAGGAGCTGCCATCTTGCAGGGTTCAGTGTGATACACTGCACGCAGCCAGCTCGTCGACATTGGTCTGTCAGTTGACCAAAGAAACTGATACGCACCAGCTGGGGCAGCCCAAATGAAGTCTTTACACACACTCAGTCCACATGCCCTGTTGCAGAGAAAACAACCACATTTATTGACAACAGCAAGATTTAAAGTCAGATCAATATAAATTAAGAAAGTAACAATGCATCATGGAGCTGGTCACAAAGATAACTAGTATCCTAAACTAAGATTAATATTCCAGTAGCTTTCATTCTGTCATGTTGGCTTACCCACAGCTGGCCATGATAGCTCTTGCAATCGGGCCCTTGCCCTCCTGTGGTAGTTGCCAATTCTTTAAGTTGCTTAGAAGATGGATTTTTCTGAGACATAGATGGCACTTTCTTTTAACAAGTTTCCTCAAATGCCTGGGTTTGGGTGATTGTCCATGTCCGGCTCTGTGTGTATTTCCTTCCACCTGAGCCAGAGTGCTCCCAGGCGCTTAGGCCAGTCCATAGTTCCTGAACGGTTGCCTCTGCAGGGTGTGGAAACAGCGCTCTGTGTTTGTCTGCATCTGTTCACCACCTGAGACACATATCTGAGGACGAGACTTTGCAGTGTTTCGTATCTGTACGTATGTGACATTGCAGCAAACATGCTATCCTAAAAGTAATGTTCAGCGTGCCATGGGTATTCCAAAAACTCTTGGCTTGACATACTTTGTATTAGACCATAGTCACTCTACAAGGGTGTACATGAATGCCACACTGATCACACACTGTAAGGGTGTACAGTATGTGATAGAGGGTGGCACAAATATGCCTAGGAACAGGCAGAGGGGAAGGCATTAGGGGACGATGAAGTGCCAATGGACAGATGGCATCAGTGCTGGGGTCAGGGACCAGCCAAGGAACTCTATGCCTTTGGAGATGGTAGGGATGATTTTTCCCTTTCTAAAGCTCCCTGGCAGGAACAGAGGCAGCAAAATCACAGACATTAGAAACTGAATGGAGCTACTAGGTGATCCAGCCTCTTCTTCTGACAATGGAGGAAGGTCGCTGCTCCATCCAGTCTAGTTTTACATGTTGCGGGTGATGGGTTTTCCTTGGAGAGGGATGTCCACCGCCAGCCAAAACCCATCTTCATCGAGGTTCCATAAGCCCCCTTTTTCTTCCCCATACCGCTGGTCTTTGGCGACTCCAGAAACATTCCAAGGGCTTGTGCACACTTGAACCACTACAGTGTCACAGCTCTGTAACGTGTCAGCGTAGACACTCCTACACCAACGGGAGAGTTTCTCCTCTCAAAATTGGTACATAGTCCACCTCTCCAAGAGGCAGTAGCCAGGTGGAAGAATTCTTCGAGCACTGCGAACCCTGGGGATTAGCCGGTCTTATCTCCATCCCTCAGGGATGTGGATTTTTCACACTGAGCTATGTGGCTGGTTAGCTTTTTAGCGTAGACCAGGCCTGATGGGTGTTTGATCAGTAAGGGAGCTAGAAGTGGCACTTAAATCTAAGCAGTCTTTTAGTCGACCGGGACTCAGTTTATGCCTCCTCTTGTACTCTCCTCCCCTTGTTGACCTAGACCCAGTATTTCATTCCTTGTACTCTCCCACCAAGCTCTCGCTCACTCTCCTCATTCAGAGAGGTCTTCTGGTTTTTTCCTAGGTTCGGCGATACTCAGGGAAAGTCTGTAGCTTCCTGTCCCAAAGTCAGCACTATCTGAAGAGCAACCAGGCGCCTGTGAGGAGGACAGCCAGTATGTTCATAGGTAATAAAACCAAACCACACACTTGGCTTTTGTAACCAAATTTTATCAAACTTTGATTTGGAACTTCCCCTCCTCTCACTGGGGTTCATTCAGAAATACAGGAAGCAAGTTCCAGCGCTATAACCACGGTACTCTCAGCAGAATCCCTCTAACCTCCATATTAGGCTATTCCTATAGGAATGAGTCTCAAACTCAAATCACCACGAGGGTCTCCTGAGGTGTAGTACGTTAGGCTGAGGGCTGCACCGCTGAAGCTTTTTCATACAAGGATATTGCAAATAGCAATAACAACAGTGTCATTACGGGCTGCAGGAAATAACTTTAAGGGGCTGCATGTGGCCCGCAGGCTGCAAGTTTGAGACCCCTTGCTATAGGAGAATGCAAATCCTAGGGCTGAGTTAATAATTCATGGATGATTATTGTTTAGGCACATTTTGCTTTTCTGATTTTTGGCCTCATTGTGAAATTCTCCAATGAATTTGCAAATACCTTTAATGACTAATTCTTGGGCTACTGATTCTGCAAATGCAAGTGGTGCAACTGAATCTATACATTCATGCTGTTACTGACCTAATTAATCTAACTGTAGCTTTGGCCTTGTCTCCACTTAAGACACAACAGGGGTGTAGCTGCACCACTTTAAAGCTTAAGTGTAGACTCTGTTTGTGCTGAGAAGAGGGATTCCCCACTGGCATAGGTAATCTGCCTGCCCAGGTGGTAGCTAGGTCAATGGAAGAAGATTTAGTTACAAGCAAGCATACAAATGGCAATTAATTTGTGGCCATTCTTTCAGCTAAAATTTGCTTCCTGCTACTATTTGCCCTAGCAAAGCTCAGGCGATCACACAATGAGATCCTCTGACATTCACCAATGGAACTGCAGGAGAATTCATTTTTGCATTTGACCAAATACCTGTCTGGGCGTCCATCTTCGAGGACATACAAAAGGCCACGCTGGTGAAACCAAAGAGTTCATCCAGCTTTGTATCTTGTCTTCCAACAGTGGCCAGTGCCAGGTGCTTTGGAAGGAATGAACAGAGCAGATAATCATCAAATGAGGCACCCCGTCCCCCATGCTTTTCTTCTGGCAACCAGATACTAGAGACCCTTGAGAGCATGGTTTCACATCCCTGCCCATCCTGGATAATAGCCATGGATGGACCTATCCTCCAGGAATTTATCTAGCTCTTTCTTGAACCCTATTACAGTGTTGGCCTTCACAATGTTCTTTGCCAAGGAGCTTTACAGGCTGACAGTTTGGTGTGTGTCAAGAAATAGCTCTTTTTGTTTGTTTTTAACCCCTTTAGCTATTAATTAGCCTAGCTCTAGTAGCTACCTTCTCCTCTGCAAATCAGCTCTCCTGTCATGCCTCAGAATTTGGTGCCCAAGAGCTTGTGAACTTGTCTGATCATCTGATTGATGTTGAGAAACCTCCTCAATTTGGTGATGGACAGAAGTGGTAGATGCTGCCACTAGAGGTTGGGAGGAGAAATGGGGGGCTAATTATTTTAACCATCTCTCTAGGGTTCCTTGTCCATCACATGGATGCCAGCCACATTAGAGAGAAAGACATGGCCTTGCTGTCCACTGGTAAGCATCCTGGCCTTTGAACCAGGCCAATTAGTATAGCTGGGTGCACGTGTGTAACTGGTCATGTGTCTGTGCACGACTGTCAGGGTGAGTGCAAGAGAAGGCTGTGCATTTTCTGTTTCTGAATGCTTGGGTAAGAAATTTGCATGTTTATGGGGTATTCCTCTGGGCACAACTGTTTTTGGTCATATGTGCGGCTTATTTGTATATCTAAGTGGATGGTCATTGATTGTGTATTTGCATGTCACTGTGTTTTAGCTCTTAGTGACTTGCTGCTTGACCCCGAGCTCTCAGTTTGCAGTGTGGCTTCGATCTCTATCCAGCAAGTGAAGCAAGTCACTGCGCATCTGGCTGGGACAAGTCGCTTGTTCTCTGCGAGGAAGCTACTCTGCTGCACAAGCCGTCAGCGGAGAGAGAAACCTGGCTATGAAGACAGCCCCTTTAAAAGAAAGAGATGGCCGGAACTCCAAGATGTAATAACTGTGTAGGATTTCATTCAAAAGGAGGAAGAATAAAGTCCTTACTGAAGGAATAATAAAGACCTACATACCTTTCATCACCATGCAAATTCTAACAGCTCAGTTTCTGGTCTGGGGTTGCCAGTGAGCCTTTGATATCAATTTGATTTTAAAACTGGATGGGCATTTTGATATCTACTTGATATTGAGATTGTTCGGAGTGTGTGCTTTTGTGGGTTTTTTGGTCTTGTGTAGTGCCCTTCTTTAGATCAATCTAGGTGCTTTTTAATTTAATTTAAAAAATAAAACCCACTTACACAGTGAAAATAATAATTTAAAAAAAAAGTACTCTACCACAGGATCTGTTTCTGCCAGCCACTAAATGCAGACCCAGCCTGTCAATCTGCTTTAACTCTTTCTCTGCCTTTAAAATTTTTCCTCTCTCTAGCGCCTCTGCTTGGAGTTAGTCTCACTAACCGCTCTTCTCCTCTTCAGTAGCTTTGACTGGTAGGCCTTGCTGAATACCTATTTTTCCTTTTCCCTCTCTTCTCCCAGCTAGTCCTCTCTTCCAGCCTTTGCTTCTCTAGGCTCTAGCAG
>ML682003.1:3872773-3888747 GCA_007922195.1 Podocnemis expansa | reverse complement strand
ATGATTGACAATGTTTTAGAGACCCTTATATGGTTACATTAACATTATTAAATACATATTAATGATTAAAGAATGCATATAATTATCCCCGCCTCTGTTTACTGTTGACATCATTTGCATTATCCTGGGCAGCCGCAGTACCTGCAAACTCATTAATTTCTGCCTAGAGATGCTGACCTTACATTCTTGTGAGGCTATGGTGCCAAGAAGGGTGAGCAGGAGATAGGAGGCAATACTCCCTTTTCAGTTAGAACAAAGACGGACAGTCTAGCTTACATTCCTTGTCCAGATGGTCAGGAGAAAAAGCATGAGAAAGGGGAGATAACACACTTTAACTATCAACTCTAGGCCGCTTGTTAAAGAAACTTAGATACATGACTTGCCAGAGAAACAACCCCACTACCATAGCAACCCACGGCTCCAACGAGGCCTACACTTTAGCACCTTTCTCACTGTCCTACAGAAGAGATTACATATAATTTTTCTTACATTGGGAAAGGAAGTCAAGCGTCTGAGCTAAACACAGGTTGGACCAGATTGTTAAACAGATGGGGTAATATGTGGGATGTGGTCACCTGAAATGAAATGGGACACTGGGGTTCACACTGGTATGCATAAAGGGTTTCCAGGGGCACATAAGGGCATCAGGCCACGTGGTGCATGGTGAACTGTTGCAAATCCCTGGTTTTAATTGTCTGTTAGAGTTTTGTTGTCAAGACTTGAAATTCCCAATATTTCCTTAAGTCTGTCCTTGGATTCCTGTCCCCAGTACTAATTTAGACCAACCTCATTTAACCGACAGGAGCTAAAAGATCACCAAGGCTTTGGCTTTTAGATGACTTCCTCCTTGAGGAACTTCTGAAAATAATCACTGTCACTGCAAATTACATGGTCATTGAGATGGCTTTAAAACTTGGACTCTCGTTTCCTCCCACAATTTTTATAGGTCTGTGTGCAATGCAGGGGAGAGTAGAGCGATGGCACTAAATGCAGGCAAGAATGGAGCAACGCTTATTTGACAAATGGAAGTGGCTCTTCCTTTAGGATTATGCTGAAGTGGTTGTCTGTAGTGAGTGATGATATTTCTCTCTCCATTTCTATATAACCCAAGAGACATCTGCTCCGTCAGGCGCACACTCCTGAATCTTGCAGAAAAGACAATTCCAGAGTTCATTTGCCCTTGGGAGACATTTTTTAAAAAAAGTATGAATAGCAAAAGTTAGGTATGAGAATAATGGCATTTAATAATCAAAACCCTATGCTGGGAACCGATTATGCTCTTTTATTGCTGTTAATAGTAGGACTGTAGGCTGGGGCAAAGCCGTATGAGGCTGATACTTGTGATCGGTCATATTGAATCATAAAAGGTGCCTAGGAGATGCTTGTGAATTCTCCTTTGGAAGCCAAATCCTGGGAGCAGCCAGCAGGAAATGCTCCACCCTGCCGCCCAGCGCTGTTAGTTCTGTGCAAACTCAGTGGGTGAGCAAAAACCCAACTAACCAAACAATAAGTTCAAAAAATGGCATGATGGCTTTGTGTCAGAGTAAGATAGGCGGCTAGGGACAAAAAGACGTCTTTTACAAACTGGAAATCAAATCCTACTGGGGAAAACAGTAAAGAATACAAATTCTGGCACGTCAAAGTATAATTCGGAAAGAAAAGACTAATGGTTTTCTTCAGGCTTAAGCTTTCATGGGCTTGAACCCACTTCATCTGCTGCATCTGCTGGAGCGGGGTAGAGCTAATGAAAGCTCAGGCCTGAAAACACGTGTTAGTCTCTCAGGTGCCCAGGGCAGGGCTGAGGCTGGCAGAGTTGGGGTGACTGGGGGGGCCAGGCTGGCTCTGGGGTGTGTGTGGGGGGGGCAGCTGGGAGGGGAGGGAGGCGGGGGGGAGGGGAGCAGGAGAGGGGGCGGGGCGTGGCCAGGCCGACGGTGACGGACAGCGAGCGGCCATTGGCCGGGTCCGGCCTCAGCCTCTGTCAGGCCCCGCCCCCCCGGTTGCCATGGCGATGCTTCCTCCGAACGCCTTTACGTGCGCGCCGTCGCGCGCTGGTGACGTACGGGCGGCGGGGCGGTGCGCGGTGATGACGTAGAGGCGGGGAGTCGCGGCCGCGGTGGGGATGGAGGAGAAGGAGCAGCTGCGGCGTCAGATCCGCCTCCTGCAGGGTGAGGGGCGCGGGGCCTCCTCGGGCCCAGCCTTGGCCCTGCCGCGGGGGCGTCGTGACCGTCACCGTCACCGTCACCGTGACCGTTACCCGCCCTGCCCCGCGCGACCCTCCTTTCCCCTCCCCCACCCAGCTGGACCTTCCCCCGCCGCTGGCCGGGCCCTGGCCCTGCGCTTGGGTCGGGGGCCCCTGGGGCCGGCTGCCCCGTCTCCCGGCTGCTGGGACCTGTTTGTCCAGGGCCTGGGGCCAGCCAGCTCCTGGTCCTCTGCCCGGCCCAGGCCCAGCCACAGCTGGTTGGGCGGGTGGCTGGGCGATCTCTCCCCTTCGCGGGGTGGGGGAACCCTGCAGCTACCCTTGCCTCTCCCTCCTGTCAGCGCTCCTGGGTTAGACTGAGGGTTGGCCTAGATCGGGGGGTCCCGACCGTTTCAAGCCTGGGGCGCCTTTGCTAAAGTAAAGAGAACACATTGGGGACCCTGTGGCGGCAGCAGGACGTGGCCTGTGCCGCTCTGCTGACAGGGAGGGGGGGCACTGGGCGGGGGAGGGAGCTGTGGCTGCAGCAGCAGGTGTATGGGGTCCCCCCTGCCCCTGGTCCCTTGCCACCCCCTGTCTTCTCCAGCCTCTCTCCCCCCAGTTCTCTGCCCCTTTCTCCCCTTACCTGGCTGCTGGAGCTCCTGCCACTGGGTTATCCCTCCAGCTACCCTCCCAGGGTGGGTGTTTTAAAAACTCCCTGCCTGGGGGAAGCTCTCTGCTGGCCAGAAGCCTGGGTCTCCCTGCCAACCAGAGACCTGGGCAGCTTTCAGCACCACCAGATCCCACGGAGCCGATTTGTGGCCCTCCAGGGGTCTGTGGACCACAGGTTGGGAACCGCTGGTCTGTAAGGTAAAAAACACTCACATCAGCTGAGTTAGGCTCATGCCGCAGGCCTCAAACAGTCGTGTCGGTTCTGCTTGGGCTGTGAAACTCAGCAAGGAGGGGTGGGTCTCAGGGCCTCAAGCCCAAAGCCAAATGTTTACATGGCTCTTTTTATTCTCACGGCCCAAGCCCGTGTCAGTTGACCCAGGCTCTGAGATGCTGTGCCACACATTGTTCTTGCTGTGTAGACATACCAGGACTGTCCAACTCGGTCAGAACCAGACAGACTTGATCTCATATGGCTAATTCAGCACCAGCATATGCCTGCGTAGGGCTGAACGTGCAAGTAAAGTGAGTCAGTCCCTGCTCTGAGGATCTCGTCGTGTATTAAATGGAATGCAGACAAAGTGGTTGTGGGGGTGGAATGAAGAGCAGCACAAAAAGTCATGAAATGTTGTTTGTGCTTTCAGGGGTGTCTTGTTACGGCTGGATTTTCAAATACATCTCAGTGTCTTTAAGTGAATTCTGTTACATTTTGAAATGAATTTCAGCCTCTGTGGAGAAGTTTATGGGTAGGGAGTTAAGCTGGTGGGTGAGCTTGTGTCCTTCAGCAGCCATATATTGTCTAGATCAAGTGTGGCCAAACTGTGGCTCGGGAGTGGCATGTGGCACTAGAATGAAAAAATGCGGCTCTTGGAAGAAGTCCAGAGGAAAGCAGCCCCAGCCTAGGAGTTTTAAATCTCCTGCCCTGAGCATGCTCGTAGCATGCTCGGGGGGAGCCCCAGCCTGTGTCTACGCACCGGAGTGGCTAGGTATGGGTGGCTTGGGGGTGAGGGTTGGCCCAGGGGATCCAGTGTCAGAGCCTTCAGATTAGGGAGTGGGTCAGAGAGGGCGGGGAGAAGCTAAGATTCTACTGTATAGGTAGGCCCAGTTTTCATGGTAGCCATAAGTAATTAATAGGATCAGAATTTGCCCTCGGTTTGTGACAAAGTGTGCAATGAATTTTAAACTTTTTGTAATTTTGGAGTAGGCAAAATAAGGCCATATGCCTCAGCGTGGCTGTCAGAGGTTTAATAATCAACTTGTGTGGCTTTTGAGTTTCATAAGCTTGGCCACCCTGGTCTAGCCCTTGGCAGTAGAAGAAAGTTGCTTTCTTCATGAAAGCACACAGATGGCTGGAAAAAATGCAGGGGTCAGATATAATCCTCTGTTAACCACTTCCCTCTGAAGATCCCAATCTTCCTTCTCCTGCACGTGTGTTCCTGTATCTGTGCCTTAGTTTCCCTACCAACAATAATATGGATGAAGTGATCTGCTCAAGTGACTAAATTGTGTTTTTAGTCATTGGCAGAGCTGGGACTACCTCCAAGCTTCCTGACTCTTAGGCTTAGTATTAAAGCAGGAGATTATTCTTCCTTTCCTAGACCAAATAAAAAGCAGCTCTGTAAGTCACTATGATGCTGTATATGAGCGGAATCAAATTAGGGCTGTCAACAATCTCAACTACAAAAAGGCTAAGAAATGCGGTGATGAGAGCCAAAAAGAGATACCTATAGGCAAAATAAGTAGCAAGTTTTCTTGCCCTTCCTACCACGGTCCTCACCACCATTGACCTACAGGGCCAATGATCAGAATGGTGTATGCAAGACTGAAGCATATATAAAAGGAGTTAGACATGGCTGGCTGGTGAGATGATGTAGTATTCAAGCTCTTTGTAAAGATTCTTAATAAGAAATCCTTAATCATGACATAATATTAACTTTTCTTTTAGCGCTAATAATGATGTTTGAAACCTACACGTGCTCTCACACTCAGTAGAACAGGTGTTTTCAGTGCAAAGTGAAGGCGAGGAATCTGGAGAACTTGCTGTTGTAAGACTTGTGGCAGAAGAATTTAACAGAGGCTGTTTTGCTTTCTTCAGGTCTTATAAATGATCACAAAAACATTCATGGAAATGCACCAGTGCCCCCGCCTGCCACGGCTCCAGTGTGGAGAAATCCCAGGCAGACGGTCTTCAACAGTCGGGGAGCGTTCGCTGCAAGATATTCTCAGCAAGCACCCAGGGATTTCCAACCATGTCAAGGTAACTCCTGGAGGAAAAAGTACTCCCTTGTAAACAGACCACCTCCACCAACACATCATCCAGGAAGCGGTGCCTCTGCTAACGGGCCTCAGGCTTTTGTGAGCCAAAGAAGTAGCCAAGTTCCGCTGCCACAGGAAGTGGGCTCAGAAAGGCAAGTGAGCTTAATGGCAGGTGGTAATAGAGTCATGGGCCTTAAGCTGCCACAGAGGACAAGTTTGGCCTTGGACAATAGAAACAGCGAGTTGGGGTGCCAGCAGCGTTCTTCTGGGTTGAAAGTAACCGTAGCTGCTTTAAAAGGAGCTGAAAGGGTTCCTGAAAGTTCTAGCTTTGAAAGTGTTTCTCAAAAAGAGGAAAAAGAAGCATCTCTCTATCTCTCCCAGAGCTCATTGCACCAATCTGCTCTTGCTGAAAGCGGAGATGACACAAGCCAAACATATGTGAAGGAACTGGGCAAATCTGGGACTGTGAGACTGGCTAATAATGTAACTAGCAGCACCCCTGAGTCGCGGCAGGTTATCAGTGAAAGTGCCATAGCATTAAAGTCCAGGCCTCAGCAGCCTTCAGCTCTGGCTGCTCGAGAGTCAGGCTGCCTGTCAGCCTGGAAGAAGCCAGTACCACAGGTTCCAGCTCACTGTAGTTCAGAGGAGGTCAGAGCTGGAAGAGATACTCTGAAGGATCCAAAGACCCTTGGAAAATTGGAGGCGCACACAAGCTCAGCTCAGGCTGTGACCTTAGAGGTTGGTATGAGCTCGCCTAAGAACCAGTTTACAATACAGCACAAGCTACCCAGTCTCCAAAGAGCCACCTCGACGCCAGTTTCCAGCAAAGCTTCTAAGTTTAGGAAAACCAACTATACGTGGGTAGCAAATCCTGGTAAATGCTCCCGTGCTGTAAAGAAATGGACCAGCCCTAGAACTTGTGAAAGCACTAGGAAGCTTTCTGCGGGAGTGGAGAAAACTGCTAAGCTGCTGCCAAAGGGAGACTTGGAAGCAAAGCAGAAGAAATCTGGACTGCATTCAAAACTGGATGCCTCTCCTAGTAAATACAAATGGAAGGCATCCAATCTGCAGCTGCCTTCTTCCACTTCCAAGTCAGCGTTCAGGTGGCAGTCTGAAGGACAAAAGGGGGCTGGAGTCTCCCAGGTTCCTAGAGCTACCCTGGGCTTTCAGACCCTAAGCACTGCCTCCACTGGTCACGGTGGATTGAAATCACCTTTCAGTGATGCTGCACCTTCCACTTATAAAGTGAAGAGCTGGACCAAAATCATCAGGAGAAAGGGGAGTTCTTGGTAAGTTACTAGTTGTCTCTGGAGTAAGTTCTGTAGCTCATATTAACCTTCTTTGCACATCTTCTGGGGCCCATTCCTACTTTCACTGATTTCTGTAGGAGTCTTGTCATTGGCTTCAACGGCAGCAGGAACTCAGTTATTTACACTGTATACTCTTTGGGGCAGGGACCATCTTTCTGTTCTGTATTTGTGTAGTGCATTACCCACTGGGGTCCTGGTCTGTGACTGGGTTTGTTGGGTGGTATTGCAGTTCAGATAAATACTAGTTCCTTTCCAAACAGCGGACTTTCTGCTCCGTATGAAATACGCTGTTTTTGAAGGGTGGGAGTCCATGAGCTTCAATTCTGTTGTAAAGAAACAAGGAGTTTTGTGGCACTTAAAGACTAACAGATTTATTTATCACATGAGCTTTCCTGGGAGAAAATCCCATTTTGTCAGATGCTTTGAAGATGGGGGAACTTACAAGATGGGAGGAAAATAAATGTAGGGGAGTGTAAGACATGGGACGAGGTCATGTTGTAACAGCAAAATCAACGCAATTGTTAAGCCTCAAACACTGGGAAACAGCACACAGAGGAAAGTGCAGTCAAATCACCTGTTGTACAGGGAAAACAGGTGATTTGACTTCACCTTCCTCTGTGTACTGTTTCCCAGTGTTTGAATCTTAACTACTACTTTCATTTGCTCTTACAGTGTGACCTGGTCCTAATGTCTTACACTCCTCTGTATTTATTTTCCTCCCATTCTGTAAGTTCCCCCATCTTCAAAGTGTCTGACAAAGTGGGGTTTTCTCCCATGAAAGCTCATGCGATAAATAAATGTTAGTCTTTAAGTGCCAGAGGACTCCTTGCTTCTTTTGCTGGACTAGACTAAGATTGCTACCCCTTTAGAACTTGGCAAGATGCAATTCTATTTGAGTTCTCCCAAATAGCTGCTGTTTCCTTTCCTTTCACCCCAAGTCTTTCCCCTCTCTCTCGTGCTTTTTTGTGTGTATTCAGTGGGGGAAAAGAATTCAGTAAGGAAACAGTTTTCAGATTCAGGCTATGACTTGGTTAGATGGGTGGGAAGGAAGGATTATTTCTTAGAATTGTTACCTTATGTCTCTCACCCCAGAGCACCTTCTTACGTTCTTTATTCATAGAAGCTTCTGGAGAAGTAGGCAGCAGCCAGTCTGTGTACAACATGCTGCAGTTCAGTGGGGAGAGGAGATATCAGGGCAAAGAGTCCCATGGGAAGTCTCACATGATACCATCCCCTGGGCCTGGGCTGGCTTTGTCTCACCTTTTAAGGTCTCTCGGTGCACACCAGTCTTTAAATTGTACCTGCAGAGTTTTGGCAGGTGCTTTTCTGATCCCAGTAGAGTGAAATTGACGGGGATCCCTGTCCGCTTGGTAGTCATGCCATTTTGTTTGATGCCCCTAGGAGAGCACAGTACACAGAAAATCAGAAATGTTCTGCTCAATTTAACCACTGCTGTGGCCACATATACCGATAGGTATAATGTATAGTGGGAAGAATCAGAGTGCAAATCAGCAGAAGGGAATGGAAAAGGCACCTGAACTAAGTCACACATACAGGGGCGGGACATAAGTTGGATTGATGCTCTTTTGGCAATCAGGACCACGCTATCTCCTGCTTCTTAAAACTAGTGAGCTGGGAAAGCACTGTGGAGGCTTTGTCACTTTGTGCCTCTGGTACATAGGTTACGCTTTATCCTCCTATCGAACAGGAGCAGCATCAACGAACTAGTGACGCCTAGAATCAAACTGAAAATTTTGGCTTAAGTAATTTGTCGAAGCCTGGACTGAACCAATGGCAGGTCATGGATTAGAATTTGGGGGCATCTGGATCCTACTCCTATATTTCAGCTGATCTTTTTAGCTTTCTGCTACCAGTCCCCTCACTAAGCCACGGTGTTATCTCCTGGAGAGAGGTAAGGATGCTTCCCTCCACATGGGTGGTGCTCAGAAGATGGCATCCATTGGGTGAGGAGAGGTTTGGGTCTGTTTGCCTGTTTTTTGTTTGGGCTGGCCTAGTATTCTTTAAGCACATCTTCCAAGAACAGCTGTAGCAGAGAGACTACTTAGATGTGAGCTGAGATGTCAGAGTGCTCCTTTCTTTGTTCTTTGCCAGAAATAGATCAGATTTGTTTGCCTTGCTCTGACCTAGAGAAGCAGCATAATTCAGTGTGGAAGGCATCGGATGGAGAGTTAGGAGACCTGGATCTGTTCCCAGCTCTTGCTGTGTTAGTAAAGAAAGGAGAGCCCAGATACTGGTGCAGGGATGGTTTCTTTTACACCTTTGTGACCCCTTTTGAAACTCCTTCTGTTGTACTCCTGCAGTTCTCCGACAGATAAGAAGAGCAGCTCCTTCCCCACCATGCCCCTGAAAAGCCACTATTATCTCAGGAAAAGAAACTCCCTGCGGGGGAAACCTTCTGTGCCACTGAAGAGAACCCTGCCCAAGGAACTGGTGCAGATCACCAAGCACAGGCTGTGTCGACTGCCAGCCTCTAAAATGCACATCCCAGCTAACAATGGTAAGTGTGACCCAAATATTCCTGGCTTTGATGTCTGATGGTAGAGCTGGATTACTGCATTTGGGAGAAGCAGTTTTAGGGGCCAGCTTTAGGAAGCTGGAAGTGAGCCACTTGTTCCTCAGTGAGAGAAACTTACTGGTCACTGTTGTAGGATCAGTGCTGAGAAGAAAAGAAAGGAGGGCTTCCTCCTGTATCAGGGCTTTCTCACCAGGTCCCATTGCTTTAGAGCCTAGCATTGTCCCACACCTACGGTGAAATATCCACTGGGCCACCTCTAAATGACCACCACTCTAAAGATTCCCCTTGCTTCTAGGGTGGTTTTGCTGGACCTCAAGTTAAAAACCATGTTTTACTGAGCAGATGCTTGTTTTCAGTTCTTTTGTGGGTGGTGTGTAAAGTAGCCGTCACTGTGTATAAATCTGTGTGCAGCATTGAGTCATCTGCTGCATAGGATCGATTTTCTGTCTCTGAATGAATGAGCTATTGACGGGCCTACATTCCCTATAAAGAAGCCTTTTTGGTATGAAAAGAGCCTTATTGGTGATTGGTCAGTGTCTGCTGATTTTGATTGTCCTCCTTTCTCCTTCACCACCATCAGCTCATCACTCTCTCTAGATCAGGAAAGGGCAGGGACTGGGCCTTGAGAGATCTTGCAGTCTAAACCAGGGGTCTCAAACACGCGGCCCCTAATGCTCACCACCGGGGTGAGGAGCATGAGAGTGTTTATAAAGCACCTGGAGATCCTCCTTGGAAAATATGACAATAGATGGTGCAACTCTTGCTTTCAGCATGCAGTGCTTAATGTTGATGTCATTCGGGGTGGAGGAGATGGTGTGGCAGGAAATGTGCCCGCTTAGTCAGCTGGGGGCCAGCAGCTCTGCTGTAACTGATGCTCTGGTTATTTGAGTTGGGAGAGACTTTTCTATGGGGTGGCTACAGAAATCAGTCTTAAAGTGGCTCAGGCCTGAATTTTCTGGAAAACACATGTGCAATTGCCTAATTTGCATGTAGAATGACCAGGTTTACATGCACAATTGCAGTCACTGTACATTATAAAAGAGCAGATGGATGTCTAGCTTGTCATTTGTGTGCACATAGATGCTACTGCTCTGAGACAAACGAAAGAAAGTAAACAGGGCAGTCGGGCAAGAGTGAGCATCGGGTGTTATTAGGGAGAAGAAGACAAGAGTGATTTCCTGCTGAAAGTGAATGGTGTTTTTATATAGAGGGATTTGGAGAAGTGGGGAGAGGTAGCTTTGGAGTTGTCGTCGGGAAGAGTGTAGTGGGGAGGGGTTCCACAGCAAGTGAGATGGCATAATAAAAGGCACAAAGCAGTGTGTGGGAGAGAGGGGTGAAGAGAAATGAGATGTACATTTAGGACTGTTGCCACTCATAGACTCTCAGGTCAGAAGGGACCAGTATGATCCTCTAGTCTGATCTCTTGCACAATACAGGCCACAGAGCCTCACCCACCCATCCTGTAAGCTCAAACCCATGACCGAGTTATTAAAGGCCTCAAATCATGGTTTAAAGACTTTAAGGTACAGAGAATCCACTAGGAGTGAGCTCTGCCCCATGCTACAGAGGAAGGTGAAAACCCCCAGAGCCTTTGCCAATGTGCCCTGGGAGAGAATTCCTTCCTGACTGGTATACAGTGATTAGCTAAACCCTGAGCGTGTGGGCAAGACTTACCAGCTAGACACCCAGAAAGAATTTTCTGCAATAACTTTGAACCCACTCCATCAGCACCCTATCCAAAGCTATTGGCATATCCACCACCAGTAGCGAGCATTCAATCAATTGCCAAACTAGGCTGTCTCATCATACTGTCCCCTCCATACATTTATCAAGCTCAGTTTTGAAGCCAGCTGGGTTTTTTGACCCCACAGCATCCTTTGGAAGGCTGTTCAGAACTTTACTCCTCTGATGGTTAGAAAACTGCGTCTAATTTCAAGTCTAGACTTTCCGATGGTTGGTTTATGTCCTCTGCTGACCCTCTAAGCTTTTGTTGCATCTCTAGACACCAATCTAGTCCCTGTGTAGTGGAGTTGAGGCTCAGTTTCCCTGCTGATGTTTGTCAAACTTCTGTACCAGCAGTGGATTTCACATGAAAGGCTTGAGTGGAAAAGATGACCAGGGTACACAGACGCTGTACATGAAAGCAAAGGAGTCTCTCAACTCTCGTGGCATTTAGGAAATCAGCTTAACAAAACCGGGTGAGCCATGAGGCCATAGACCACTTCAAGGATAATCTCCTGAGGGAAAGGTGAACAGAGCGCTCAGGGCATTTCTGCTTGTCTCTGAGAGCATTTCGCTAAGGGCGCAGGTATTTGGTTAAGGATAAGGGGAAACTAAAGGTATCAAGAATGCAAAGCAGCAAGGATCTAGAAAGTGAACGATGAAGCCCGTAGCTAGCTAGGGCAAAGTAATGACAGCCGCTTTCTTCGGATAGTGGAGTGTGCATGGAAGCCTCAGGCAGGGAGGTAACTTGCTTTTCCTGTACCTGCTTGAGAGGTGTATACGTATAAGTCTCCCAAAGTTTTTGGGCACCTTTCACCAGCTTGACATTTTCAGTTTCACAAGTTTAGGAATTCTTTACAAATAATCTCTTTTTAAAAAGAGCAATCTAATGTATCTGTTGAGGTTCTGGAACAAGTTACTTTGTTGTGGCCTTGAGGGGCACAGAGAGTTACATTTGTAGTAATACTTTGCACTTTGTGCACCTTATCTATGGATCTCAAGGCACTTTGCAGGTGGGTGTATGGGAAAACAGCCACAGAGAAGGGAAGGGACTTGACCAAGCTGCCTCCGTGAGTCAGTGGCAGCGCTGGGGTTAGAAACTCTCAGGTCTAATTCCTCTTCTTTTTGTTCTCATGTTATTAGCTCTGCATCTCTGGAGAGCTGGATTCAGATGAGGTTGTGGATCACTCAGTAGCCAGTTTGTTGCAGAAGTACCATAATAGGTATCGGTACTGACATGCTCTGTTTTGGAGAGGTCCATGACTCCATCTCATAGCTTGCATATCACCTCCAAAGAGGGCACCTGGTTCTGGCTAATGATGTTGGTCCCCGCATCTCCTGTGTAAACCTTACATTCTTTGGTTTTCTATATCATTCATGCTGGCCCTGTTATTTCTATCTGTCTTGCTCCCAATTTCCCACCAAGGGTTGTCCAGGCATGTAACAGTTCTCCTTTAGATGGACTGCCACTGGGGCGCTTGGTGTCTGTCAGTTTTGTTCATATCTGCCAGCTAGGGAGGGTGGCTATGGAGCTCTTCTTTGTTACACATCTCCCTGGTTCTAGAGTCACTTTTCAAGGCTCAGCTTTCCTTTAAGCAGATACTTGTGAGAGACTGTTTAGCATAAATTGCATCCATGCAGAAGTACCACAGTTTATTTCAAAAGTTGTCAGTCAAAGTAAATCTAAGGATTTTACTGTTTGAAATGAAACACTGAAGAAGTTGAGTTCCAAAGGGGCAGCCGTGTTAGTTTAGTTCAGCAAAAGAAGCCAGGAGTACTGTGGCCCTTAAACACTAACAAATTTATTTACTGCATGAGCTTTTGTGGGAGAAAATCTCTGTGTGTGCGTGAGAGAGAGAGTGTGTGTGAAACCTATAAGGGTGTTTTGGGGTTTGAGCTTTCCATACCTGTAACTATTCAGACAGCTGCCTGGATTGGATCCCTGCTCTGTAAAACTGAGGCTCTCGTGTCTATTCTACAGTATTTGATACTTTACAGGATGAAGGGGAGCAACTTCCATGCCTAACTCATGAAACTGCTTCCTAAATTTTCTTCCTGCCTTCTTCACCAGGGAAGAATTACAGTCGAGTAAAACACCAACTCTCTCTCCTTGCAGCAGGATGGCTAAGAGATAATTGTATCCATTCACTTCAGAGATGGAAAAGACTCACTGAGACATGTTACCCTGGGGACAGTGCAGGGTTGCTTCCTGCAAGTATATTTTCTAATGCTTGGCCTAGTCTTGATTTAAAGGTCCCAAATGACAGGAGATCACAGCAGCTAATCACAATGGTCCCTTCTGGCCTTGGAACCTATGGTGTAACTTCCACCACTTCCCTTGGGAGGCATTTCTGCAGTTTAATAGAGCTCCTCATTTGGAAGATCTTACTCATTGCAGACTCCTATCTCTTCTTCGTAGCATCTTTTACCAAAAAGGATGCTTCTAGGAGAACTTGACTGTGTATCTTGCTCTCTGGAAATGTTCCCCAAGCAAGCAACCCAGCAATACATTCTGCAGAAGGACCCTCATCATCTCTTTTTCTTCATAGCTACAGGTCAACTTTCCCCACTTATGTTCCCAGCATAAGATATAGGCAGCATAGCAGGCTCTAGCCTGTGAAGTGCCACTAGAGACGATATTAGCTTTGCATCTTTGTAGCACCTTTCATCTCAGAGGATCCCTGGTTGCTTTACAGTCTTTAACCCACAACCACCACTTCTGAACTGGAATGCACCAGCAATATCCTTAAGAAATATCTCAACCTAACAATTTAGCACAGGAAGCGAGGAAAAATTCTATTTCCAAGTGAAACGTCAAGAGAAATGTTGGTAGAATGTAGTCACCTGAGGTGGAATTTAGCTAGGACCCTAGGTATAATGCCCTTCTTATTACTAAAAGTGACACTAACTCTTCAGTGTCCAGAAGAGCTAGGGCTCTGGTTTCATGTCTTGTGGGAAAGTTGATGTTTGTAGTGACACACTGCCCCCTAGTTCTCTGCTGGGGTATCTTGGAAATGAATCTAATGTATGTCGTGTCTATGAAATGCTAGAAATGTAGGGCTGGAAGGGATGTCAAGGAATGATGGCAGGACCAAGTGTACTGAGTCAAATGGGGTACCAAGTGTACCTATCTCTGGCAGGTGTTTGGAGGTTTTTAAAAACAGGTTGGATAGTGATGGAGCTTCTACAACCTCCTTTGGAAGCATATTCCAGAGTTAACTGTCCTTGTAGTTAAAAAGCTTTTCCTAAACTAAATTGTCCTCACTACGTATTAATCCCCTTACTTCTTGTCCAACTTCTAGTGGATGTGGAGAGCCAGTCTTCTTTTCAACAGCCCTTACATATTTGAAGACTGTTACCAGGTCCCCCCTTGTAGTATTGTCTGGTTTTGTATTGCCTAGTTTAGCAGCTCTGAGTTGTGGAACTGCAGAATTGCCTCATTCTATTGAAGATCCTGTGGAGCGTGTGGTATTTGGAAACATACGAACTGGAAATTTCTGTGAGTTTCCTTATCTTCAAAGCGTCTGGCAAAGTGGGGTTTTCTCCCATGAAAGATCATGTAATAAATATATTTGTTAGTCTTTAAGTGCCACAGGACTCCCTGGTTGTTTGTTATACAAACTGGAAGTCACTCACCCTTTTGTACGTTTTTTTTTTTTTATTAAAAAGAACCAACCAAAATTAGTAATAAAAATGAATCCTCACCACCACTTCCTTCAGCACCATGGAATTTCCTTTAAAGAAAAATTAGGTTAAAAAAAAGAATTAGAGAAGTTCCTGTTAACCAAGATGTCTGTGGCCACAACTCCATGCTTCTGACGTCTATAAAATAAACCTCCAATGGCTAGAAGATGGACAGGATGATGGGATGGGTTTCTTGAAATTGCCACGTTCTGTTCACTCGCTCTGAAGCATCGGGCACTGGCCACTGTCGGAAGATAGGATACTGGGCTAGACGGACCATTGGTCTAACCCAATATGGTTATTCTTTAGTAGAGTGGAATAGCAAGATCTTCCATCAAGTGCAAAGTCTGACTGATTAGTTTGTGAGAGCACTGACTGAGGTGCTGTGGCTGCAGGTGATAAGACATCAGAGCCTTGTAAAGCTTTTTGGTTTCTAATGCTGGTAATTTGTGTTAGATGAACATGCACTGTTGTGGACATCTAATGCAGATAGTGCTATTAGTGTTTCCTTAATATGCTGTTCCAGCAATGCATTCTGAAATGAGAGTAAAGAAAATACAGTTCTGCTACTGCTAACAAAACAGTCTTGACTTGACTCAGAACCAGTCAGGCTCAAGCGTTGCTCAGATTCTGCACCTGCCAGCGCATATGTTAGTAATTAAAAGTAAATTGTCGGTGTCTTTTAGTTTTTCTGAAATCTAATAGTTAAGCATCAGGGAACTGGGACTGCAGGCTCCTGGGTTGCATACTTGCCTGTGCCATGGACTTTGGGACTTCAGACAAGTTATTTTACTTCTCTGTCCCTTAGGAGCATAGGGATAATAACTGACATGCACAGTTTTACAGAGTTCTAAGGGATTACTGGGTGAGAGCTGCTAACAAATGTAAGTGGCATTCCACTTTCATCCCAATACTTTCAGGCTGCTGGGTGTCGATGAATCTTCTTTTGATCAAGGAGGACTGGACTTTCTTTTCTCTGGAGCTGTTAGTGACAATTCTGGATCAGCCAGGTGTGATTGCTATGTAATGATGTTAGGTAGTTCCTTTCCTCCTCCTGTCTTTCTTGTGAGGCTGACTTCACGGCCCCTGAGTTGTGGTCTCAAACCCTGATTGAAGGAGAGGCAGAGAAATCATTTGGATCCTAATCTGTATCTTGTGTCATAGCTGATCTGACTAAGACATATTGGCATCACTGCACTTCTAGAGTTGATCTCACATTGAAGCTGAACTCTGAAGTGTGTGCGTCTGTAAGCTGGGCCAGAAACCTCCTAGGACTCTTGCCCGGAAGCCATGGGATCACGAGTCAAACACAGGGAGATGTGGTCTGCAATAGTGTTGAAATTTTGTGGAACAATGTCTTGGTGCTTGTTCAGGAATTCTGGAAGGAATGGTGGTGTCCATATATCACCAGGATTTCTAAATTGCCATGGGGGCACGAGCTCAGAAGAATTTTGTTTTGCGTTTGGCGGATGGAAGAGTGGAGGGGGGTTTCAGGTGTAGAAAGCATGGCCACACCCCCTTTTCTCTTTTCCTGGATTCATAGTGCTTTCCCTGCTGGGCACACATAGGTTTGTGGGATTCTCCTACTGGCTTTGTTATGCAAGGAGGGTAGGGTGCTTTCTCT
>ML682003.1:3811812-3872373 GCA_007922195.1 Podocnemis expansa | reverse complement strand
GGGCTTTGACAGTAGATCCTATGGATCTGTAAAAAGCAATCATTGTCCTTTCTGATTCCCAAATTCAAATTTTTCAATGATGCCTCTCAGGTCAGTGTTTTCCCAGACAAGTTACACAGCTGTTATCCTCATTTGACTCTGTAATCTTCCCTCATCAATTTTCCAGCCCTGAATGAGACCTCTACCAATTGCATCCAATGGGATACAAACTCAACCAGAACATTTCTCTTATGCAAAGGTCTAGGGGTAGGGGAATTAATTTCTGCCCATTCCTTGTCACTAAGAGTGGGTAGTGAGTTTGGCTGAGCAGGACTCGCATGTTAAGAAAGAAAGTCAGTCCATTTGATAGCCTCTGGAGATTCCACAGTTGAAGCATGATGATATCCAGTGCCTTCAGCAGCTGATAAAATTGTAGGGTTCCAAAATTGCAGTATAAATGCTGCTTTGCATGTCTAGGGTATGATCCACCTGTCATTGAGTCCATCAGCGGTCTCTTTGTTGTGTTTATTGAGAAGTGGATTTGGTCCCTAACAGTAAGACTATATTGGGCCTATATTAACACCCAGCCTCATGCGTTGCATGGAGGGATCTGTAATCATGTGCAATTGGACACACAGGCACAATAGTCTCTTACACAAAGTTGTGTATGTGCAGAAACCTCATTTGAGTGGTTGGATATCACTATGCTGTGGAGATGAAGTGTGTCAAAAAAAGGTTAAAATTTGTTTCCAGATTGGTGTTTCCTCTAAGCATTGACTCAGTGGGATGTTTGTGTACTGCTTAGCCCAATGGGGTCCTGGTCCGGATGAAGGCTTGTAGGCCCTATAGCAGGCGTGGCCAAACTGTGGCTTGTGAGCCACATGCGGCTCTTGAATGAAAAATTGTGGCTCCCAGAAGAATGTCAGCAAATCAATTTAGGAAAGCAACCCAAGCCTAGGAGTTCAGCAGGGGATCGGGATGGTGGGGTGAAGCGCAGCCTGGTCAGGGATGGCAGGAGAAGTCCAGCATGGCTGGGATTTTAAAAAACTCGCCACTAGCCTGCAGTCTTCTATGTTGAGCAGCAGCTAAGTTTTTACTGTATAGAGCTAATTTTTGTGGCAACCTTAAGTAACTATTACAATCTGACATTAGTCGGATCGATATTTGTCCTCTTTCAACAATAAAATTAAAGTGCGCAATGAATTTTAAGCTTAGTGATTTTGGAGTAGGTAAATGTATATGGTGATATGCCTCAGTGCGGCTCTCGAAGGTTTAATAATCAACTTGTGTGGCTCTTGAGTTCCATAAGTTTGGGCTCCCCTGCCTATAGTAATACAAATAATGACGTTTCTAGAGGAGGATGTGGTAATTGTCTTGCACCCAGCGTTTTCAATTTAAGAGCTAATGATGATGCCAGAGAGAAAATGGAACATTGTTGCAGTATGATGATGTCTGGCTATTAGATTATCCAAAATAGTCTTTAGCAGAAATTCAACATCTGTCGTAAATTAACTGTAACATATTAGTCTGAATGCAACGCTTAATAAGTCCAGAGTAACTAAGAAAATTCCCAAAATTAAAGTTTCAATAGGACCGTGTTATGGTCTGTTTATCCAGGTTTTTTAATACTATGCTTATCACTGGTGGTATGCATTCAGAGATTCTCAAGTCAGAAGGGACCACTGTGGTCATCTAGTCCAAGGGTGTTAAACTTGCAGCCTGCGGGCTGATTGTCGCCTGCTAACCTCTTCCATCTGGCCCTTGACTGCGCTGTGTGGGACCATGCTTCCTCCTTAACAGACAGAGAGAATGGTGTCCCATACCCAGCGCTCCACAAAGCTGCAAATCTCAGGTCTCGTAACATCATGGCATATGCGGGACTGTTGGGGGCAGAGAGGGAGAGTGGTATTGCAGAATGTGGTTCCACACATACAGCGCTCCACAATGCCAGCAGAATGCCATAGGATTTTGATTTATGGTAAGTACGGCCCCCTTGAAGTACTTTTAAGTCAGATCTGTCCCACCATAGCAAATGAGTTTCATGCCCCTGATCTAGGCTGACCTCCTGTACGGCACAGGCCAGAGAACATTTCCAAAATATCAGTAAGTCCTAGATTGGATCTTTTAGAAAAACAAACAAACAAGGAGTCCTGTGGCACTTAAAGACTAACAAATTTATTTATTGCATGAGCTTTCGTGGGAGAAAATCCCATCTACAAAGGATCTCACAAAGTGTTTTTTTCTCCCATGAAAGCTCAGCCAAAAAAATAAATTTGTTAGTCTATAAGTGCCACAGGACCCCTTGTCTGTCTGTTTTTCTGAACTAGACTAACATAGCTACCCTTTTGGATTTTAGAGAAACATTGTCTTGATTTAAAAATTGTCAGTGGTGGAGAATTGTGCATGACCATTGGCAAGTTGTTCCAATGGTTATTACTGTCATTGTTAACATATGTTTTGCCTTATTTCCAGTCTAAATTTGTCCTGTTTCAATTTCTAGCTGTTGGAGCATATTCATGACAAAGTAAGACATACCTACCAATGGAGATAGGAAGAAAGACTATTTAATTTATGATGTGTGGCAGAATTAATGTTGCTAGAGCAGCCTTAATTTTTTGGATTTTTCTAGACTCTTCAGTGCTTAGTCTTGCAATCGTAAGGTTCCATTAATGTTAGGGTGCTTTTTGCATTTGATTTGCTTGGATGGATTTTCTTTTTAAGGATGGGCTTGTTGGGGGGGCAGGTCTGAAACAAGAGTCTGTAAATGCAGGCATGCCGTGATTACAAGCTTTTGTGGGACTTCTCAGTGCTTGCGTTGATCCTGGTGAAGTTACAGGAAAGACTGCTACTGAGTTTATTGGGTCTTGTGTCAGACCTTGACTGGGAGTGCGTCTATTTATTGTCACAGGTGTTTTCAGCAGATGGAAAGGGCTATATAAGTGCAAAAATTTTGTTGATACTGTTGTCACTTCTGTATTAATACATGGTTTTAAATGATATGTGTCATTTTGTTTTGATTTGAAATGCACTTTTAATCTGAATGATAAATTCTCAACATTGTTGTGAAAAACCCATGAGAGAGCAATCTGGATTCTATTCTGGCAAGTGAATCACAAAGCAAACTCTGTTTTGTTTCAGTTGCAGAATCTTTGATGTACAAAGCAGACACCCAGCTTGATTTTTCAGGGCTTGTGTGTCATTTCCACCAATTGTAGGTTGAAAAAAAGCACCCTTTGGCATCTGAGCTAAACTCTTTGCGTGTGAACACCACAGAGAGAAAATCATCATAATGGTTTGTACTGTTTTATTTTCTAGGAGCCTCATCATGAGCTAGAAATCTGTGCTAGATGCTACAGATTTGTACACGAGTGCAGAACAAAATGACTGTCCCTGCCCCAAAGAGTTTACAATCTAAGCCTGAGGCAGCAGATTGATACAGATTAGATGAGTGCAAGGAAACAAAGGGGCAATGGTGGTCACCATGAAGAACAGGGGAATCCCACACATTGTCTTTTAAGAGTAATTTTTCTGCCCCAGAAGTCGCTTTCTAGCCATTGCCGTCTCAATTGATTCAGGATAAACACCTGCAATGTTCCTTTGCAGTGACTGCTTACAACGAAGAGTTAAAGTGGTAAATTGTATGTTGGTGCAGTTGGATAACTGCAGCTCCTTGGAGTGCTGTTGACAAGCTGTGTTCTGATCAGCTTTCAGCAACCTGGAACCCTGTCTCTTACAAAGACCACAAGATGATGTGGATTGCAATTTTATGATTGTGTGGTTTTTACACAGTCTTCAGCTTTTTTAAACAAAAACTTTTTGGTAAGAATATGTCCCTGCTACTGTTTTGCAAAGGATTGTGAACTGTACAGTGCAACTCCAGAAGCGTTCAGATGCCCAGCAAAAGTATTGGGGCAAGCAAATGCAGGAAAAAGGCCTCTCTATCATGTAGTCTTAATTATGGGCCCAGCCTTGCCAGGAGCTGTGCAATCTCAATCCTGGTTGGTATCAGTGGCAGTTGAGGGTGCAGAACATCTCACAGGATGGGGTCCATTGTCAGCTTTGTCCTTTGATGAAAGGACCATAGAAACAGTCAAGTGGTTCGTATTGTAAACCTTTTCTCACCCCTGTAAAATCAATGCTGCTGCTTTCGTTGATGCTTTTGTGCAATGTTGCTTTCCCAGTGGCATTCAGATCTGGTCAGGCACACAGTGCAGTTGTGTAGTCATCTCGTTTCTGTGGTTTATTCTCTATTAATAAATAGAATTAATCTTGTCAAATTAACATTTCTTTTCTTCTGGAGAAGTGGCAGCCATGTAAAGATGTTAGCGAGAGCTCCCACTTGTATATCGATTACCACTCACAACACTTTCTGACAGACCCAAATAGTGTGTGTGTGGGGGGGTGTACGCACACATCAAAACAGGATTATAAATTACAGAACTCGCTAGAAAGCAAGAGAATTGGCTCTCCTTTTGGCAAATGCTCACGTGATGTCTCCCCCCTCTGACCTGAAGAGGGCAGTCTTGCCCCTCGTATTCTCCATAGTCCACCTTTTTCTGGTAATTGATTGCCTAATTTCCTCTTTATGTGAAAGAAAGCAGATATCAAGTAATTTGCAGCAATAACCTGCTAATGCTGGGCCAGTATCAAAACTCCCATGTTCATTTCAAGTGGCAGATAAAACACTAATATATAATTATCCTTGCAAATTGGATTGTTTTAAATAACCAAAAGGCTATGGCTAGGAGAAAACTATCCCATTTCCCTTGAGTTACTATTGCAGCGTAATTGCTGCGTTCAATCAATTTCCTTGGCATTAGAAATTCCATCACAATCAACATTAAGCTTTATTCATTGTGATGGCTAAGAGCTGGGCCATTTCTCCTCTTTTCCTTAACTGGCAAAATTAATCAGGGAAAAGATTTTAAACATTTACCCGTGTGAAAGAGGTCAGCTCTGCCACTATATTGCTCAGCAGATAAGGGGGCTAATAAAAAGAAAATTGAATTACTAATGATCGCCAGGAACAGAGTATATAAAACCTGGCAATCGCCCGGTTCAGGAAAAAGGAGAATCAATTTTCTTCGGACAAGGTGCGCTCATTTTTTATTTTGGAGCATATTATCAGCAATTTAATTTGAAAGTGCATAAACAGAAGGAAACAGTTAGAAAATAATGAGCCCGAAGGTGTAAAATGCTGCAGGATATGTGCTGTACACAATTTATTTGGCACAACAGATAATCACTTTAATTGAATTCAAAACTGCATTGTTCAGCAGCGGTGCAGTCTGCCTCTCTTGCCTGTGGGAATTACAGAATATAACGAAGATTCCAGTGAGCGGCTCTTCTCTGGTCCCCCCCCCCTTTGTAATGTCCCCTCCTGGGCAGGATTCCTCAGTTACTTGCCCGATTCTTCACACATGGCCCCAGCCAGTTGGAGATGTAATGTTTAAAAGCTGTGAGGAAAGTTCCTCGTGAGCTCGCTGCTTAGGTAGCATTGTATGTGAGTTTTTTTTAAGTAATAATGTGTCTGTCTTTTTGCTCTGATTGATATGTTCCTGCAAACTCAGCATGTAAAACAGGAGTCGCTCATCTCTTCACTGCCGTGTACACACATCCTGTTCGCAGGTTTTGTGTCAAGAAGCAGGCTGAACTGAGTCGGTTGGATGGTTATTGCTTGTACGGCTTATGCTGTATTTGCTGTTTGTGTGTCTGTAACTTGCGCCTTTCTGTTTTGCAACCAGTGTATTCACTCACTTTCATAGTGGTTCATCTCTTCCCTTCCCTGGGCACCAGAGGGTTAGGATTCCAAATCAGCACTGCTTAAAACAATATTTATGTCCTTGAAAAGAAGCAGCTGATTGATTGCATATATTATTTTATACTGGTGACTTTATTGAATAGTTTTACCTCCTGGCAGTTAGCACTGCAGAATATGAATCTTTACAGACAGTGGTGTTCTGTGGATTTTGAGTTGATGACCAATTAACTTTCCCCAGAACTGGTTCTCCACACCCAGCTCCATAGATGCTGCATGTTGCTGACCTGCAGCCCCTCCTGCTGTTCTGGTCAAGGCCTCTGAGTAGAGATGATCAGTACCACAGAGCATACAGTGATCTGCAAATGGAGAGAAATATCTTCAGGGGGACGAGGCTGAGATAATCAAACTCATTTTGGTAGTGACCTTATATAAATCTCTTGAAGTCAAAGGCCAGTGTTCCTCCCCTGCCCATAGCGAATGACAGTCCAATCTACATACTAAACTAGTTTTCACTGAGCTGCTTGCTTGGGTGTGGCACATGGATCAAAGGGAGGGTTTTTGGTTTTTTTTGGATTATTAATGGATTTTCTGCAACGAGATTGCAAGTCCATGAGATTGCTGTACCAAAGCCTGTTCTGCGAAGGGTTTCCCCTTGGCTGTGCCTAGGAGAATCTTTTACTCTGCTGTGCACCTCTAGTTTGGAGAGCAGGATGGAGTTGTCTTGGTGTATGAATAATACTGGAGCTCAGCACTTACAGGCATTCACTAAGAATCCTGACAAGATTCCTGGGAGACATTACAGTTGGAGAAGTATTGCCATTCCTGTTTTGCAAATGCCACGAGAACAGGAGTCTTAAAGATACCTAGGCTAGATGGAAACTGAGCAGTGACTTGCTCAAGGCATCAATGGCAAATCTGGGGATAGAGTTTGGGAGTATCATGTGCCAGTGGTTCCCAACCTTTTCAGTAACACAGCACACTTCAGTGAGACAAAGAATTCAATGGCACACTCACTTTTTTGAGGGGAATTGATTGCTCATAAATGTCACACTTACTTACATTTACTATGGTTATGGTCTTATTACAACATTCATGTTTTAGAATTGAAAGACCAATGCCTCACTTTTAATTTGATGATTAATTTCCACCGGTTTTATGACTTGTAATTTTTCTTCAGTATAATATTGTTTAGGATGAAACTGTTTGATTTTAATTAACTTTGTATGGAATTTCATGGCACAGTGGACAGTTTTCATGGCACACTAGTTGAAAACCACTGTCCTATGCATTGCCAGAATCCCAGGAGATCAGGCCTCTCCCATTCTAAGGCCGTGCGTGCTCTAGCAAGCCATGCAGATCTATTCAGCTGTGCTGCTGGAAGACCCTCTTAATGAGCCGCAATAGCTTTTTCGGCAGGAATAGTTCTCTCACCGCCATAGCACTGTCTACACTGCCACTTAAGTTAATGGTGTGTGTGTGTGTGTGGGGGGGTTGTTTTCCCATGCTCCTGAGCAACAAAAGTCTTGCTCATGTAAGTGATAATGTAGACGTGGCCTCAAAATGCGCCGCTTCCTGCTCTCTCAGCTTCACAAACTACCAAACTAGATGGGCTGTCTGTGAGAACCTCACGATTCTCTTACCAGCTTGCACTCAGTGCTCAGCTATTACCAAAACTGAAACTCAGCTCCCTCAGAGCTATTAACCAAAAGAAAACACATTTGTTTTTAACAGGGAAGCTGCCAAGTTTTGTGAAAATTTGTTTTGTTTTGATCTGATAGCTATAAGAATGGTTCTTCACATCTGTTTAATTTTAATTGGAGTGTGGTTTTCTTAAATGTGTCAAGAAAACAAATTCTGTACTGTTCAGCAGCTCAGATTGTCCAGCACTAAGCTAGTGCCTAGAACAGCCAGTTGGTCTCCTAGAAACTGACTTTAGACAAGAGAAACCGACTCCAGTTCATTATCCCAACACAGTGAAGTGCAAAAAGTCAGTCACGTCTGAACGGTGACAAGTCAGTTAAAGGTGGGGTTTGGGCATGCACTCATTTACCATTAATTTTATTGGGAACCGGGCATTCGTTTCTTTTTGGCAGCTTCGTAGAGGTTAACCTACGTTTGTAAAGTCCTTTCACTTTAATAATCAAAGATGGAATTAGTAATGCAAGCAGCTCTAGCAGAGAAATTCTAACCTTGCCTTTAAAGCTTTATATTTCACTTTTTTCTCTTGCTCTAAATTTTCTTCCTTAGCAATCTATTGCACAGATTTATTTTTCTTGTGTGGTGACATCTCAGAGTTACCAATGAACATTGCTGGCATGATGTCTCAGTCAAATGTGTTAAATTAAGCCCAAGATCATGATCTTTGCACTCAAACAAGACCCTGGCCGCAGGACTGATTGGGACCCCTGTGAGTTCCTGATATCTTTATTTGGTGTGCTCCATTCTTTCTCTTGTGTTGTCTGACTAGATGTTTCCTGGGCTGCTCTGAAGAGTTCCCAAGTTTGCTGCTTGAAGCCAGCAGGGCTAATGTCATTACCAGCTGTGCTGTCAATGCTATGTCGATTGACCTTACTCATAAATCATTATGTTCTCACATCTCTCCTCTGACTTTCTCTGGCTTGCCCTGTGTTGGTCTACACTTCAGCCCCTCCCCCTGAAATGTCAGTGAGTCTCAGAGCCTGGGTCAGCTGACTTGGGTTGACTTCTGGGGCTCACGCTATGGGGCTAAAAATAGCAGTGTAGGTGTTCTAGCTCGGGCTGGAGCCCAGGCTTCAAGACCTGATGAGGGGGGGGATCTGGCTCCGGAGCTGGCTAAATATTTGTCCCTAGCAGTAATTGGTTAAAGTTCACATACTTGGCTGCATCCCCGGCACCAGTTTCGTCTGTACTAGTAGGGGTTTCTGCTTTCCCTGGCATTTACAGGCGACTCTTCCTAAACTACAGGCTGCCAGCAGCAGGGATGCAGTTTTCTAATAACTTTTCTTAAATAACAGGCTTTTGGTTTTATAGAGTCGTAGAGTTTCAGATCAGAACAGGCCAATATGAGCAATATTTCTATTACTGGGGGGCGTCGTCTTTATGGTGGGTTTCACCATGTCAACTGCTTTTTTTTTTTTTTTTTAGCAGTTCTGTTAATTTGAGGGAGGTGGGTGGCCAGTTCATTGAACTTTAATGGGATTTAGGTCCCTAATGCCCTTGAGTTTCCTAGAAGATCCCAGCCTGTCTTTGGTGCAGAAAAGGTCATGAGAGGTTGGGGTGAATTACTACCTGTGAGAGGGGCAGAGAAGGAGGAGTGAAGAAGGTACTTTGTCCTTTTTGTGGGGTTGCTCTAGTTTCTCCTTGGTCCCCATTATTATTTTTTTCTCTTCTTTGCTTTCTAATTTGACTGCTTTCTTGAGCCATCATTTAAGAATCTATGCAGGACAGCTCGTCTTCGTGGTGCACCCTTTGCCACAGAGCTGCACTATTGGAACACGTTATTCTATTAGTAGCAAGCAAGCCTTTGGGAAATATGCATTTATAAGTTAATGGGGAAAATATTTGCCTTTGGAGATATGACATCCTTTTGATGGCTCTGACCTTTGGTATTTTGAAGCCCCTGGTGAGGGCTTTGCTAAGATTTCGATACTTGCAGGCACTGCCCACTGTAGAACCAAAATAGAAGCCCCCCTCCACATCCCCCCCCCCCTTTGAGTACTGCTCATTTGTTCTGCTGGGACCTGCATCGCACCACTTCTTAGCTAATGCCTGTAACTTGTAACTCTGCATAGTGTATCTACGTGTTGGAATTGCACAGTGTAATTCTGGTCATCAATGGCAGCTAGACAAACAGAGTGTCTTGCAGTTCTGTTTTAAAGAAGAAATTCGGCAGATGTAATTCTAAAGGTCAAGGTACTAATAAAATCAATCTACATTATAGCTGTTGTTTTAATAACTTTTAAAAACACCCTGGAGGGTGACATTTGCTCATCCACACCATCCAGCACCTTAATTGTGTTTAACAAATACGTTTGCAGAAATCAGGAACTGTTCACAAATGTGACCATGGGTGAATTGTTCATGCTGATTAGTTCATCCAGCCCTGCTTGCCACTCTAAATTGTGCAGCATTTCTGAGTCTCGGTGCCTATTACACAGATCCCTTCTATAGTCTCTTCAAAAAAACACTTGTCTAGTTGCTTTTTAAATAGTTCTGTAATTGAGTATGGTTTTTTTTTTTTTAAAAAAAAAGCCCACTACAGAAACTGCCCTTCCTTGTAGTTCTCAAATGAATCTCTTCCTTTTCTTGTGTTCCCTTTCTCCTCTCCTTTTCCCTTTGTCTTCCTGTTTCCTGTAGATTCAAAGCCAGTAGATCTGTTAGTGGAATAGGCAAGGTAAGTGATGTTGCTGCTGGGACCCTGCTTACTGGTAGCCACAGTACATGAAGTTCATGAGTGCTCATCACTGGTAGTATGTGTCTGGCGTGGGTTTCCTTCATACAGTGCTTGCAAAACAGGTCACCTCCCAACAGACAAGGTCCTTGTAAAAACTGCAAAGTTTTCCGTGGGGGCACTTGCTGTGTGCTTTCTTCCACCCTCCTACTTCTGAATGTTTTACAAAATGTGTCTTTAAATTAGGGTTTTTTTTGCAAACCCCTCTCCCGTGTTGATTTCTTCAGTATCTTGAGGTCTCTTGGGTTTAATGCATACGAATCGTTAGACCAGAGCATTGTAACTGAGTTAGACGTCAGCTCCTCAGGGAAGAAACTGCTGTTCATTTTTTTTTTTTTGTAGAAGGATGAGTAGAATCCTGGGTGCGACATAAATCAGTAGCAAAATTCCTTAAATGTGTAGCAGATACACAAATGCACTTATATGCTTCCTAAATACAGTAATCCTATGTTACCCACCCATTTTGTTATTTAAAGGCTCTGTTATATTTGAGGTGATAAAAACAAATGAAGTACACTTATTTCTTTAGGAATGTTACAGCTACCTGAGAAAAGTCTGGTTTTAAAGAGCTTTTTATTTTCTCTTATTCCAGTTAGTTCAAACAAACCCTGGACTTCATGTCTGTGTCAGTTTGTCCTACATGATATGGTTTTGAATAGTGTTGAAGTATGCTGCTGTAAGGCTGTAGGATCTCTGTCATCTCCTACTGAAGATGGAGCTGTCTTATGAGGCTACCTCAGGGAACAACAGGTAACTCCAGTGAGCCAGTATTTGTGGATGCCTGTGAAAAAGACAAGTGTACAGATAGTTATTTGATGAGTCAGGGGGACTATCAATATATTAGAGTGCTCGGATTTATAAGTTGCTTCTGTTTGTAGGAGAATATTCTCATTTTTTTTTTTGTGGAGGTGCAAGGAGATGTCTGAATTAGGAACCAGGGGAAGAACATGCAACCAACGGTCAGTAAAAACTGTGAAAGTAGCCGTTTCAAGCAACTAGCCTGCTGTTTGCTGATGGCTATCTCTCCTGGGTTATCTGAATATAATGTGCAGCTTAACTCGTAAAATGCATCATACAGTTGCTTGCTGTCATCGCCTCTGAGTTTTCCATTTTGGTTGTCAGGCTGAAAGTGAGGCTTTAAGATCAAGGGGCCCAAATATTCTATGGGATAATTTTGAGTTATCCTCCCTTTCCCCCTCAAGAACTGAGCAACTCTAAAAGCCAGCCTCTCCCCAAATGATGTTTCTTTTGGCTGGGTCTCCCCATTCACTGGTGAGCTTAATCTAGCAGTGATGAATTTGAAATGGTTCCATTGCAGTGCAGCTGTTTTGTAAGTTATTAGAAAAGAATTGTGCTTTGTGTAGCAGCATCTGTGTTATCGGTGAGAAAAATCAAACGGGTATTTGACATGGTGGAGATAGTTCCATCAGGAATATTGCTGTGTGTGAAATAGGTGAAATGGGATTTACGCCACCATCTGAACATTAACTGGGGCATTTTACCATGCTCCCTTGTTTAGTCTTCTGTGATCCATCATTTCTTTGCTGCTATGCTGTAGTGGCTGTTACCATTTACTACACCAAACACTATAAAAGGGCATTAAAGCAGTTAAAGCTCGAGTCTTGCCTTCATTAAAAAAAAAAAAAAAGAAAAAGAAAATACTGAATTAGGCAATGGAGAAGGCAACCATAGCAATACTTTAGTCTTGCATAAATTATGAAAAGAGAGGCTAGCAATTTATTGTTATAGCTGTCTTAATTAATTATTCCAGAATGGTCAGTGGGTAGAAACAAGTTTGGGTTCTCTTTTGTGTGAATGGTGTGTACTGTCTACTTCCAAAATGGCAGTAGGATTGTTTTCTTCCATCATGATTATATTTTAATTTTATCCTGCATGATTTTGAGGTTAATACACTAACTCTTCTAAGATGTCTAGTTGAAGTGATAACCAAAAAGGGATATAGTAGTTCACAAATTAGAGATGGCCCTGAGTCACTGTGTTTGGTTCTGGGGTAACCTTTGCTGAAGTTCAGGGGTGTTTTGTTCCTCTCTACCACACGTGTTTCAAGGATGGAAAATTCCACCAGTGGAGGGGGATTAGTTAGGCTCTTGCAGTAGGATATGAATAAGGAGGAAAAATTAAGATTATCAGGCAGACTATCTGGAAAGGTCCTGAGATTTGAGAATAATCTTCCAAAGGAAATGATAGGAGGCCCATCCAGTTGGGGTATCTCAAGTAGATGGGCAGACCTTCTGGAGTAAGTATTGTGGGGAATAATTCTGCATTGACTAGGGAAACATAGCTGAAAATATCACTTCAATAGGTTTTCTTTCTGTCACGCTCATTTCTGTGCTTTCCAAAGACTGTGGTTCAAATCTAACCTGGGTTAAAAATGAAAGAAACACTTCCTTTAAAAATAAAGGATGAAATTCTGGCCTTATTGAAAACAACATGAGCCTTACCATTGGCTTCAGTGGGCTGGGAGTTCGTCCCTAGACTCCAGAGGATGTTCATTTTTGTTTCAATATTGATTCCCCAGTCTGGCACTCACCAAAGGATGTAAGTAACCAGAGATTTAAGAAGGTCAGTTTGAGGTGTGCTGGAAAGCTGTGCAGGAGGCAGCCGGCAGAGCACTGTTTTGTATTCTTTCCTTGCTGCTAATGTGAAAAATTTGTCAAACTAACTCTCATCTTCAGTAAAGAAAGAAGCACAAAGGACATATTACACTCTTGGAGAATTGGAATATAAATCTCTATAAAATGAGGCAGAAGGATTTATTGGTATGTAAATAACTTCTAAACAGCCATAGATGGTTTTTATTAACATAGCGCATTGTAAATAATAAATAGAAAATCACAAGACAGAAGAGATGTCTGCTAGCATAGGTTTGTATTTTTAGTGTGCTTTTTGTGTTTGCTTAAATAGGAATTTGGTTTTTTTGGGATGGAATGCTTTGTTGTTCCACAGTGACCACTCCATATCATTAAAGAATGCTGTTGACTGATTCAGAAAGCTGTCTTGTCTTGTCTCGACAAGATATCTTTGCCGAGATGGGCAAGCATATGAGGCAATTCAGGGATGGGCCAAAGAAACAACAATGGTAGCAAGATTGATCAGGATTTAACATCTCAAGTGTCATGTACACATAAATAATGGCTGAAGCTTAGCTAGTAATTGCTGAGTCAAGATCTTCTCTCCAGATAGATGTGGAGTGAGTAATGTGGTGCATCCCAGTGCAAGGAGTCTGCGGGCGGCTCTATCTAACAGAATGGTCGAAATTGGGAAGTTGGAACAAATTTGCCCTGAATTCTATAGAGAACATTCTCTTTTTATCAATATTTGAGCTCCCCAAAACTGTTCTATAGTAGCCCATGGGACTGGCTATGCTATAAACTTGTTCACTTTTTGGCCTTAACTAGGGGATACTTGATCATCAAATCCATAATCACAATAGAGTCTATTTCACAAAAAATGCAGGATGCCGAAACTGAATCCTGAGGAAATCAATACAAATGAAAAGCCAATGCAGTCCGTGAGGCATGGGTGTAATGTGCAGTTTATAAGCATCCAGCTGCATCTTTCCCTATGAGGTGTTCAGGGGTATCCCTATAAGGATCCCACTGCAATAATATAGTTTTGAGGTAATAAAGACAATGATGGAACATCTCAATTGCATAGTCAGATGCAGATGGAAATAAAAGTTCCAGGGATTTGCCGTGTTAATCTAGTTCAGCAATACAAACAAGGAGTCTGGTGATACTTAAAGACTAACAGAATTCTTTATCGCATGAGAAGATCCCCCTTCGTCAGACACTAGAAGATGGGGAACGTACGGAAATCTTCAAGCATCTGACAAAGTAGGATTTTCTCTCACAAAAGCTCATGTGATAAATAGATTTTAGAAATGCCACAGGACTTCTTGTTTGTTTTGATGGCACTAAAAAGCTCTCTTGATGGTGGCTGTTACCTTAAAATCCATGAGAGGCTGAGGATCCCACAGCAGCCCTGAGTTACTACCTCTACTCAGCAGAGAAAGCACGTGTTTCCTCTACTGCATCCTTGAATATTTTCTTTAAACACCAGGATCTCACTCTTCCGTGGGGTGAACTTCATATAGTTCACTAGGTTCTGCAGGTAGGCCAGCAGTACCCCCACATGTCTGATTGGTATCAAGGCCAAGTGACAAATCCAAATGAACTGACAGGGGATAGCTGACTTCTGGAGCGGGAAAGATCAGTGACTGACAGGACCAGTTCAGTCTCATTTCCATATCCACTTCTCAGCTGTCTCCAAAAAGACTCAAGGCAGTCTGAAAACACCAGAAATGCCTCACCAAACCTCTTCAATAATCCTTTCCAAAGAACAAATAGACAATAACTACATAGATTCTCAGGATCAAGAGGCGGTTTCTTGAACAGTGTAAAAGCAGAAAACTCATTACTGCGTGATCTGAGTATTAGCACTTAGTCCCTTCCATGGTGGAAGTGACATGGGCATAAATCAATATTGGAGAGGTAATCACTGTTCCTTCTTATCTGCCATATGTTCCTCTCCATCATTTCTCTGATGACAGTCTTACACTCTTTGCCTCTATGATCTTAGTCTTCACCTCAATGTCCCCCTTGAACATACTTTTTTTTTTTCCTATTTCTTTACTCCCTCCACCACAACACAGAAACCTTTTATTTTGCAAGGGCTGTAATATGCAGTGACCCCTCCGCCTTTGTGTCTCTTGAGAGCAGAGGGTGTCATTTTGTGTGTACCTGGCACGGTTGGTCCTATTCCTGATCAGGTGTTTCGGTGCTGCTGAAATCGGTGTAAACAGGACTGGTTTACTGTTTATTTTCAGAACTCAGGAAGCATAGGCGCGATGGATTTAACTTCACTGTTCAGAAAACTCACCACCTCGCAGGTGAACTCAGTGGCTGAGTAGGAGGTGCTGGAAAGAGACAGCTAAGGCTGAGATTTGAAGAGAGAGGAGACAGGAATATCCATACAGTGAAGCAGTTGCCCTGCAGTAACATTTGGCTGAGGCATACAGGGCCAGGGAGTAGTTGCAGTCAACACATACAGCATTAGTAAAGTGATCTGAGTTTGAGCAATTCCTCCTCCTCTCTGTCTCCAGATTTTGGTTGGGGGGAGGTCCAGTTCCTCGGCCACTGTCACCACTTTCATTTCAGGGCAGGGGAAAGTGTGTGTGACATGCCATCACTTCTGCATCAGACTGGTGAAGAAGCTTTGTTGAAAAGCAGCTTAAACCCGATATCCTTGTTTATCACTTTACAACCTCTGCCTGGCTGTCCTAGACAAACAGGTGTCATGGTATACTGTTCCCAGCAGGCCTTTTCAGCATACAGAACACGAAGAGTAAAGCTTGTCTACATGTGGAGCTAGTCTTGATTAAATCCATGTGTGGACACACTTAGTCTGAAATCTTCTTCTCCATGGTGGCAGATGACAGAGCAAGGAGCAGTGGTCTCAAGTTGCAGTGGCAGAGGTCTAGGTTGGATATTAGGAAAATCTTTTTCCCTGGGAGGGTGGTGAAGCCCTGGAATGGGTTTCCTGTGGAGGTGGTGGAGTTTCCATCCTTAGAGGTTTTTAAGGTCCAGCTTGACAAAGCCCTGGCTGGGATGATTTATTTGGGGCTAGCCCTGCTTTTAGTAGGGGTTGGACTAGGTGACCTCCTGAGGTCCCTTCCAACCCTCATCTTCTATGATTCTGTGACTGGGAGCTTGTCTGCTGTGGCAACCTGAGGTGTGAATTCACCCTGCATTAGTCTACTGTCCTCTAACTCATAGACTCATAGGTCGGAAGGGACCAGTATGATCATCTAGTCTGACCTCCTGCACAATGCAGGCCTCAAAACCTCACCCACTCGCTCCAGCAATAAGCCTGTAACCCAAGGGTCTCAAACTCAAATCACCACGAGAGCCACATGAGGTCTAGTACATTAGCCTGAGGGCCGCACCACTGAACCTTTTCATACAACGATATTGCAAATATGAGTAAAGATAGTGTTGTCATGGGCCTCAGGAAATAGCTTTAGGGGCCGTATGCAGCACGTGGACTGCGTGCTTGAGACCCTTGTTCCAATTGTTTGTGTAGCCAAGCCCTTAGACTAAGGTCTGGCCTACGCTACCAACTTCTGTCAACCAAAGTCAGCTTTTTGCACCAAAACAGCAGTGTACACACTGTAATACCCCCCCTTCCCACTGGCTCAACTCCACTGATCTTGTGACAAAATAAAACCACCTTGACAGGTGGTATAGCACTTTTTGCACCAAACTTTTAGGACAAAGTGGCAGTGTAGACACCTCATTGGTTATGTCTCGGAAAATGGCCTCCAGGGAGCATCCCTCAGTACTTATCCTGACTCTCTGGCCATCAGTTTGAACTTTGCTGTGCTGCAGTCATACACCCATCATCCTTTAAAGTTCCAGGAATTCTTTTGAAATTGCGCTTCCTGCTTGGCCAGCATGGAGAGCTCACATGTCATCTTCCCAACTGACCACGGTGGCTACATGCACCATATGTTCTCCTGCTTAGAGCACAGTGGGCATCAGTATCTAATTGGCGTTTGGTGAGAGGAGGCTGAGCAGTCCCAGCTCTGCTGCAGCCAAAGTAGCTATGATGCCTACATTCAGACAGAGACAGACTATGAATGGGACATACTACACTGCCAAGCAAAAATTGAGGTGCTGTGGCAGAGGTACCAAGTGGATAGGGAGTTAAACAGTCGCTCAAGTGTGGAACAAAAGACCTGCCAGTTCAAAAAGGAGCTGGAAGCCATCCTCAGCGGTGACTCCATCTCCGCCACCCAGAGGCCCATGACTACTTCCATGGGGCCAGGGCAGCAGACGCAGGACCCAGACCCGATGAAGAAGTTGTAGATGATGAAGAGCAGGGGACTGGGTTGTTTCCTGACTTGGCGAGCCAGGACCAATTCTTGACCCCGGAGGGTCTGAGCCAGTCCCAGCTCTATAGCACTGACATGCAGGAGAGGGGAGCTCTGGGAAGTGATGCTGTTGGTCACATGAGGAACAGCTGTCGTTTGCTTGGTTGCATGATACAGCTGGTTGAAGGTATAGAAATGCACAAGAGTATCTGTATTTTGCATGTGCTTCCATTCCTGTTCAGCTATGCAGTGTGGCAGAAAAATGTGCTAATGTACAGCAAAATTTCACAGGATTTGAGGACCTTAGTAACTCAGTCAGAGTTAAGGGTCCATTACAGGACTGGACAGGAAGTTCAGCGGCCTGAGTTGTGCGGGAGGTCAGACTTAGATGATCATATTGGTCTCTTCTGACCTAAAGTCAATGAATCCTCCAGAGAGATTTCTAAAAAAACTTTCCTTGAGGTACCCGTCAATCCTCTGCCTGACCTTCCTCAGCAGAGCTGCTTTATTTCTTCCTCCGTTGTAGGAAACCTTCACACGCCAATCAGCAGTCACTTGTGTAGGTGACATATAGACAAGCAACATGCAGGCAAGCAACAAAGGGATCGGGTTTGAAGCTGCTCATGGGGAGGAGATAGCTTTTAGTGTCCCTGTTTACTCTCAGGAGTGCGATATCAGCATCTGTGGTCCTCGCTGGTGGAAAATGGTGGCAAAATTTGAAATTTCATCCTTATCTGCCTGAATCAATACACCAGTCACTCAGAACCTTTCCCCAGCTTGAGTCCACCGCATCCTCTGCAGATAGCTCACAGAGCCCTGGCTGATCACCGAGCTGTGCGCTTGCCAGGGGATAGTAAAAATGAGGTGTATTTTACAGTAATGCATCAATGCTGTTAGTGGACTGGTAATCATGCTTCTTTTCATTGTTTATTATGCTTCTAAAGATATGCTCTTGTGGGAGGACTCCCACATGCATTTGCTGAGCATCTGCGGCTAGGAAAACAACCATGGAAGGATAAAGAGGAGGTATTCCAGAAACTCCTGCAGTCCTCTAAGGGGTGAAACAATGAGAGAACCAGAATCTGATAGAGAGAGGAGGGCAAGGCAGAGTGATAGCAAGTCACAGAATGCATGATAAAAGCAATGGAGCTGCTGAAGTCACTCAAAACGCTGTAAATTGAGTTAATGCTGGCTCCCCCTGCAACCCATACAGAGTTGCTTTCTATGCCCTCCCCAAGCTTCACCTATACATTCCTACCGAAATCCTGTCCCATCTTGGTGCCCCATTCATTCTACCCCTTCAGACAGCTTCCAGAATGCTTCATCTGGGGGGAGCTCTTCACCCTTAGCTTCATGTATGTTATGGAGCACATAGGAGGGGACTGTAACCATGGGAGTATTTTCCTCATTTAGGTCTAACCTGCCATAAAGGCCTTGCCACTGAGCATTTAATCTGTCAAATGTTTTTTCCTTGTCATGGGGCTCCTGCTGAACTTGTTATTGAAACTCTGCTTGCTACTATCTAGGTTGCCTGTACAAAGCTTCCTGAGCCAGGGCTCTAAGGAGTAGGCTGGGTGTCTCAGGAGCACTTTGGGCATTTCAGCATCCCCCTGTTGGAATCTTTAGATTTGGAAAGAAAATCCCTGCCCATAGCTTTCTGTATAGGCCAGTGTTCCTGGAGATGCATATGTCAAGCACCCTGAAGTCAGTGAAACTCCCACAGTGATCCACAAGAGTCTGCGGTACCATAGAAAAGTACCCCTTTTGATTGATATACTTCATCAGAGGGTGGTTGGGGCCAAAACTGAGATATGTGTGCCATCTCTCAGCCTTCCACAGTTAGGGAGCCCCCTTGCTGCAGAGCTGTATGCATTCATGCACATTGCCAAGGCTTTCAGTCCTTTGTAGCCTAATGTGGTTTATGGCCCTGGACTCTTCTGATAATACCTCAAAGGGTGGACTTTCTGACTCCAAACTGATTAGCGACCCACTGGTAGCAGTCTGCAGTTGCCAGTTTCCACATGGCAATCACCACATGCTTCTCCACTGAGAGGCAGCTCTCATTCTGGTATCCTTGTGCCGCAGGACAGGTGGGAACTCGGCACAGAGCTTCTTAAAGGTGACTTGGTGCAAGTGAAAGTTCTGCAGCCACTGCTTGTCATCCAAGACCTGCATAATGACACCATCCCACCACTTGGTGCTGGTTTCACCTGCCAAAAGTGGTGGTGCACTGTGTGCAGAGGCTCCAGGAATGCAGACAGTAATCCTGCATTATGTGTATGCACAGCACACAGCAGATCAGGTGCCTTGGATTCCTGTAATCTCCTGCATGACCAGTGGCGATGGTTTCAGAATGCTAACAACAGTGGAGAGCAGGGCAGGATCCATTCTTTCAGATAGAGATGGTCAGTGCTCAGGAAACTGGGGCCTTTTAAAAAATGCCGTGAAATGCAGTGAGAACCTCACAGAATGCCAGGATGTAGATCACTGTATCATGGGAGGTTGAGCCTGCACCCGCAGTGCACTGAGATCCCATCCACCTTCTCGTAGCTTCTAGCTACACAAAGTGAGAGTTGCACAGTGAGAGAGCTGCCCACAATGGACTCTTCTTGGTGTCAGTGCTAGAGCACCAAGTGTGGACACACTTCAGTGACCCAGTGAGTGCTGTGTGGATGGGCACAAGTGTTTGTAATTACAGTGTTGTTTGATCATTGCTGTTGACAGAACTTTCTAGTGTAGGCAGGAGCTTTATCATTGTGCTTAATTTATAAAGTGCCCTTTGAAGGAGAACTTGAGGTGGAAACTAGGCTTGGTAAAGAACAGCGTGGCACCTAAAGTGAAGAGGCAAGATAGGAGTTGGTAGAAGTCGCAGGCTTGTGGGATGATACCTGTCTCCACAATCTTGGAGTCTTGCTTTGCCTTTCCAGTAAGCAGACCACAGTGGTTGCTTGCTTTGGCGCAGTCTATAAATTTGGTGACTAACTCCCTTGGCTTTATGCTTTCATTGCTGCTAGTGTTAACAGTCATCAGACTTGGCAGTGCCCAGTTTAATGCCTGTACTTCAAGACATTTTTGAATGAAGCCCTTTAATCCCCTCCTGAACATTGCAGTGGCAACATAAACATGCAAACCCTGGCAGTAAAATATAATGAAGGATATCAATATGAAATCAAGCTGTTAAACTCCCTTGGTGACAGGCAGTAAATCTGCAGCCTGGTGCATTCCTTTTTTAATATATAGTAAGGCAAGCAGCTTGTTTTATGTCATCTTGTCTCACAGGCTCTTACAGATGGTGGCTTTCTCAGTACCAGTGGGTAGGTGGAAGGGTGACTTTCTGTTTTATCACCGTACGTCTCCTTAGGACTTCAGTTGTTCTCAGCTATAGGTACTTATGGCTTTCACAACTGCTACTTCCAGGGTCTCACTTTTTATCTTAAAGACTTCTGTGGTGGCAGTCTGAAGCATGTGCTCTTTCTTGCCATGACACATGAAAAAGCTGCCATGTTTTCTTTTCAGAACAGCGAGCGTTGTGGGCTAACTTGCAGCTGCTCAGGAGGCTGTTGGTACCCTGCCAGTGCCAGAGAAAAACAAGCAAGGAGTCCTGTGGCACTTAAAGACTAACATATTTATTTATCACATGAGATTTTGTGGGAGAAAATCCCACTTCATCAGGTGGTTTGAAGTCATCAAAGCATGTGATGAAGTGGGATTTTCTCCCGCGGAAGCTCATGCAATAAATTAATTTGTTAATCTTTAAATGCCACAGGACTCCTTGTTTTGCTGAACTAGACTAACATGGCTACCCCTCTGGAACTTTCTAGAGAAAAGTTACCTTTAATGTTTTCCAGTTGTTCAGGATCCCTAACCCTTGCTTATTTTCAGCAGTACTTAAAATTGTACCCCACCCCTTCAGTGATGGTTTCTTGCCTGCCCTTTCTGTCTTCAGTTGTTCAGATTTCACATTCCCAGAGATACTTGGAAAAGATGTCCATTCCTGTCTGGAATAGGCAGCTGCAGGTGTCAGTCCTTGACTTTAGTAACATCCGTCTCTTGACGACGGAGACACGTGTGTTTAAAAAGCTTCTAAGACTTATGTCTGGCTATCTACAGGCAACAGTATGGTCTATGCCAGTGGTTCCCAACCTTTTCTCTGCTGTGGCACACCTTGATACCTTCAAATTTTTCGAGGCACACCACCATTAAAAAGCTCATGAATATTCAAATTAACTTTAATGATTATTCATGAACCATGGCACAGTGTTTCAGAAATGCTGCTATGTGGAGTAGTAGGGGTAGCAGAACAGGGGTGGGAAAACAGGGGAGGTCAGGAGTAATTTGCAGTGGCAGGAGTGAGTGTGGAGAGCAGAGCAGGGCAGGGGTGGCAAAAGAGGACAAGGGCAGCCATGTGGGGAACAGTATGAGGGTGGCAAGAGAGGAGAGAGGAAGGGAGCACAAGCGTGGCTTTGTGGGGGGGGGCAGGGGGGAACCTGGGGAGTGGGAAGGTAGGGGAGGGGAGCCCCACTTCCCCCTTCTCCACAGTGGCTCCCTGCCACCCAAGGCAAATCCTTACCCCACTGCTGCTCCCTCCCACACCAGTGGGTCCTGTCCTCCCCCCAGCCCCCGTTGCCTGTGATGGACCCTCCCATCACTGCAGGGGCCAGAACTAGGCCTCCAGCCCCTGGCTACGTCCCCACAGCCACCCCATCCCCCAGCTACACTTACCCCCAACCAAACAGCCACCCCACAACCCCAGCTGCACACCCTCTGCTATACATCCACTCCCATCCACCTTTGCTACACACACACATCTGCCCCACACAATCTTCAGCAGCCTTCCCCCCAAAAGCCCTTACCTGGACTGTTTGCAGGCTGGCGGACACAAGCTGCTCCGCCCTGCAGGGGGAGATTCACACACTCCCAGCTTCTCCCAGCTCTCTGATGACTGGCCGTAAGGTGGAGCAGGGTTTAAGGTGGAGCCACTGAAATGCTGCTTTCTGGCTGCTCATCCTATTTTTAGGGGGACCCCTGGAATTCAGCATTCCAGTGCCATCCTCTATTTTTAGGGGGGGCTGGAATGCTGCCTGCCTAAAAATAGGGGACCCCTGAACTGTGTTCCAGTGCCTTCCCCCTTACTTTAACCTCTGCCTTTTCTCAGCCCTGCACAGCTCATGTGGTTGGGCTGAGCAGGGAGGGAACTTTAACTCCAGCTCTTGGGGATGCTCGCGGCGCACTTTGGGTGTTGCCGCGGCACACTGGTTGGGAACCACTGGTCTATGCAAGACTAGTCAGAAGTGGGATTTTCTCCCATGAAAGCTCATGTGATAAATAAATCTGTTAGTCATTAAGTGCCACAGGACTCCTCACTTTTTTTGCTGAATTTGATCACAGTCTCATTCAGCAGTGTGCTAAGGAACAATAGGATGTGATCGTAAGTGTTTAGCACACCACATTGTATTAGGAATGTGTAGCAACATGCTCTCAGATGTGCACTGCATGATTACAGGTGTATGTGACCACAGATTTTTCAGGTGTTGTGATAGTCTTTGCTGGTCTTGAAGTCTGATATATATATATATATATATATATATATATATATATCTCGAGGGTTGACTGTAGCTACAACCCTCGAGACCGATTACCAAGGCTCGTGGGAGAAGTACCATCAGATAGTATGCTAGAAGATGCCAATAGAGCCCTAATGACAATTCCTACTACCACCATCACTGAAACCAATGAACTGGTATATGCGACAGCCTCTGTAATCCTGGAGATGCTTGGCTACATGATCAAGAAGAACAGCAATAGATATCCTCCAACCTCATTTTCCAGGGAGGGTAAGATCAAGGCAACCCGGAGAGAAGTTAGCCGGCTGGTGGAACTACAGAAGGGTGTAGAGATTAAGGATAAGACTCAGCTACTGAGAAAATACAAGGGCCTGACTCCATCTGAAGCCCTAGAGACTGCTAAGCAAAGGCTCACAGCACTGGCCACCAGGCTAAGGAGATACACTAGAGAAGCAGAGGCCAAAAAGATAAATGCCCTGTTCTCCAAAGAACCATCCAAGGTGTACTCCCAACTGCAGTGCAACAACACAATAACAGCAGAGCCACCAACAGCAGAAACTGAACAGTACTGGAAGAACATCTGGGAGAAAGAGAAGACTCATAACACCAGTGCAAAGTGGCTGCAGGACCTGAGAACAGACCACAGCAATCTCCCAGAACAGGAACCAGTCACCATCACAATAGCCGACATCCAACAGCGGGTCAAGAACATGAAGAGCTGGACAGCACCTGGCCCGGACATGATCCACACCTACTGGCTAAAGAAACTAACAGCAGTGCATGAACGCCTAGCAGCACAGATGAACCAGCTGCTAGCAGCAGGCTCCCACCCAGACTGGCTAACACAAGGAAGGACAGTGCTGATCATGAAAGACCCCCAAAAGGGAACAGCACCATCCAACTACCGGCCAATAACCTGCCTCCCCACAACATGGAAAGTCCTATCAGGCATCATAGCCGCCAAGCTACAGGACCACGTGGGCCAGTACATGAGCACAGCTCAGAAAGGCATTGGGAACAACACCAGAGGCTCAAAACACCAGCTGCTCATAGATAGAGCAGTCACCCAAGACTCAAGGTCTAGACAGACCAATCTGAGCACAGCCTGGATTGACTACAGGAAAGCCTACGACTCAATGCCGCACACATGGATCTGTGAATGTCTGGCGCTATACAAAGTCAACAGGACACTAAGGACCTTCCTCAAGAACTCAATGGGACTGTGGAAGACAACGCTGGAAGTCAACTCAAGACAGCTTGCACAAGTGGCCATCAAGTGCGGCATATACCAAGGTGATGCGCTGTCCCCGCTGCTGTTCTGCATTGGCTTGAACCCCCTCAGCCAGATAATCACAAGGACTGAATATGGATACAAGTTCAAGAGTGGAACTACCATCAGCCACCTCCTCTACATGGATGACATCAAGCTGTATGCTAAGAATGAACGAGACATCGACTCGCTAATCCACCTGACACGGATCTACAGTGAGGATATTGGGATGTCATTCGGACTGGAGAAGTGTGGCCGGATGGTAGTAAAGAGAGGAAAGGTAGTCAAGACTGATGGGGTGGAACTACCAGCAGGCCACATAGCAGACATACAGACCAGCTACAAGTACCTTGGCATCCCACAGTCACATGGGACTCACGATGAGGAGGCAAGGAAGACAGCAACTTCCAAGTACCACCAAAGGATAAGACAGGTCCTGAAGAGCCAGCTCAATGGGAAGAACAAGATCCACGCCATCAACAGGTACGCCCTGCCAGTCATCAGATACCCTGCCGGTATAGTGAGCTGGCCAAAGGAGGACATGGAGGCTGCCGATGTGAAGACCCGGAAGCTCCTCACAATGTACGGAGGTTTCCACCCCAAGTCCAACACCCAGAGACTGTACGCCAGCCGGAAAGAAGGTGGGCGGGGTTTGGTGAGTGTCAAAGCCACTGTCCTGGATGAAACCCAGAGCATCCAGGAGTACATCAGTAAGATGGCACCCACAGATGAGCTGCTGAGAGAATGCCTGAGGCAGCAGCAGCAGACATGGGAGGAAGATCAAGCAGAAGAAGTGCCATGGCAAGACAAGACCCTGCATGGAATGTACCATCGACAGATAGCAGAGGTGGCTGACATTGGGAAATCCTACCAGTGGCTGGAAAGGGCTGGACTGAAAGACAGCACTGAGGCACTGATCATAGCAGCACAAGAACAGGCACTGAGCACCAGATCCATTGAAGCAGGGGTCTACCACACTAGACAGGACCCAAGGTGCAGACTGTGCAGAGAGGCCTCAGAGACAGTCCAACACATAGTGGCAGGATGTAAGATGCAGGCAGGAACAGCATACACTGAACGGCACAACCAAGTAGCTGGCATTGTGTACAGGAACATCTGCACAGTGTATGGGCTAGACCCTCCCAAGACCAGATGGGAGATCCCACAGAAGATCGTGGAGAATAACAGGGCTAAGATCCTGTGGGACTTCCAGATCCAGACAGACAGGCAGGTACTGGCCAATCAACCAGACATCGTGGTAATAGACAAGGACCAGAAGACAGCGGTGGTGATAGATGTTGCTGTCACTTGGCACTGCTACATCAGGAAGAAGGAGTATGAGAAGCTGGAGAAGTACCAGGGCCTGAAAGAGGAACTAGAGCGGATGTGGAAAGTGAAGGCCAAAGTGGTCCCGGTGGTGGTAGGAGCACTCGGGGCTGTGACTCCTAAGCTGGGAGAGTGGCTCCAACAGATCCCAGGAACAACATCAGAGCTCTCTGTCCAGAAGAGTGCAGTGCTAGGAACAGCTAAGATACTGAGGACTTCGCATCACTTTTTTTCGCTTTGCAAGTAAAACCATTTTCCCCTTCCTTAGCTACCAGCTTTGGAAAATCGCTCTGGAGTCAGAAAGCCAAACTTTGTACTTTCTGGTTCATGAATCACTAGTAATAAAGGCCAAGAATTAAAAAAGAGGGTGCCCAAATGTAGGCTGTGAAGGTGATATTTAATCACCTGCATAGTCATGGTTCTGATCCAAGGTTTTTCTGTAGCCATCAGTGGGCTTGGGTCAGGTTCTTGCCTGGTAACCTGATTTTTTTTCAATCGTGCTGACAATCCAGCAGCTCCTGGTGAAAGCAAGGGGAGCTATGCTGAGTGTAGTTTTTCTGAAAATCAGACATCTTATTCAGGAATCTAACTTTAACTGTTCATTTAAAAATTACTTTAGCCAGACTTTTCCAGATCCAATTCTATGCTTGTTTGACTAGACAAGCCTGTTGCCTTTAAGTGGATTGCACAAAAATAACCAAGGGAAAATATGAACTTGCACTTAGATTGTAGCTAACATTTGTTTTGATATGCAAACCAGAATAAACTCCAGCACACTATGCTGTAGCTATGGTGTGTCTGCTGAGCCAAAAGGGAGTAAAAGGAGGTTTCTAAAAAAAAGATTTCAGGAACTGAAGTTGTGTGTCTGGCACTCATGGGACAGGCTTATAAAGGAAGAAGGGGTTGTTTATATGCAATCTCTTTTCTGACCTGAACTAAAGCTTAAAGCTGTTGGCATGCACGAATGAGGGAAGCTGGTCTTCTGGATATTCTGGGACATGTTTCTCCCACATAGGGAATGAAAGGGCCTATTAAGTCATCCCATTCTTTCCTCTGTCAGTGCAAGATTTTACCTGCTGATCCTTTGTCCAGTCTAATAATTAGATGCCTGGAGTGATTTGACTTTCTGTATTTCCCTTGGAGGTTTGTCTGTGGTATAATGGACTTCACCAGAGGGGAATTTTTTAATCCTGTTATTCCTAGTCTTGCATGCCTGCATGTCTCCCTCTTTCTCCTTTTGTGTTTATGCTCCTCAAATACTCAATTACATCTCCCTTAAGTGTGATTCAATATGGCTGCATGTGCCTTTCACTGCACATCAATTGCCCCGTGCATTGAACAGCCTGCTCAGCGAGATTGCTCCTTCGTTCCACGCTATGAGGAGGTGGTGCAGGAGAAGGATGTGCTTGTTGTATCTTATCTCCTAGAAGTCCAGAGTAGCACGCCCATACTTTCAGTGCGCTTTCCCACCTTCTTGAAGAGCTTGGTGTGCATCCCGAGCGGCTTGGATGCCTAATGCTGTGCTTTTCTGTTGTTTTAAATATTCATACGAGCAGAGTGGCTGGGTGACTTAATGAAACACTATGGTGGTCTGAATCGAAAGCAAAAGTGGACACCCAGTCAGTAGTCTGTAATATTGACTTATTTTTACCCCTTTTAAATGTTAAGAAATTGAAATGAATCCATGTGCAGAAAAAACATCAGTTGAAAACAAAACTTTGTTCTTATGATACTTAATCTTGATACTTAATACGTCATCTTGATCTTAAGTGAAAAATAACTGGTGCTTATACTATAGACAAGGTGACTGTACACAGGGCTACTTACCTTCTGTGTTCCTCAGTGCTGATTGGTGGATCAGTTAAGTATGTATCTGAAAGTTAAAGAAGAATAATCATAATAAAGGAGAGAGTGTCATAGAGGTGGAGAAAGGAAAAAACAAATCTCTATTTGTGATCTTGAGGGAGGGAGGGTAGATGTGATCTAAACTACTCTTTGATAGATGAGGTGAATGGGCTCCATTTTACTATATCTTGTATTGTAAATTTCCTGGAGAAAAATCATTCACCCACTATGTTTCTTCAGAGCGTATCCATGCTTCCATCCATCCAAGCATTGCAGAGAACTCAGTGTTGAGAGGTGGTCTCCATTGTTTGTCTGTACAGCACCTAGCACACTGGGGGTTGGATCCTTGACTGGTTCCCTGGGCACTACTGGAGTATAAATATGCAGCCTCTGCTTCCTTTTAGATTCAGTCCTACACAGTGCTCTGCACTCCTAACAGGTGCTTGCTGCCCATGCTTTCTGCTTCAGACAGTGGGAATCACGTTCACTCTCAGCACCTTGCTCTTGAAGAGGGAGTATCTTGACCTTTATTTGTTTGCAGTGTGCTTTGAATCTCAGCAGTGAGCTGCTGTAGAATTACAGTGTATTAATGAAGACTAAAGTAACATGCTGAAGGAATGTGCCAATGTTTAAGAACGTTTATTTTTTGGAGCACTGCTAAATAATCTGCTCCTCTGCTTTCAGGTCACTGGCAGGATGGGGGTCGTAAGTCAGACTCTCCTGCCGTTAATTTCCAAACGGATAGCCGTGTTAGTCTAGTCCAGCAAAAAAACAAGGAGTCATGTGGCACTTTAAGACTAACAGATTTCTTTTTTGCATGAGCTTTTGTGGGAGAAAATCCCACTTTGTCAGATGCTTTGAAGATGGGGGAACTTACAGAATGGAATGAAAATAAATGCAAGGGGGTGTAAAACATAGGATCAGGTCATACAGTAACAGCAAATCAGAGCAGTTGTTAGGTTCAAACCATGGGAAGCCTGAAGTCAAATTACCTTTTGTAATGGGAAAAGAACCTGTAGTCTCGATTCAGTCCTGCTTTCACAGAATTTAGCTTGCATATTAATTCAAGTTCAGCTGTTTCTCTTTGAAGTCTTGATGTCCCAGCCACATCTCTGAGGACAGTCGTTAACAAATCATTTATCGAGTGATTAGAAAGATGGAAGTGCTCAGCAACTGGTTTCTTTGTTTTGTGATTTCTGATATCAGCTCTATGTTCATTTATCCTTTTGCGCAGCGATCGTCCTGTTTGTCCAATGTATAAGGCGTTGGGGCATTTCTGGCACATGATGGCATAGATCACATTAGTAGATGAGCAGGTAAATGAGCCTTTGATGGAGTAGCAGGCTTGATTAGTGCCTATGATGGTATCTGTTGTGCAGATATGTGGGCAGACTTGGCAGCGTGGTTTGTTGCAGGGATGTGTGCCTGCTTCAGTGTTTCTGTTGTTAGATCTGTAGTTGCTGATGAGTATCTGTTTAAGATTGGGTGGCTGTCTGTAGGCAAGGAGAGGTCTGTCTCCCATCAAAGTCTCATTTACCTGCTCGTCTAAAAGGATAAATGAACACAGAGCTGATATCAGAAATCGCAAAATAAAGAAACCAGTTGCTGAGCACTTCCATCTTTCTAATCACTCGATAAATGATTTGTTAACGACTGTCCTCAGAGATGTGGCTGGGATATCAAGACTTCAAAGAGAAACAGTTGAACTTGAATTAATATGCAAGCTAAATTCTGTGAAAGCAGGACTTAATCAAGACTATGGGTTCTTTTCCCATTACAAAAGGTAATTTGACTTCAGGCTTCCCATGGTTTGAACCTGAAAACTGCTTTGATTTGCTGTTACTGTATGACCCAATCCTATGTTTTACACCCCCTTGCATTTATTTTCATTCCATTCTGTAAGTTCCCCCATCTTCGAAGCATCTGACAAAGTGGAATTTTCTCCCACAAAAGCTCATGCAAAAAAGAAATCTGTTAGTCTTAAAGTGCCACACGACTCCTTGGTGTCCCCCCCCCTCCTGCTATTAAAATAGCTGGTAGATGTAGGAGATAGCACCTGACACGTGGCCTGGAGAGCATAATTTGATGTGGCACTGGAGTGAAAAATGCTGGGTGAGATTTTTCTTTTTAGTGCACTCAGATACAAAGTTTTAAAAAAACTTTCTAGTAAAATAGATCAGGGTCAAGTGGGGATTCATACAAGCCCTTAGATGAGTCATGCTCAGGGACAGTGGAGACATGCAAGTGTGGTGTTCCCACTCCCACACCTAACTCTGGGATTTCTGACAGGTTGGAGAGGTTCTCTGTTTCACTGGACTAGTGCGCTTCAATTTTAATACTCGGTATTTCTGTAAGACAAAAGAATTGTCAGTCGAATATGTCTCTAGTTGACTAACACCCAACAGCCATAACTCCTGCTGGACCAAGTTTTATAAGTCCTGTGAATCATGTCAGAGGAGTCAAGGATGTTCTGACCGATCCAGTTACAATTAATTTTAAACTTCCACCAACCTAATTTTCAAGGACGATAGCAAACATTTCAGTTATTTGAATAATAGAAAAAAGACTTGTGTATGGAACAGCCGTGGAGCAGTGAGCAGGAAGTTGGCACATCTGGTTATTTATGTTCCCAACTCTTCCATTAATGAAGTGTGTGATCTTAGGGCAAGTTGCGTTCCCAGCATGTGCCTTAGTTTCCCCATCTGCTAAAGGGGAAGAATGAAGAAAGGTGCTCTGAGATCTGTGGATGAAAAAGTGTACATCAAAAGTTCATGTGAAAGGCTGTTAGTGTTAACCTAATTTCTAAGTGCAATAGCAAACTTCAGTTATCTGAATAAAAGAATTGCTTCATAGATAGCTGTTCTCATATTCAGAGCTTTTGCAGTCTTATTTTTCAAACACATGGGATATTGGGGTGTGACTACTAGCTGGAAAAATGCTTGGATTGGGTTTTTCTGTCTGTTAGCCATGTGTTCACAATGATAGTTCAGTGGTAGGTAGATGGTTACAGTTGGGCTGTGAAGGGAAAGGGATTCAGCAGTCAAGCTGAGTGATTGAGAGATGTCATATACATTTTATGAAAAAAGAACTAAAATTGGTCTCCTCATCCTCCTTCCAGCATTCAACTGCAATGAGTTTATCCCAGAGCAGTCTCCAGCTTTATTTCAAGGCCTTGGGCCCTTTTCTCTCAGTGTTTTACTGCTCACCTTTGCCATTTGCCATGTCTAGGAAGTTTGCTTTCTCTGGGGATAATTTTCTAAAATGTTTAAACCAGGGTTTGACAAAACCTGGCACCATGTCACTGCGATGACCAGGGTTTGTAGCCTGTCTTCTAGTTCTGCTGTGGAAATACAGTGGAGGAGCACCCTCTGGTGACGAAAAATAAAACTTGGTGCCTAGATGGGAGCCAGTTTTGTCAAGGCCTGGTTTAAACACACCCTCGTGAAACTTTCCCAGTGGCTGGCATACTTGGAGAATTCTTGGATGTTTTGTGGATTGTTTGAAAGAATACCATCCAGTTCATCTTTATATCCTGTCTAGGCCCCTGAATAAGGAAGTGTATTTTTTCTAGGACAGTAATACATCCATGCTACCACTCTGGAAACCGGTCATTCAGTGCGGTGAGCTTTTAAATCATGTCTGTTGCCACCAGCCTAACAGAGATGTAGCATTTCTTCAAAATTGCCACATGGAAACAGCCTATACTGCTTGATTCCTCAACATGACTTAAAATTGGTAATTGGGAGTGATTTAGATTTCAGAATCTACAGCAGGAACAGTGAGGAATCCTGGAAGTCCTTGGACCCCGCTGATTATTTTTCTGTGCCTGTGCTTTGATTGTCTCCCAGGTCAGTGAAGTCCTTGAGCTGAGCTTGAGGCTGGATGATTTGAAGTGGTTTTCTTAGTTACCCTGTAAAATCTCACTGCTTTTTTTTTTCTTTGTCCTTTTTCTGAGTTTGGGAAAAATTGCTTCCCTGGCATACTGTTCTAACTCAACTCAGAGTTAATTGCCTACAGTTACAATATTTACTGGATGGCAGAATATTTGTGCTTCTCTGAGGTGAGCGTTTCACTCTGTATGCATGTGTGGGGCATGGGTGTTGACAGGTGACGTTCTCGAGCAGTGCCACCATGGTGACTTTAGAAGTAGTAACTGTGATAGGGTCTTTCTGCTTTTGTTTTTATGAAAAGCCTAAATGATGATTTCCTATCTTAATTTCTGAACTATGTCACTTGGATGGTAGAATTTTTTTTTTCCAGTTTTTATAAGTGTTTTTTATTTGAGTAGTTTAGTTTATTTACTGTATAATGCAGAGTCATTCAATATTAATAAAACACCTCAAAACTCTCCTTTCAGTTTGCCCTCTAATTGTGATGTTGGTTGATTAAATGAAATTTTTACCACACCTCCCAACCCCTTTGTACTAAAGGGAAACAACCCTACATCCTTAGTGCAAACTCTAAGACCCATCTGAGCTGGTAACCGGGCAGAAGTTTATTGTTTGTTTGCAGAGTTTTCTGGGACTTTCATCACTGTGGTATCGAGGGGTGTCTCAAATGATAATATGCTGACTGCCATAAGGTATGGTGAGAAGTGCCAGGAGGGCAGAAGCACCCCTGGCCTGGAAGAAGATCCAGAGCTCTGGCTCCGGGACTTGGGGCTTGCATGCTTTAAGTGTGCCGCTGCGGCGGACCCAGAGCTCTGGTGCTGGGACTCGGGGCCCACGTAAGCCCGGAGCCAGTGAAGCCCCTGCAGGGGGTAGTAGCCGTATTAGTTTCTGGTGTGGTGTAACAGAGCCCGCTACTGTCTGAGTGCCTTCTCGTGGCTAGAGATGGTTTCCCTCCTCAGGACTCCATAACAAGCCTACCCCATCCTCAGGACTTTTCAGTGACATTGGCACCAAAAGAGGCTCATGGCCCCTCTTGATGGAGTTTTTATTCAGTTCTTTTTTTTTTCCCCCCAAGCAGTAAACCCAAATCTGAAAACACCACCATAGTCATTCCACAGCTGCACAGAAAGCCGTGCCCTCAGGGGGTCTCCTTAAAACTTAGTACCAGGGTCTCTCTCAACCTCCCTCCATTGCAGGGTTGTAGCTGCCTGCTGCTCTTATACTAGCATTGTCTAACCCAGCTCGGGTGTGCCTCTTCAGTGATCACGGGTGGCTAGCTACCCTGTTATGCAGGGCAGTGTTATTTAAACTCAGTTAAGTATAATACTAATAAAGAATTATTTCCAACCTATTCCCAGATACAAGAGGGCATTGTGTCTCAAGTATTTCTACACAATGACATGCACTTGATGCAGAGCCACGCGCCAACACCCAAGACGAACGGAGTTGCGGCTGTTAAATTCCCAAAGTGGTGAACCTAGCCATGGCTGAATGTTGTCCTCACTTGCTTAATAGGAATTAATGCACAGCCCTGCTCCCTAGAAATTGGAACCATTTAAAGAACGTGATAAAAGAAATGAATAGCTGTGCTATTTCATTGTGCTCGACTGTCTATTAGGGTGTTATTGCTGGGAAGAAAATTGCTAAGCTCCCGTAATTACAGGCAGAGAAGTTGCAATAGTCATACTAAGGCTGGCTCATACTTTGTTACAGCCTTTCTGCAGATAACTGTCATGATTCATGCTTGGTCTCTGCCTCAAGTTAAGTGTTCATAGATACCAGGGCCAGAGGGGAAATTTGTGATCATCTACTCTGACCTTCAGAAAGGAGGACACAGAACTTGCCCCACACAATTGCTAGGTTATAAAAACATCTCCTACTGATTTAAAAATTTCAGTGAGTTTGTGGCAAATCCACTGCAAGCTTGGGTAGGTTGTTCCAGTGGTTAACTGCCCTCCCTCTCAAAAAGTTGCGCCTTATTTTCTGTCTGCAAACCATGTTATTGTTAAGGTTGAACTTTTTGCTTTGTAGCTTTAAATAACAGTTTCTGTGCTGAGGAGCTGGTTTTCATAACCATTGAGCACCTGCAGTCCCCCTGAGGTCAATGGTACTGGAACCTAAACAAGACAGCTGACATAATGGGATGATGTGCCAAGGGTAGGAGGGAAGCTATGCCACAGACCTAGGCACCCAGCTGACTCGGTTGATGAGCACAGTTCAGATTGCACAGATATTCTGGGGCTGGCACCATCCTCGCTGTGTGTATCAAATACTCCTTGTCGAAGGGGTGATGAAAGCAGAGGAAAGACCAACGGTTCCTTACAGCCAGTTGCCACCATTGGTGCGACATGACGACCATTTTATTGCAAACATTCTACGCGGGGGTTGTGTGTTCTGTGTGGCGCAGTGCTGTGGCGATGCCGTGGCTGGTGAGCTGTCTTCCTGGCTGGGGAGCTCCCTCTGAACCAAGCACATTTCTCAGGAATGTGGGAATGTGGTAACTCCATTCCTTGAGAATACAATTTGAGCTATGACATAATCCCTGTAGCAAGTGAGGAGTCATTAGCAGGTTCTTTCTTACTGCAGTTGGTGGAGCGGAGCTGCGCGTCTGGATTCTGCTCATTCCTTGGTATTTTCTCATGCTCTAAATGCTAACAGGTGGCACCCTTCACCAAGGGGAATGGGTGGGGGTGAATTATGTTTTAAATCATTCAGCACCTTGCAGTGGCTTCCCATGTGTATCTGAGCCATCAAGCCTACCTCCAAAATTGTGAATATATTCTTTATACGAGAGCTGAACCTTGTACGCTGAAGGGGGCTGCTGAGCTGTTTCTATTGCTGGTCAGGTTACCACCACCTCAGGTTTGATCGGCTATCAGGAATTGGATGGCATGGAAAAGAGCTGAGCAAAAAGATAGCCATGAACCCCAGATGCCCCCGCCTGGCGTAAAGTTAGGTTATTGGATAGTTTACAAACGTATCTGGATGAAAGGGCTGTTTATGGTGGAGACTGGGAAGGTTGGCAGAGACTAGTGTATTGAAATGGGCTGTGGTTAGGTTGGATCCTGAGGGCCAAGCCAATGAATGCCGAGGATCTCTAGTCTCTGCGAGTAGTCTGGTGGTAGGAGAGGGGAATGGAGGCCTACTTTGAGTGGTTCCATTCCCCTCGTCTCTCCGGCACTCCCTACTTCTCTGTGTCTCAGTTCATTCCTCTGAAAATGGGCTGATTGCTTGATGGCTGGTGTGAGGTTAAGTCATGAAGGTGTAAGTGCTTTGGGATCCTCCCATGTGAGATGAGACAGAAGGAGAAAGGGGGATTAGTATGAAGAGACATCACAAAGAAGACAGTTTTTTAGTCTCTTAATTTGGAATTGGGAAGCAGCCTTGGTGGATTCAGAGTTCTCTGGTAATTCAGAATGTCTCTCCTTGCAGGCGCACTTGCCGTTGATGGTTCTTTTTCCAGAGACAGGATGACTCTCTGTGGAATTGGAGTTCTGCTCCTTACGGATTCCTATTCTGTCAATGTCAGCACTTCCATTGGCGAGTAAAATATACATGTGAACGACCAGAAACTTTGGGTTTTTATTCACTGCTCCAAGAGTTCCATCTCGTACAGGATCAGAGGGGTGGAAGCAGCAGAGTTGAAATAGCTCCTGTGAGATTTATCGGTGAACCTCTAGGCATTGTACTGTGCTTTGCAATGTACAAAGTACATTGTAACAGTGGCCGCCTGAGAGTGTAGATGAGTTCAGAGGCAAAGGGTTTGTAGTTATGTGAGGGAGCTTCACTCTCACCTTCTTCGTATTTTCCGTAAAATCTGTGAGCTGCTACCGCAACAGTGTCAGCTGCCTACTGGCATTTTAGCACATGTTGCTGAACACTGTTTGGAATAAGCAAGGAGTCCTGTGGCACTTTGAAAGACTAACAAACTCCTTGTTTGATTTGCTGAACTAGACTAACATGGCTACACCTGTGGAACTGTTGGGAATGGATCTAAACAATGTTTAAAACACCATCAGCATCTCTAGAATAGCTGGTTGTGATTTATGCCATCATGGGCCAGAAATGCCCCTCTTCCTTATACATTGGACAAACAGGACGGTCTCTGCGCAGAAGACTAAATGGGCACAATTCTGACATCAGAAATCACAACATTCGAAAACCAGTAGCTGAGCACTTCAGTCGTTTTGATCATTCCATTGACTAGTTGCCAGTCACTGTACTCAGGGAAATGAATAAAGCAAACAGCTTCAGAGAGAAACTACTGAATTGGAATTCATTTACAAATTGGACTCTCTCTGTTCAGGGTTAATAAGGGCTTTGGATTTTTTTTTCTCATTTTGACAGTTGATTTGACCTCATCTTCTAAATGCTGTTCCCTAGTTTTTGAATCTTAACAACTACTTTGATTTGCTGTTAATGTGAGCTGATCCCATGACTTACACTTTCCTACATTTATTTTCCTCCCATTCTGTAAATTCCCCCATCTCTGAAGCATCTGAAGTGGGATTTTCTCCCATGAAAGCTCCTGGGAGTCGGTCCTGGGGCCAGTTCTGTTCAATATTTTCATTAATGATCTGGATGATGGGATAGATTGCACACTCAGTAAGTTTGTGGATGACACGAAGCTGGGGGCAACGGTAGACACACCGGAGGGCAGGAAGATGATTCAGGAAGACCTTGACAAGTTGGAGCAGTGGGCCAATTGAAATCTCATAAGGTTCAACAAGGATAAGTGCAAAGTCCTGCACTTGGGACAGAAAAAACCAGTGCACTGCTACAGGCTGGGGAGTGATCAGCTAAGAAGCAGCACCGTAGAAAGGGACCTGGGGGTCCTGGTGGATGGGAAGCTGGATATGAGTCAGCAGTGTGCTCTTGCTGCCAAAAAGGCCAATGGCATACTGGGCTGCATCAAAAGAAGTATTAGCAGCAGATCAAGGGATGTGATCATTCCCCTTTATTCAGCACTGGTGAGGCTGCATCTGGAATACTGTGTCCAGTTTTGGGCTCCCCACTACAAAAAGGACGTGGACAAATTAGAAAGAGTCCAGCGGAGGGCAACAAAAATGATCAAGGGGCTGGAGCACAAGCCCTATGAAGAAAGACTGAAGGAACTAGGCTTATTTAGCCTGTAGAAGAGAAGACTGAGGGGGGATTTGATAGCAACCTTCAACCACCTGAAGGGATGCTCCAAGGAGGATGGAGCTTGGCTGTTCTCAGTAGTAAAAGAGGATGGAACAAAGAGCAATGGTTTCAAGTTGCAGCTGGGGAGGTCGAGGCTGGATATTAGGAAAAACTTTCTTACTAGGAGGGTGGTAAAGCATTGGAATGGGCTACCTAGGGAGGTGGTGGAATCTCCGTCCTTGGAGATGTTTAAGGCCCAGCTGGATAAAACTCTAGCTGGGATAATTTAGTGGGAGTGGTCCTGGTTTTTTTAGCAGGGGGTTGGACTAGATGACCTCATAAGGTCCCTTCCAACCCTATGGTTCTATGATTTTATGATAAATAAACTTAGACATTAAGTGCCACAGGACTCCTTGCTTGTTTTGCTGAACTATACTAGCAAAGCTACCCATTTGGAGTTTGTCTTAGGGATCTAGTGTCATTTGTTCATGTTTGCGTTGAGATAAGTTTTGATTTATGCAGGAATGAGGTTCCATGCTGGAGCTGGTAACTTGTCAGTAAGTATGGGGAGATGTAAGTGTGCACAAAGACCACTGCCACCTCCCATTCCTCTTACTTCCCTCACCCCGTTGGCATGAGAGTTGTTTCCAACCTGCAAAGTTTGGATCCAGATCTTTTCAATTTTCTTCAGAGCTGGAGGGTGTTTAGACCTGGGATTTTGGTTCAGTCCTAACTCTGAACACAATACTTGAGTTCTGCTTCCAGAATGTCAGCTGTTCACACTTGGATTTCCCCTGGTTTTGTCCCTCTCAATAGCCAAGCAGCTTGGGGTCCTAGCTCTGTTTAATACGCTTAAATATGTTGCATTGAAAGTTTAATGAACATAGAACTTTGCTTAAAAAATTCTCTCCTTTTTCTTAGCTGTACATAGGCATTTTCTTCCGTGGATTAAGCCCTTCTGCTTTTCCCCCAAGTTCTCCTCATGGCATTTGCTGCTCACCAGCATCATGGGACAGCTTGTCCTGTTTTGTGCCAGGAGTGTTTGCCCTCTTGAGTGGAGCTTGATATTTATTTGTTCTGTGATGCTATTCGCCCTCATTCACCATTCTCTCCCTGTTTCAGCTCCTCCATGGAAACAAGTTCTGAAGGGGCAGCCGTGTTAGTTTAGTTCAGTAAAACAAACAAGGAGTCCTGTGGCATTTAAAGACTAACCAATTTATTTATTGCATGAGTTTCTGTGGGAGAAAAATCCCACTTTTTCTCCCTTGAAAGCTCATGCAATAAATAAATTGGTTAGTCTTTAAATGCCACAGGACTCCTTGTTTGTTTTCCATGGGAACATGTTCCCTCTTGGAACAAATGAAACTGCCTGTTATTCCATAGGTGTTAGAGGTGTCTGTAAAGAAGCCACTGTCTTGTAAAACTATCATTGTTTTGTGCCTGAAACGGGAAATGATAAATATAACTTTCAAGGGTCACATTTCTATCTTGATTTCAAATGATGTTTACATGAACAAGGTCCTGCAAGCACTGCAGCGTGGAAGAAGCATCTTCTCTTTTCCTGCGGGGGGGGAATGTAAGGAGCTGTGACTTAGCAATGTGTTACTCTGGGTGTTATAGATTAGGTCAGGGCCTTTGTCTGCATCTGCACTTGTTTGGTATCTCTTTGTGGACCCTGCCGGAAACAATATTAATGTTACTAATCGCTTTGCACGTCTGTAGGGCTCTGTAGCCAAGTGCACCGAATACAGGATCAGGGTTCGGGAAAAGTGGGTTGTTGTTTCAGTTCTGTCACTTGCTCTTTGTCTAATTTTGTGCATCATGGCACCCCTTGGAGCCCTGGTTATCCCGTCTGTAAAATAATATGGACAGCGTTACTTGAACTGTGCTAGGCGTGTCTCAAACAATGGCCAGACATGGTTGCTGCCCAGAAGAACACCATTTAAGTGTAGAGATAATAAGCAACCACCTTCATTCACACACACTGAGATCTATGGATGAAAAACTGCATACGAGTTGTTATTGCTACTTATTTTACTGAATGTAGTGCTGACAAAAAGTGGAGTAGCTGTGCCGGAAATGGAAATCGTCTGCTTGTCTGAGAACAGGTGGAAGTTAGGCAGCTGCAGCAGGGAAAGGATGGATGGTGTAATGCAGGGGTTGGCAACCCAACAGATAAGTGCCATTTTAAAAATATCCTTCAATAACCACGATTTGAGAGCTGCAATGGGTGTAGCCTCCTGGCCAGGGGAGTTGGGCCAGGGCTTCTGCTGCAGGGTCCCCTAGTGGAGGGGTGGGAGCCCAGAACAAGGAGTGGGCTGTCCACAGGGTCCCCAGGTGTCAGGAGGGAGTGTGCAGCTTGGTGTGAGCTGCCCGCAGGGTCTACTGGTGGTGGTGGGGCAGAGAGGAGCCTGGAGCTTCAAGGAGGAAGCCAAAAAGCTGCATGTGGCTCTGGAGGTACATGTTGCAGACCAGTGGTCTAGTGGTAAGGCTGGAATTCTGGGATTTGGGAGACTCAGATTCAATTCCCCATGAAGCCATGACAGCCCTATGTGACTATGGGCTACTTATGTGGGGCTAGTTTTTAAAGGAGGAAATCTGGGAGTTAGACACCTGGGTGCTTTCACAAAACCTACCAGGCACTTCTCTGCACCTTTAGGCACCTAAATATCTTTACAACCCTGTCCCTTGATGTCTGGGGGTCTCGGTTCTTTATCTCTAACGTGACAATAATAGCTCTTGCAGACCTCATAGCAGAGGAGGGAGGATACAAGCGGATACATTGGTAGGTACAACTGTAATGAGGGCCAGACAAGGTCTGTAGCTAGAAGAGTTCCTCACCATAGGTTTGCTGCTTAGCTGGGTTTTAATGGCCCCGACTGGGTTTTGTTTTTACTTGCTGGTGAACATGCCCGGTTTGTTTTTCTGTTTGTTTTCTGCTTGGGGCACATTAGAATGCACTAGGATTCGCATACCTGTCATAGGGGTAAGGGAAGAAAAATAACAAAACACACATGGTGCTATTTTGTGGGTGTAAAGTTGTTTTCTAAAATAATGTAGGAATTAATTAATGTTGGCCCTAGAACTATTTTTGTTGGACAGAGGGTGGCCAGCAGGGTATAAAGTATAATTTGGCTGGCCCTGGAACTCTCCTAAATTGGCGGGCCCTCCTCAGGCACCCCAGCTGACCCCCAGAAGCCTGCCCTCTACCCCAGCTCCTGCCCCCCCCATGTGCCTCACCCCTTGCTGGCTGCCATGGGGAGGGACCCCGGCCTGGGCTGAGGCTTTGACCGAGAGTCTGGTCTCAGTGAGCATAGGTTGGGGTTGGCAACCCAAAAGAGCAGAAGAGCCATTGCCCCCCACCCTCCCACCATAACCGCATGAGCCCAAGCTGGTCCAGCAGCTATGCCACGGCCCCTAGTGCTGGCAGGGTTGCATGTGGGTGGCACGCGCTACCTCCGTCCCTCCCTCTGCTGGCAGGGCAGAGCAGCACTGCCCTGCCTCCCCCTAACCAGCTGCCCCTCCCAAGGGTGGCTGATGGAGAGCTGTAGCTTGTGGAGGTGGGGCCCTGGAATGGTCCCGCCATGGAGTACAGGCCTCTTTGACCCGGGCACCCCAGGGCTGAATGGGCCGGATCCAGGGCCTGGAGGGGAGGCGGCCTCTATTCAGGCCTTGAGTGGCTGGGTAGAAGCAGCCTGAACTCCGCGGAGGGGCCTTTCCAGGGCCCTGCCTCTGCAAGCTGCACCTCTCTGCTGGCCACTCCTGGGAGGGACAGCCGGCTGGAGGTAGGCAAGGCACCACTGCTCCATCCTGCCGGCGGAGAGAGGAACGGAGGGAGTGTGCGCTGCCCGTACACCCCCCACCAGTCCTAGAGGCTGCGATGCAGCCACTGGGCAGCTTCCAGGTCATGTGGTTGTGGTGGGAAGGTGGGGGCAATCCCAGAGACCGTGTTTTGGTCTCGATGCTGGGGCCAGCTGGGAGTCCCTGGAGCACACCTTGCTCCCTGGAGGAGATTGCCAGGGAGCCAGAAGGGGAAGCTCAGGGAGCCATGGGTGGCTCACTGAGCCTGCGTTGCTGATCCCTGAGCTGGGTGTTGTACGAACACAAAGTTGGATACAGTCATTACACTGAACAGTTTGTAATCTAATAAGGCAAATGATATACCAAAGGGATGAGATGAGGGATGCAATCAAATTGATAAGCTTAATACACAGCTATTAATACACGTTTGTCAATTAAGACCCTGCTGCTTTAATCAACAGGTGTATTTTACCAAATACATGAGTGTTTTCATCCTCATTTTGTAGGTGGGGGGAACCAAGGCAGAGAGGTTACTTGCGGTCAAGCATGGTGTAAGGGTAGAGCTAGAATTAGCACTTGAATTCCTGGCTCACAGGCCTGGGCTTTAAAACTCTGGCTTTAATTTCACCTTTTGTTTAGGGTGAGATTAGTTTCATAAATGCTTAGACTAAAATAATTTGCAGCAATGTGGATAATGAACACAGACCTGTGTGTATTAATGTGCTGCCTGTAATTGCAGGTTGTGTCCAAAGACTTGTCCACAATATCCTCTGTAGGAATAGCCCTCTGTCAGTTTTATTAAGTGGTAGAACAACCGTCCATAGAAAACCGACCATCCAGCCAAATGAAAAACATGCTCTAGTCTACAGCGGAGTCAAGAGCTCGTTCCCCACTGAAGTGTATAGCTGAGGTGGCTGTTGATTTCCGTTGGGAGTTTTGGGTTCACAAGAAATTGAGGTCAAAGAAATTACTTTGGCTCTCAGTGACTTCAGTGTCCTTTGGAAGTGCCATTCTCTCTGACAGCTGCTAATCTGGGCTCTTAATTCACACCAGTCAAAGACATCACTGTCAGTTTCTTTGCTTTGCCTCCTGGCAAAGTTCAAATACTGCAGTCTGATCCACTTGATTTCACCAGTGTGGTAGAACAGGAGTGGAGTACTGTGCTCTAATTGCAAGTGCTTAGCTGGTCAGGTGTGGACCAAACACCTGATCTAGTTTCTTGGGAACTCCTCTAGCCTGTCCAGCTGGGATCAACAAACCGCTTTGTTGAAATGGCTGATGGGAAGTAAGTGAAGAATGTCCCTAATTCCTGGTTTTGGGTGTTGATAGGCTGATGCACCTCGCTACTGGGAAGGTGACTTCTCTGAATTTTAAAAACATTTGAGTTAAAAACCAAAATAAAAGCATCTGCTCAGGCTGTCTGCTTTTCTCTCTCTTGCTTTTTCCATCTCCTGTGCCATAGAAAACAGCAAATGTTTACAGCAAGAGTGATGAAAATTACCAATTAACTGCCTGTGAGAAAGCTAGAGAATGCCAGCTGTGAGCAGGCCACTGCTCCCTCCCCAGTCTCTGAGTAACCCTATCCCCATTGCACTTTGCCTGTCAAACTTTCCATTTCTGTGCAACAAGTGAAAAACCCAAGGTGGGTTTATTTGGAGAGGAGAGAAGGGAAAAAGAGCAGTGCTGAAAGAGAAACCTTAGCTGCAGGTTTATTCTGGTGTGCAAGAGCTATCTTTACCCCTTTTGGCTCAAGAGAGCACTTGCAATTTTAAAGCTTCCACAGAAGCATCCAGCTTGGCATCCAATTCATGACAGGCATGCAGGCCCTGGCTTGGCCTCCTTGCTGCAGCCTCAGGGAGATTCTCTCTCTGCACACAGGTGCTGTTCCAATTTTAAGATTTGGTTTGAGTGCAGAGAATTCTCTCATCAGATGCAATTACCATAAATTAGAAAGCACCCAGTCGCATATGGGGCTGCTGTTTTATATCTTTGGGTTTGGGGCTCTTGAGACCAGAAGGAAATCTTGTTGCATTAAAAAGGAGTTTAGCATCCACCAGCTTCACTTGGTAATATGTTTTGTTTTAGTAGGCGCATGTCCACCTTATCATTGATTGGCCACTCTGTGCATACTTCTGCCTGTATCCTGTTTTGTTCTGTGTATCAATCCTGTATGCAGTTTGAAGGACAATTAGCTGTTGCAATGACTATGTTGTTTGAGATACGACGATGTTCTGTAATGCCTTTCTTTTTTCTTTCGCTGTACCCACCATGAAATGTGGATGGGTAAAATCCTGCTTCAGGCAGGGCTGGCACTGGAGCTTGCTTTTCTTCATGGTTTCCTAGAAATCAGAGATGGGAAAGTCTTTAATGTCCATTCAGCCCAGTGGTTCTGAGTTGTTCTCTGTGTAGTGTGTGATGTAACGGATCTCCACCTTGCAGTGTTTTCCTTGTGATTCAGGCTGTGCATGGGTCATTTCTGTCCTTTGAAGTTTTGAAAGTTCCCGCTGTAACAGATAGACAAGGTGGATGAGGTACGGGTACATCTTTTATTGGACCAATTTCAGCTGGTAAAAGAGAAATGTTTTTGAGCCTCACAGAGCTTTTCAGCCCTTGGAAAGGTGCTTAGGCCTGACGCACACTAAATATTTACTTTGATGTAACTATAGCACTTGGGGGGTGAAATGTCAATGCCTGTGAGAGATGGCAGCTGTACGAACGTGCTCCCCAGTGTAGACCAGCATTAGGCTGAGAATTCGCTCATCAGCATAGCTACAGCTTCCTGGGAAGGTGGAGGACCTGTGCTGGTAGGAGAAACCCTCCCATGTGCATGGGTAGTGTCTTTACTGACGTGCTGCAGTGGCACATCTGTGATGTTTTAAGTGTAGACACGCTGACAGAGAATCACAGTTTAATACAAGGTGGAAGAGATCAGAAGTTAACATGTATTGCAAGATGCCATTCAAAATGAAGTGGGAAGTTAACACCTCTGTGATCATAGGGCAGAGATGGGTTAGTGGGTTACAGATTGCTACAATGAGCCAGAAACCCATGTCTTCACTACACCCATAATTTTTCGTGTCTAATAGAGTTATGAGTTTCCGTTCCCAGGCTTGTCTTCTGAAGATATTGTGCAGGTAGTTTCCTTTGAAGATGAGCATTGAGATCAGATACAGAGTGTGGTGGTTTAATTTGTCAGAGGTGTTTGCCTATGATGAGAGATGGGGTGTTTTTTGTCTTTTATCATTTTTCTGTTTTGAGTTCATTCTAATAAACAGGTAGCTGAATGTTTACTTTGGAGATCTCCCTGCAACTGATTTCCAAAGCAGCCTTTTCCTGTGGTGTGGATTCATTCGTTGGATCAGGTCAAAGATCACTGCTCACTTCTTGTGCAGCCATCTCTTCATGGTTGACATGGATCTCTTAGGGACCCATACGAAGTCTTCCTTTGAATCAGGCAAGTGCTCCCTCTGTTGTATAGATGTAGAAACCAGACAGAAAAACTAAGCAACTTGGCTTTCATCACCCAGTAAGTCATAATTTGCAGGGCACTCAGATAGTAAGACGATGATGAATGCAGTTGAACTCCTAAATCAATAACTGGTGACGGAACTGGGACTGCAACCCAGGCATCTTGTTTCCCAGTCTCTGACTCTAACCACTAGATTCACTTTCTCTCAGTGGTGGCAGTGTCCAGAGGGATAGCTGTTAATATGTTTCAGCAAAATAAATAAGGAATCCTGTGACATTTATAAAAACCAACATATTCATTAGAGCTGGCCTTGGCAAATGTGACCCAGCCTCAAAACTGAGATGCCTAGGTGTAGAGCACTTTAGAACACCCCCCACTACTGACAAACTGCTGCCACCACCACCAGTTTTGGTAGAGGTGTGGAGTGAAGAAGCTGCCAGTCACTGAAAAGCTGCCATTGCCACTTTTGGCAGCGGTGCAGTGCACAAAAGACCCCACTGCTGAAAAAAGATGCTGCCCAGGGCACTTTCTGAGGCTGTTGGCAGGGCAGGGGAGGAAGCAGTGGGACTGAAAGTGTCAGTGCTGCTGGCTCTTTTTGAGACGCTGGGGGCGTTTGGCTACCTGGGTGCCACAGTGCAGCTAGGTGCCATGATCAGTTCCTGGGCGCCACAGCAACTTGCTTCCCAGGATTTGCTGAGCCTGGTAATCCACAAAAGCTTATGCTTTAGTAAATTTGTTAGTCTTTATCAGTGTCGCAGAACCTATTCAGTCACTTACCCTAAGGGTTGGAAGAGATGATCCAGAAGGGTGCCTTTTCCTTCTACATGTGCATTGCACAGGCCTATTTGACAGCTCTCTCCCTCTCTGCCAGGGTTTGTCTGCCATTGCACATGCAGTTCTGGTTTGTGAAATATCTGCTGAAAGTGACTGTCTTTGCATTGTAGGGGGATAGGTGTTTCCTGAATATATATATTTATCTGCTATTAAAAGGAAGATATCTGTAAGCATCAACTTCTCCTTGGTCCTGATCCAAAGCCCTTTACAATGAATGAAGGACCTTCCACTGACTTCAGTGGATGTTGACTCAGGCTGTCTGGCTACATCGGCCCTTGGTTTCTGGGGCTGGAGGTGGCTACATTGAGGATAAGCAGTACGATCATTACTGATGCAGGCTGTGCTAAACTGTGTGATTTTTAGTTCAGTGTTTGACGGTTGGGGGGAAAAAAAAAGCAAGGAGTCTTGTGGTGCTTACAGACTAACAGATTTATTTATCACATGAGCTTTCGTAGGAAAATTTTCTCCCATGAAAGCACATGCGATAAATAAATCCATTAGTCTGTAAGCACCACAAGACTCCTTGCTTTTTTTTGCTCTACTAGACTAACATGGCTGCCCCTTTGGAACTTAGGGGTTTGCAGTTTCTTTCCTCAAAGAGGCAGGGTTCTCTGTGTTTGGATGGAATAGATCAGTGCTTCCCAACCTGTGGCCCACAGGGGCTTTCAGAGTAGCCCATTGCTCCCCTTCTCCCGGCTGCAGAAGGGAGTCGCTGTCTAAGGCAGGGCCCAGGCAGTGTGTGTTGACATGGGGCTAAAGGACAGTGCATGCTCCTTGCTGAAGCCAGGATATGGGGATCAACAGTCCGCTCCTTGTGGCTATAGGAGGGAGCAAGGGGAAGTGCTCTGCCTCATTCCATAGGCACTGGGGTCTGTCCTGGTGCTAGAGAGAAGGTAGCATTGATCTTCCATCCTCATGGCTGCGAAAGGGAGCCACTGCCTAGGGCCCCAGGTGGAGGATGGAGGACTGCAGGATGTGTGCAGTTTCTCTGCTGCAGCCAGCCAGAGAAACAGATCACAGAAGGGGCTGCCTGCTCGCTGAACTCCTTCTGTCTGGCTGCAGTGGGTAGTGGCCCGTTGGTGGAACCTGCTGGTCTTTCAGGGCTGTAAAACTGGGCTATGTGGCCTTCGACCCGAAGGTTGAGAGCCACTTTAGTAGATGCAGCTAGGCTCAATGGAGCCTTGAGACAATGCAGTGAAGGGGTGGGGTGGGGGGAGATGTAAGCAATTGGTTAAGGTAGTTACCTAGCTAGAGGAAAGTCATAGCAATCCTGGTGAACAAGAGCATCTGCTTGGCCTAAACATGCCCCCTTCCCCCAACACTTCCAGCCTGGAGACCTTGGGACCAGACTTCGGGTTCTGTCCATAGGTGCCCCAGACTGCTGGCCTGGCCTTTAGTTCTGTTTCCTTTAGGTCCTTTTTCCATGGCACACAGAAACCACCAGTTCAGATCAGGTCTCCGTTTCAGCTATTCCAGTATCCTGAATCTGGCAGTGGCCAGCACCAGGTACTTGAGAGGTAGGTGTAAGAACCCCATAGTCGGCAAATGTGTCTATTCCTCTCACTTTAGATCTCCTGATCTCCAGCACTTAAAGAGAGGCTCTGAAGCATTAAGTTTAATATCCCTCCCATAGTTCTTCCTGCCATAAATTATGACAACAGTGGATTACCTTAGTTTTTGCCAAGCAAAGGTGATTTAAAACTATTCAGTCAGTGTCCTTTTTGCTGCTGCTCCTAGCCTGGGGGTCGAGGAAATATCCTGTAGATTTTGGGACTGAGGTAAACACTCTACTAATGACAGTCCATCTGTAAGTGATCTCGCTGCTTAGCATGGCTGCTTGTGACAAGCTGAAGCTTGTGCGGAGGCGACAATCAGTTTTCTTTCTATTCCAGGGAATGCAAAGGGGCTGCCAAAATCCAGGTATCCGATTAGCCACACTTGTTTAAGAAACCAACATTATAGCATATGTGTGATAACTAAAGTCACTCAGAGCTGTATGTACCTCATCTCAGCTTCCTGTAGCCAAGTGCAAAGGATGCATGATCCCTTCTCAGTTTAGGCTTTGTGTAGGACCCGGTGTGGTAAGTGCCCCAAGAAGCCCTCAGTCCATCCAGTGATTGGGAAGATGCATATTCCTAATCTTCCCAAAGTGCCATTTGTTTGAGAGAGGTTTCTAATGCACTTTCTTCTTTGTCTCTTCAGATGGCATCTGTGCAGATTGCTGCTCCTTCGCAGCTGACATGGCCAAGAGTAGCCACTAGGTCACCCCTGTCTCTCAGCACCTTTGCTGTCTCTTATTCACTCCAAGATCCCAATTTACCACCCTTGTTTCTCATAGCCCTGCTTGGATCTTCTCCAGTCTGCCTTGTACTCTTGTTTAGCGTCAGCAGCTGCTGTGTTTCTTCCCACTATTGGGGCAGGAGCATTCACCTTGGCAGCTCCTTCAGATAGGAGCAGCCTCTGTGTAGTTTGTTTCTGTGCCTCATTGCCTGTCTGTCAGTTTTCAGATCTCAGCTGCAAGCATCTCTTCTTCTTTGGTTCTAAATTTCTCTTTCTAACCTCATCTGTTTTTTCTTTTAGCTGTAGCTTTATTATTTAACTCAAAGCATTTTGGGATGGGTTGGTTCAGAATCCGTGTGCTGCTATCTGAACTGATCCCAAAAAACCCTCATGGAAGTTCATCAAGGCCCTGATCCAAAGCCCCTTGAAATCACTGGCTGTCCTTGCACTGGGTTCAGCTAGCTCTGGATTGGGCAGTAATTTACTAATTCTGTCTCCCGACTGGAAAGGTAGCTAAGCTTTAGACACAGAGCTGCCAAACTGCATGATACTTTTAAACAGCCTGATCCATGTGAGAAATGTGATTCTTTATTAAGCTGAGTTCCAAAGGGGCAGCTGTGTTAGCCTAGCTGAGGAACTAAGCAAGGAGTCCTGCGGCACTTAAAGACTAACAGATGCGATAAATAAATGTGTTAGTTTTAAGTGCCACAGGACTCCCTGCTTGTTTTGCGGAGCTGAATAGTCCTTTTTTGGTTTCCAAATTCCTTATTTCTTGGTAACCTTTTAAATGTACTCCAGAGGGTGGGGAAGAGTGTGTAATTTGTGGAAGTGAATGGCACTTGGCACCTTTCTCCCATTGCGCTCTCTTCACTTAAGCAGTGAAATGATTAAATACAGTAGTCCAAGAATGGAGATCTGCTTCTGGCATCATAGCTGCTGTGTTCTTCCATTCCTGCAGATTCTGGTTCCTGAGGAGTTTGTAACAGAAGTGTCGCTCAATCTTCTGGAAATGCCCTCTAGGGGGCATAACATGCCTGTAATTTTGCTATGCCCTGGCGTATGCTGCCTTGTAAAAGATGTTGGTTTGTTTGCAGCCACAGAGAGGAGGTTCCCCAACAAGCATCTGCGTGTAAATTAAACAAGGACTAACAGAAACAGCAAACTACAAATGTGCTTAGCAAGGAATATTGGTCTAGCCTTTTGCAATCAGTAATATGTTCTATGACATTGTGACTGACGGTTTGCACTTTTTCTGTTGAGATGTGCTAACTGGCATTAATTTTTCTTGTGATTTAAGATCCTGGGGGTCAGGAGGAAACTGAGATTGAAAGCAACAGTTAAATCCATATTTAAGTAGTGCTGTAAGTGACTCCCTCCACTTTCTCACCCCCTCAAAAAAAAAAAATCCCCAAAGCTTATTTTCTGAAACTATTAAAATTGTTTAAATGGGGCCTGGGAGGAGGAAAGGCCAACGTTTTAAAACTTAGGCTTATGTATATAGATAAAAAATAATGGCTGCAACAATCCTGATGCTTTTTGAGCCAGTGTGTTAGGAGTTTAACAGTCACAATAATGGAACTGCTTATGCCACTTGAACTCGTGGCCATCTTCATCTTTAACGTAAGGGTCCCACCAAGTAGTATTCCATCTTGAAGTGAGCAGTGTCCATAGAAATCAGGGCATGCCTCGTCTGTCTGCCTTTCAATACCAATTGGTCACAAGCCTCTGCTTCTGGCTAGCTGAGAACATGGTCCTGGATTGGCCGGTGCCTGACTGACTCTTAGGTGATGTTCAAGTAGCTGAGATGTCACCCTGACAGGTTTGGAATGTGTGGGAGAGTGGGGCTTTATTTTAAACCTACAGGTTTATTGCTTTTGCAGTTGATGCTGCTGCTTGTTGCATAAAGCTGCTGTGCGTTGTGAGAGCTGAGTACCTGCAAAACTGCTATAGATGCATTGTGTAAACCTTGCTTTGCAGTGCTACCTGATTTGCTCTTGCCCTGGTATATCTGATCTTTGTCTTAGAATTAAACTGTTTGCTTTGCTCTTTGCGTGTTGCACTGAATTCCACTCAGCTCATTCCCAACACTCCCAGAAGGGTCACTGTTAATTCTTATTTTGTTACTTTCTTCAAGGAAACCAAACCCAGCCTTTTGACCCAGTCCAAAAGGTGATGTTGAGATTTTTCTCTCCCTTCTTTCTGTTGGCCCAGAGTTTGGATGTTTTCGATTGGATCATTAGATCAGGTAGATGAGGAGGAGCCAGGATAGCCACGCTAAAATCTGAAATAGATATCTTTAGTGGTTGGAGAACAAACTCGGAGGAAAGGGTTCTACTGTTAAATTGTACACGTGCTTGTCAGTCAGTTAACTTTGTTGCTGTATCTCCACAGAGCTGCAGAGCTTTGAATTCAGATGGCAAGCTTCTCTTGGTATGCCTGGATATTTGGTGGTTTTTACCAAGTTAACTGGTTAGTGAAGTCTGGGCGTTGTTCATGCTTCTAAATTTGTCCCTTTCTTAGCCTAACAAATACAGTTTCACACTGCAGTTCCCATAAGCATATCGGTGGTCTACAAGGATAATATAGATAAACCTGGATGCACAAACATCTCGCTTTCTTTTTCTGTAATTACATAGCAATAATGAAGCTGCTGGAAACAGCCCTGTTCTTTGTTATCCTTCTACACCTTGTACAGAGCAGTAAGGAAAGAACAATGTGAGATGGGGATGTACAATTCCATCTCCCTCAAGGACACGCAGCTGGGGTAAAGCACTCTCCAGGGAATATTATGATTTTAAAAACATGAGATTAAATTCTGTAGAATTAAATGCCCTCCATTTAAAAATCACTTCAGTTGAGATTCTCTATAACCAGGGACGATTCCTGTCATTGGAGGGTTTTAAGAACTGGTTAGACAGACATCTCTCAGGGATGGACACCTGTCACATGGTCCTGCCGTAACATCAGGGATGGACTCAGTGACCTCCCCAGGTCCCTTCCAGCCTGGCATTTCTGATTCTAAAACATCTTTAGGATTTTTCTGCTGCCATTTATGAGGGTCTTTCCTACAGAAAAGAATGGGCTGGCTTTTGAACCTCACTGTAAACCTGGCTGGTTCCAGCCTTCTGGGGTTACATGCCTGCCTGCTGCCTTGCCAGTCTCAGCCTTGTTGCTGCTGTTACTCTAACACCTCCATACCCTGGGAACCGTCTCCCTTTGCTAGAGGAGCACGCAGCTATTCTCAGGTTCAACAGAGCAGTCACAGGTGAAGCCCTGTCAAAGGCCCAGAGAGAACAAACCCTGACAATGATTTTAGGGCTTACAGGAAACAGTGATTGGTACAAGAAGTTTTCAGGGGAATGTCAGTATCAAACTGCGGACACCAAAATATATTCTTCAACGCTAGTTGCATCAGTTGGTATTTTTGCAGTCAGTGGCCTTTGCTTCAGTGGGTAACCCAGCCCCTAGAACATCCCTTGGTAAGGGAGAATGAGGGGGTTCAGAACTTGTTGAGATGAAGGGGACTGTTCTGTCACCTGGTACGCAGGATTGTTCTCGTTTTAAACATGGATTGATGGGACTGAGATAGAGCATTGCATTCTGAGATGGGGCCTCTCCTCTCTTCTGGACCCAACTCTGCATCAAGGGGAAAAGCATGTGCACAACATTTTGTGCTCTGGGTAGATTATGTGCGGTCTTTGAGCCCCGTCAGGCTGCTGGTTCAGCCCTCAGTTAAGCAAAGCGTGGGCACCCCATGAGAGCAGTGTGCCTGAGTGTAGAACTGCTGTCTGTGTAGTAAATAATGCAGTGCGTCTGTGTAGCATAGCTGGTAAGTAAGACACTCGTCGGTTCACTACATTGTGAAGTAATGAAGTGGAAATGAACTCCCTGCCTGGAGAGAAGAGAGGGGAGGGGATTAACCTTCTGACAGTAGCACTCCGCTGTGGAGATTGATGGGATGTGCTGACGTCGGGCGCCAAACACGACCATCTCACTTTGCAGAGCAATTAATCTAAAGATTCAGTAATCTGTCATCCTCTCACACTTCCTAATAGGTGGCGGGAGTCTCACCAGGGTTGGGAAATTGTTGGGATGGTTTGAGAAGGCTTGCATGGTGTCGTCCCCCCCCCCCCCGCCCCCTTCCCGTTCCCTCCGACTTCCTCCTGGCTAATACAGCTGAGTTAGGGTGACCAGACAACTGTGAAACATCAGGACAGGGAATGGGGGTAATAAGTGCCCATATAAGAAAAAGCCCAGAGTATGAGGTATGTCCCTGTAAAACTAGGACGTCTGGTCTCTCTAAGATGAATAAGAGTTGCTGTTTGAGAACATCAGAACATCCTTTCATAGATTGACTCTGGGATGGCAAGACTCTAGGCAGGAAACACTGCCCCAGTGGTTTAATCACCACATTTTTTTGTTTCGAGGCTCCGATTCAGGAAAGTGCTTGAGCACATGCTTAATTTCATTCCTGTTCAGTGGAGCTCTGTCTGTCTTCAGCAGTATGGTAGAATGTGCTTAAGTGTTTTGTGGAATTGGAGATATGTATGGGTAAAATGCTGGTTTTTATGACTGACTCTTCCACAAGGGCAACCATTCGGTAGGCTGGATAAGGAAAAGTGTTCTTCCTGACTGTTTTTTCTCCTGTTTGTCACCATTACTGTGTCTGTAGGGCTAACGTCATTCTTATCTCTGTCTTCAGCATGGTGATGGTCACCTTGGAATCTCTAAACTCAAACACATGGAGCCCCCCGTCCATGACTTGTGATCCTCCTTCCACCAGGTGTTTCTGCAGCCTTGGTTCTACATAGGAAACTAGAGCGGTTGTTCGTTGGAAAACGTGTATTTAATTTGGAGAAAGTGGTTTAGTGCTCATGACAGGAAGGATCAACAGCACTGCTGTGTGTGCAGTGGTTAGGTGTTTCTTGGTAGCTCTGCCAGTGCATCTCAGCCCTCACCTACAGTCCTGTTTTTTCAGCAGCTGGCTTGCAGTCAGCTTTGCCCGTGTGCCACACTCTTCAGCTGGAGACCAATCTGGTACACTAGTTATGAGTGTCTTAAGTATTGACACTTTTTCTTGGTCGATGGTTGCTGTTAGTTTAATGGTTTTATGCTGGGGAGGAGGTTGAGTTGTGCCCCACCAAAACAAAAATAACTCTATTCAAACTCTCTTTTTTTAATAGTGACTGAATTTGGGTCAGGAAACCAGGTCAACATAGGTGGGGAGGCAGCACATTAAACTACTGTGCTGGTGAGTTCCTACAGACAGTCTTTTAAAACAGGAGGCATCTACTCTCCTCCATGCTGGATGTTAGAAGAAATATCTGAAATAATCTCTACAGAGGGAGGGTAGTTAAATAGTGCCAGGATACCTAGGGTGCCATTCCTGCTTTGCCGTTGACTCCCTGTGGGATCTTGGGCAAATCTGTTCATCTTGTGGTGCCTCCAGTTCCTCATCTTTAAAACAGGGTGTGTTGAAATCACTTTGAGATAGCCACATGAAGAACATTATGAAAGGGTACAATGCTATGCCATAGTTATGCCACTGTAACGCAGTCATGCAGATGCTTTCTGCGGTGATTGAAGGGTTTTTTTCATTGCTATAGGAACTCTACTTCTCAGAGCAGCCATAACAACATTGACATAGGCATTCTTCCATTTAAGTAGCTGCCTCTGGGCCAGGGTTCAGTTGCCATAGCTCTGGTGCTTGAGAGTTTGTGAATTTTTCACACATTTGGGTGCTGTAGTTGTGTTGGTTTAACTTTTAAGCGTAGACCAGGCCTCTCTTTCCTGAGAGCTACGTGAGGAGAGAAGAGTCCAAGCCTAGAAAAGAGAAATTGACTTGGCTTTCTCCAGATGGCTAATGTCTTTTGCTTTCTCAGGTAAATGCGTATTTGCAAATGGTTGGGGAAATATAATGTTAAGTTACTTGATGGTTGGTGGGGGGGGTATATCTATGTGCATAAATGCTTTTGAATGTAACAATGAAGATTTCAAAAGCAGGAAATGTTAAAAATTGGCCACAAAATGTTGCATTTGGGCAATCTCTAACAGATACTAACAAGGCACATACAGCTCTCAGGGCCAGGGTTTATTATATTTTCATGCTTGCGTTACCTGTTAATGGATATTGTGCACTGCAGAGATGTCTTTCCTGCACCCAGCTGGTGACCAGGAGTTTTGGATTGAAGGCCACACTCACTGAGGGCGGGACGTTACCTAGTAAGCGGCTGGCAGAAGAAGAGCAGGAGAACTCAAAGGTGGCCAATGTCAGCCATTACTGAATGGACACTCTATTAGTTCAGGCTTTTTGTGCACAGTTGGTAGGACTCTGGGAGCACAAATGGCATGACATGTTAATGGTCTAGTGTTTAACCCCTCCCAGTGGGAAAGGATGCAGTGGGGTATTAATAGCCATATACTTTGTGAACTTGCATGGTTGTACTGAAACCTAATGCCAGCTACTCTCTCACATGTTGCTCTGCAGATAGATAGAATAATTTCTGAGGCTCTGTAAGACACAAAATACATGGCTGTTTCTTGGGCTGGGAGCCACACCGCAGAGTTAAAACTGCAGATCCTTTATCTATGTAGTCCTGTCACCCCTCTGCCTTGGTTTAAGCTTTATACAGTAGGGAGTATAATTGGATGCTAGAATAAGACAGATGATTGAACACGTTGAATTCAGCTATTGGAGAAAATACTCCATCATCACAAAGAATGGACTCCTTCCTTCTGAACCGTCTTCCTGAATCCCTGCTGTTCCTTATGCAGGCTAGAAAGTCTTGAAAACCGTATGGTACTTCGGCCTTCCTAGCAGCCAGCAGGGGCTCTGGTGTCATTCAGCCCCCCTTGTTTTCATTTTCTTGGCCTGTCCTTTGAATCTGAGATTTCTTCCCTTGGATGCTTCAGATCCTTAAGTAACTGTTTCAGCATGGCCTTTTGGTGGCTTGCATCTGCCAGATAGGTGTGGAACTTCAAGGCTTTTGTTTCTGGTCCTCTCTTTTTAAACTTCCTTCTTGACCCAGTGTGTAGCTTGACCAGATTGGAAGAATGCTCTGTTGTCTCTGAGGAAATCTAGCCAGTCCACAGAGCTCCTTGGTGCAGAGTGGTGGGGAAGAGATCCGTGTTGGAGAGTCACTTTTGAGTAGCATCTTGGGATAACAGATTGCTCCCATTCTGTGAGTTGCCCATCTTTATAGGGGATGAAGCGGGATTTTCTCCCATGAAAGCTCAAGTGATAAATAAATTTGTTAGCTTTCGAAAGTGCCACAGGACTGCTTGTTTGTTTTGCTAAGGTAGACTGATATGGCACTACCCCTTTGATCCTTTTATTGAGATGCTTTTGGAGGTTTTTAGTTGGCTGTGGGCTCTCTAGCAGCCCTTTGGCTTTTTAGGGCTATGTGTGGTTGCTGTAAGGTTCACATCTGTTAGCGATCAATTAAACTACAATAATGGAAAAATATCCTTTCAAAGGAAAATAGAATGCAGAATTTAGTGATGTGCATTCAGAGAAGATGTAGTCTTGCAAATGCTGAGTCCCTAATTCCTGGACTTGTGTTTAGACAACTAGATCACAATAGCTCTTACCAGCATTGATAATCTTGACAAGAGTTTAGTGTGTGCATGTGATGCATAGCATTTGCAGTATAGTAATAAATGCTGTTACATTAAGGCTCTTCCATAGAGTACCTCTAAAAAGAATATACTTTTAATATTTGTGATATAAAATATTAACATGCACCAAATGTCTCAGCTGGGGCTTAACTTTCTGGATATTGTTGCTACCTGCTTTGCGTTGGTTTGTACTCTTAATACCTTTTTATAGAGAGAGAAGCACACTGGAGAGGAGATAAAGCTTTTGTTAGTGGTAAATATTTCTATTGTTTAATATCATATGTGGTGCAGATTACCCAATGTTGCATTAGAAATTGCTTCCTAGGTTGTTATACATTTTCATGTAGCTAAATATTGATAATCTACTTCGGTTTTATTGATATGCATTCTCCTAGATTGCTGTATTTTCCTACCTTTTATGACTGTGAAAAATCAAAGATGGTATAATATTTTAAATAGCCCCCGGTTCACTTAGTATTGTTGTAGGGCCAAAATCAGGTGCGTTAATCAATGGGGAAGGGCTAACCTTGGTTAGTTTGTCATTAACACACTTTAAGGGAGGCAAGCAAACGTAGTGCTCTTGAGATTGGTGATGGGAGCTGAGAGGGACTTAGACTTGTTTCAGAAAGCACTGTTGTAAATTAAGAAAGAAGTAACCTAGTTATAATAAAGGTACACACATTTTGCTTAGCTGAGGCCTGCTTGACAACTGTCAAGAGCCTGAAGGCTATGCATAAGAGATCACGCTTTGTCTCTTGTCTTTAATACGCTAGTGCAGCCACTGGAGATGATGGGTCCCATGGTGCAGTGCTCCATCTAGATTTGGGCATCCCACTGCCTCGCTGCTCCTCTGTTTCTCCTCTAGTTTCTTCTCTGTCGAGTGTGCCTTACAGCAATGTGATCCTACCTGTTACCATTGCTGGAAGGGCTCGTGAGAGTGTGTGGGTGCAGTCATCGTTTGTGGTGTCTGCCTGCTGTATGAGTGGAAAGAATGGAGGATAGTGAGGATTAGACGTGGAATTTGTCTCATGATCAGTTATCCCCCTCTGGCCGTCACATCAAGAAATGACACCACTTCTGTCAATTCTCAGGAGCAACAATACCATAGTCACTTGTCTCCCGCTAGGGGTTGTAGATATCTAGGGGATGCTCACAGGTGCTTCTGGGAGCTTTGCACGTGTATCTAAAGGAGGGGCCCCTGCAGGAATTTCTAAAAAGCTTTTGCTGAGTTTGTAAGAAAAAAAAATGAGGTTCCAGTTTCCTGAGTATTCTTACAGACATGTATAGTACCTTAGGGAGAGTTTAGGTGGTGAGCTAACTGCCTGAATTGGAGTGTGACCAGATGCTAGAATTAACACCTTTAACTTTTGGCACAAAATTCTGTTGATCTTGAATGTTCACAGGTGGCCAGAACCTCAGGTTTTGTACCTCCAAGGTGTCATCTCCAGAAACACATCACTTTCAGTACCGGTCTGTGGCACTACTTTAAAACAGCCTTAGAAGCACACCACCTAATGTAGGAATAGTACTTCCTGCAGAACTGCAGAATTCCTTTTAGGTCTGCTGTCCCAGACTCTGGCCAGGCCTGATATGGCTCATCTTACGAACGCTGTGTAGAGCAAAAGTCAGAGCTGGATGGCTGCGTGCTGCTTTTCCATGGTAATGCAGGAGTGGGCAGAACCTACATTAATGGATTCTGGTAACCTGAACAAAGAGCAGCATGGCTCCTATGGCAATTTGCAGTCTGGCATTAGCATAGGGCCGTGATACTCGCATCACATCGCAGGGACTCAGGAGCTAAATTAGTGACGAACAATACCCAAAAGAGTCACAATAGTGTGAATTGTTTTATTTTCTATAATAATGTATATTCTTATAAAAATAGTATGGGAAGAGACACACTTAAGTTTGTGTGTATGTGCCTGGATGTAAAACTGTTCTTGCAAAATGACTGGTCACGTATTAAAGGAGTAGCCAGCAAAACAAACAAGGAGTCCTGTGGCACTTTTAAAGACTAATAAATTTATTTATCGCATGAGCTTTCGTGGGAGAATATCCCCCTTTGTCAAACACAGCCCCCAACCTTAAACAATGCTCTCTAGCAACTACAGACCAAACAAGTAAGACATTAAAGCAGTCACATATCCCTGTAACAAACCATACTGCTAACTTTGCCCACATATCTGCACAAAGGACACTGTTACAGGACCTAATTGAACCAGCTACTACACTGAGGGCTCATTCATCTGCTCGTCCACCAACGTTATTTATGCCATCGTGTGCCAGAAATGCCCCCTGCCTTATAGCGTTGAACAAACAGGACAGTCTCTTTGCAAAAGAACGAATGGGCACAAATCTCACCTTGGAACAAAAACCAGTCAGGGAACACTTCTGTCTTCCCGATCGCTCCATTACTGATTTGTTAAGAGTCATACCCAGACAAATGAATAACAAAGCTTCCAAGAGAATCTGCAGAATTGGAATTCATACGCAGATTTTACACTGTCAATTTAGGGCTGAACAGAAAATATGGGTTCTTTTCCCATTATGTAGGTAATTTTGCTTTCCTTACCTCCCACCCCCACAACCTGCTAATTGTTGTTCACCACGGTTTGAATCCAAACAACTGCTTTGATTTGCTGTGACAGTCTCACCTGATCCTGTGACTCTCACTCCCCTACATTTATTTTCCTTCCATTCTGTAAATTCCCCATCTTCAAAGCATCTGATGAAGTGAGATTTTCTCCTGTGAAGCCCATGCAATAAATAGATTTGTTGTCTTTAAAATTGCCACATGACTCCTTGTTTGTTTGGATCAAGTATTATTATTTTGTCAGCTCCAGTTGGCTAATAACACAGTAAATCCATCCTCATTGTTTAATAACTTAGATGGGTTAATAATTAAATCCCACAGTGTTTTCCTATCATGTTCTGTGAAGAGCCATGGGAGACATAGTAAGGAGCCACCTGTGGCTTGCCAGCCTCAGTCTGAAGATTACTGGTGTCAGGGTCTTCGCTTGCCAGAGAGGTTTTTTTCCTGTGGTGTGTGTTGCTTTGTGCCTCAAATGAAGTAATGCTGGTGCTAATTTTAAGTTTGTCACTAGTTTCTCTGTTTCTAGGCTGTATAAAGAAGCTGGATTTTCTACTGAGTTACTGGTGCTTCCTCTCTCCTGCCGGCTACAGTCATAGCAACTGCTGCACAGACCCCGAGCTGCTTTACCTAGTGGCAGAACAGTTGTTCCAAGCTATTTTTCCCCCCAAAGCTCTGTGCTGACTTGGTAGATTCATTTTGATTGGTTACTTTATGTCAAAAGCTGGCTCCTGGTTTGGAGAACTGGGAATTTACTGGAATGGGGATGCTGTTCTGGTTTTTAATATACAACCCACTATTCCTTGGGAAACAGTTCTTGCTGAAAGCTTCCCTGGAACTGCTGAGTCAAGATAATGGTTTGATGGGATAACATCTCTTCCATTACCTTCTGTTCAGACCCTTGAGCCCCATTCACACGGGGGAAGGAGCTGTGATTCTTGGAAAGGAAAGCAATTTAAAGGAGCCTTCAGGCAAAGACAGAGGGCCCTTGCTGGAGGAGATGGCGTGTGTTTCTGGTCTCCGGAGCAGTTTTAATGCTGTTTGAACTGCTTCAGGCTACAATACCTATATGCTTTCCAAACCACACTATGTTAAAGTTGTCTTTTGAAACCAGAGTTGTTCTGAGGCTTAATCTAATCTAGACCCTCCAGGGTTCTAACCGTTGCCATTTTAAAACTGTCAAACAACCTGATTCTGCTACCCTTCTGAGCTTGTTAAGTTGTGGATCATGCACATGTGTTTAACACAAATGGAAACCATTTTACAGACCAGGGAATGGGGTTTTCCTAGCATGTATCAATTTCCAGTTTAACCTCATCTCTCTCACACTTAGAGATCAGACCACAGGAATCACATTTCTGGATTCATTTAACAAGTTCATCCAAGCCCTGCAAGTATTTCAGTGCCCTATGCCCTGTGCTAACATCTACCTCTAGCTAATGGTGCTGAAGGGTGTGGTTAACTGCTTTTTAACTTACCTTCTCAGGCAGGTAAATTAAACATAACAAAAGGTTATCTTACCCAACCAGACCATCATTTAGTGTTTGTATAGGGGCTTGGAGTATAGAATGTAAACTAAAATAGTTAGGTGTCAGGCTGAAATCATTAATGCCTGTTGCCTGCAGAGACTAATTAAGGAGAGCTGCAGCTGTTTTTGGAAGCTGTTTGTGGGGCTTACATAGCAAACACATGCTGAAGGAGCTCCTAGAGTGTGAAACATTGCAAAGTTTGTTTCATGCTGTCTTGTGTGCAGCCTCTATGCCCTAAAGAGCTGCTATGAGCAGAGCTGTGACTGGTGTACAGGAGCAGGATGGAGGGGACAAGCTTTTGTGTGCCATTTGCTTTAAAATGTTGCTGTAGTGCCTGCAGTGAGGTACCACAGGTGACAGCATGGCAGTTCCTGGGTTTTGATATTAATAGACCATTAAGCAAGTATAACTAATAGAAAAGATCCAGAGAGGTAGCTGTGAAACAAGGAGTCCTGTGGCACTTCTAAAGACTAACAAATTTATTTATTGTCTGAGCGTTTGCGGGAGAAAATCCCACTTAGTCAGCCCTTTAAAGATGGGGAACTTTAAGAATGGGAGGAAAATAAATTCAGGGAAGTTTAAGTCATAGGATCAGGTCACACTGAAACAGTAAATCGAAGCTGTTGTTACAATTGAAACACTGGGAAACAACATTGAACAAACTGATTAGCTAACTTTTTCAAGCTGGTCTGCAGGACATCAAGACTTCAAAGAGAAGCAGCAGAATTGGAACTGATATGCAAATTTGTGTGAAAGCAGGATTAAATTGTGGGTATAGATTCTCCTCATTACAACAATTTGTTTGACCTCACCTTCCTCTGTGTGCTGTTTCCCAGTGTTTGAATCTTAACAGCTTTGATATGCTGTTTCTGTATGACCTGATCCCATGACTTACACTCCCCTCTATTTATTTATCGTATTTTGTAAGTTCCCCTGTCTTCAAAGCTTCTGACAAAGTGAGATTTTCTCCTACAAAGCTCATGCAATAAATAAATTTATTAGTCTTTAAGTGCCACAGGACTCCTTGATTGTTTTGCCCAAAACTGCACACTGAGTCAATGTCAGAGATGGGGGTTAAAGTTTGTCAATCCTGGGCCAAGTCCAATGAAACATGTGGCAAAAGGAATCATCCTTAGGTGTTTTGCTAGCTGGTGTAATTATGTAAATAAAGGTTGAGAATAAGAATTAGAGGATGCAACAAGAATATGAAATGTGCAGCTGTATTTTGGGTAGATGCTAGAGATACTGTGGATGAGCAGAATGGGCTAGCTGAAAAACTGTTACAACGAACCTATTGTGAGTGAACTATAGCTTTAACCGAAAAACTCAGCTGCTGCAGCAAATTCTTTATGAATTGTATATAAATTGTTTGGAGAAAGATTTCAATGGCCTCCCAGTATGATTAGAAAACAAAATTAGAGAGCTTCAATCAAAGCATACATACTCCGAAGCAGATGAGACAAATTTGCTTTAATAACTTGATACCTCTTGGGAAGGAGAGTGGACTACTCAAGCCAGCCATCTTAAATCTCTGTCATATCTGTTTTCATCAATACAAGCCATCAGCCATGCACTGAAAGCTGACCTCACTGGAGAGGTTGGGAAATAAGGAATGGATCTGAACGTTGTCCATTTGGAGATAATTAAAGCCATGTGAACTAAAAAGCCCTAAGAGTAGATGAAGGAAGCTTACTGAGGAGGATGAGGCTATGTCACTTGGAGGGAGGAAATGGGAAGCTGGAGGGTTTGTCCTCTGGTGTGGAAGGAAGTTATACCAGAATTATGACCCGACGGTTGTGATTAGTGTTAAGGCTTTACTGTTATTCCCTGTATGCTCATAAATCTGAGGATTAACATGGGTGTGAGCAACACTGTTTGATGGCCCAGGGAGGGATGCAGGTCTGTAAACAGCAGATTTGTTATGAGGGCTTTGTTCTACATCAGGGGTACTCAAATGGCGGCCTGCGGTCCACAACCCGGACCGCAAAGACATTTCTGGTGGACGGCCCCCCGCGCAGGGAAGGCTGCCGGCCGTGCAGGGCCAGCAGCCAGAGGCCCTGCTCACAGCTCCTCTGGGGCAGGGAGTTGTTAAAACTCCCGCCCAGAGAAGCTCTAATGGAGCATGCCCAGAATATCTGAGCATGCTCCGTTAGTGCTTCTCTGCCCCAGGAGCTGTGAGGGCCATGCAGGGGAGGGGGGGGCCTCCAGGATCTGGCCTGCGGGGGGGGCAGGATCGGGCCCGGGGGGTGGGGGCCCACGCAGTGAGTCTTAGAGGGAACATTGGCAACAGCAATGTTGCCTCTGAGGGGAGAGGGCAGCTGAGCAACTCCGGTTGCTCGCTGCACTGCCCCCCCCCCC
>ML682003.1:3750988-3810195 GCA_007922195.1 Podocnemis expansa | reverse complement strand
CAGTGGGGAAGGGGCAGAGCAGGGGGGCAGCAGGAGGAGCAGGGGGCAGCAGTGGGGAAGGGGCAGAGCAGGGGGGCAGCAGGAGGAGCAGAGAGCAGCAGTGAGGAAAGGGCAGAGCAGGTGGGAGCAAGGGGGCAACAGTGAGGAAAGGGCCGTGCAGGGGGCAGCTGGGGTGAGGGAAATGAGGAAAGGGCAGAGCAGGAGGGCAGGAGTGAGGAATGGACAGCGGGTGGGGGGGGGCAAGGGAAAAGCAGCAGCAGAGATTTTGGGGTAGGGAAGCTGTCAGAAACTCCAGAGGAAGCCAGCAGCAGTGGGTGGGAGGTTAGGGGCCAAGGCCAAAAGGGGACCTCAGCTTATATACCTGGGTCACCAATTTTAGCTTCTTTTTTGGGCTCAGAATTGGGGGGTCGGCTTGTGCCTGGATCGGCTTGTACCCGATTTATATACAGTAAATTTGTTGTGTGCACCCACCCTCTCAAGACTCTGCAGAGAGAAGAGCAGGGCTAGACTTATTACTTACCTCAAAATAGTATGAAAAGACTCTGGGAAAAGGCTCCATTGCACTAGGTCCTATATAAACTTGTTGGTAGATACAGTCCCTTCTCTGAAATGCAGGGAGGGGGCATAACAAACAATAAGAGGGGCAGGAAGTTACAGTTAACACTACCACCAACATGCAGGCTCCTACAGCAGAAATAAGATTTCTGTAAGAGTGTCTGAAGGCAGAGTGGCCAGATTCACTCCGAATCAACTGCTGTGCATTGGTATAGGTATTTTTTCAGGAGAAGAGGATTGGTAGTGGTAGCAGATTGGTCAGCCCATGTGTATAGTGTCACTCTTGGAGCTGCTGTGGAGTTCTGCACATCCACTGTGTCAATGTGTTGTTTGTTTGGATCTGTGTCTACAGCCAAATTTCTCTTGTAGCTTTTCATATGAACTACTGGTGCTTGAAATCTAAGGGTGGGGTTTTCAAAAGTGTGGAAGCACTTTTCAGTTGGATTTAGGCACCCAATTCCCTTAAATGCTTTAGAAAATGTGAGCCATAATCACCTGATGGGGATTGTCATTACAACTATAATGAGTCCCCTCCTATTATTTTTTCTTTTATACGGAAGTTTAGAGTTGCAAAAATTAAGTTGCAAATGCTGATGACCAAAAAATAGCCAGTCAAACCTTGGTGCTAAATCTCTCTGTGTGTCATAGAGTCTGAAGGACAAGAGGCTTGACAGCCTTACTTGAGTATGAAGTAGAGTAGAGGAGTTTTATGTAAAATCCAAGTTGCCTTTTCTTGTTGCTGGCTTTCTTGGTGACATTTCTTCCTGCACAGAAATTTCTTTCTCTGGGTTGAGTGTTCAGGACACTAAAAAGCTGACACCTTGTGCTTCTTTGTGATGTGGCCCAATGGGTGGAAGTTGAAGCTAGACAAATTCAAGCTGGAAATAAGGCGTGAATTTTTAACAGTGAGGGTAATTAACCATTGGAACAATTTATCCATGGCTGTGGTGTGTTTACCATCATCATCAACTTTAAAATTCAGATTGGATGCTTTTCTAAAAGATCTGCTCTAGGAACTGTTTTGGGAGAGTTTCTGTTTGTGTCATATGGGAGGGTCGGACTAGATGAGCACAATGGTTCATTTTAACATTGTGATCTACGAATCTGTGAATGAAAACCTTTTCAGTAAGTGCTGTGAAGAAATAACGAGGAAGGATAGGCTTTAAGGGAAGACCATTCTAACTTAAATTATCTTTGCTTTAAAAAAAAAAAAAATCACCCTGATGGTTTTCCCTGCTAGTATGAAATTGCTAACTATTTCTATTCCCAATTTGCCACTATGAATGGTAGCTTGGTTTATGGAGACCAGTGGTAGGGAAAAGACACCCGCTCTGAGATGTGCTTCCCTTTGTCATTTTTTCTTTCCTTCTTTCAGGGCTTGATTCTTCAAGGTGCTGAGCACTCTGGCCTGATCCAGTGAGGCCCTTTATTCTTCTTGAATTCAACAGGTTACTCATGTGCCTGCCTTAAGTACATGCTTGTTTAAGTACTACTTTGGATAGATTCGGAGCACCGCACCTTGAAGGACTGTGACTCCTTTTAAAGTCAGTGCAAAGATGTCTGTTCACTGCAGTGAGCTTTGGATGGAGCCCAATAGGCTGTTCTGTGCTAAGGCTTGGCGCAGCTAGCTAGGACTCACTCATGCCATCAATGCTACACTGGATAGCAGGGCTGTTGAAGAACAATGTGATGTGATAACCCTGCGCCTAAATGTCCTGTCTCTGGAGTTTTTGGAATCATTTCTGGTTCAGGGAGCAAGGAATCCATTTCTGGATTCCGTGTCTTGCGTAATGTTGCAGGCTTTTCAATTGGCGTAGGATGCAGCCAGTTAAGCATCTCTGTGTAAATTGACAGTTGTTCCTTATGACTTGACCACAATTTGTGTTTACATTTATTCAATCCTCCTTTTCCATGAGTTGCCCCAATCTCCTTGCTGCTCCTTTTGGTTCCTTGTGGAGCCCATGGTACCATCCACGGAGGGCTGTGCCCCTCGGCTCTGTCAGGGGCTCTTCCTCTAATCTCATGGAGAACCAGAGAGAGGTGGTGGGCTCCTCATCATTCCAGGCCTCCCTTTCTTCAGTCGCAAGAGCTTGCATAAGCCTCTCCTCTTTGCTTAAGCTGGTGAGATAATGGAAAGTGCAGTGTTGGTGGCCGTTGGTGCTTGCATCTAAAGCTGTCAAGAATGAATGCTCTAAAACCTCTGCCTAGGTGGTTTGGATATATTATACCCCTGAGAATTTACTTTTCATTTCATATTCTCCCCTGTCTCACCCTGAAATACAGCCTACTTCGGAAATTGACTGATCTTTGATCTTTGGCTACTGGTGGTGGCATAAGAAGGGAGGGTAGATGGGGTGGGTTCTGAGTTATTACAGAGAATTCTTCCGTGGGTGACTGGCTGGTGAGACTTGTCCATGTGCTCAGGGTTTAACCAATTGCCATATTTGGGGTTGGGAAGGAATTTGCCCCCAGGGCAGATTGGCTAGGGTTGTGGAAACCTTCCTCTTTAGCATGGGGCATGACTCACCTGCTGGTGAATTCTCTGTATCTTAAAGTTTTTGAAGGACTTAACTCAGTCATAGGTTAGAGCTTTATTGCTGGAGTGGGTGGGTGAAATTTTGAAGCCTGCATTGTGGAGGAGGTCAGACTAGATGATCATTCTGGTGCCTTCTGACCTTAGAGTCTGTGAGTCTACAAGAGTTTATTAGGCAGGCAGAGTGAAATAAAGAAATCGTGATGGAGTCGAAGGCCAGATAGGGCCCCTGGATTTAGTCTGACCTGTAGATCACAGGCCACCAACACCATATGCAGCATCCCCATGCAAAGCACAAGAGACCAAACTAAATGAGAGTTGTAGGAGACTAGATAACTATGTGTCACAGATAGAGAACAGGAGGGACCGAGGTGTACCTCTGCTCAAGGCACTTCCAATAGCAAGGCAATGATTAAGAAAGTCTTGGCTAGTGACCTGCACCCACATGCTGCAGAGGGAGGGCATTTCCCTTCAATGCTACAGTAGGTGGGCGTTAGGAAGTCAAAGGGAGATGCACAAGTTATTTTACATAGCTTGCATATCTCCCTTTGACTCCTGCCAAATTCTACAGCTAGTGTAGACCTGTGCACTGTGTGGTTCTGAATGAGGCCGTATCTAGAATATCATATGTAATTCTCAGTACCAAAAAGATGCAGTCAAAATAGTCAGAATCAGCAAAAATGACTAAAATAATAAACCCCAGTTCTTTTATGTAGCTTTTTTCATCAGCAGATCTCAAAATGGTTTCAAAGGAGGTAAATATCAATTTACTGCTGTTTTCAGATTGGGAAACTGAGGTGTGGGGAGGGTGACTTGTCCATGATCACTAAGCAGGCCAGTGTTAGAGTTGAGATTGTGTCTGGTCTCTCTCAGCCAGTGCTCTCCATTACAAGGCTGGAGGTCTAAGGAAGGATTAAATTATCTAAATATTTGATTTGTGTAAAGGGAGGTTGTGGTGGAGAATGGATGTAACATTTGAAGGGTATAGAGTTTTTAAGATCATTTTAAAAATTAATTTTAAAAATTTTAATTAGGAAACAATAAAATAAAAGGAAAAGCTTGTATGTGGTACTAAATGCTGCACATTTCACAGGATATGCAATTACAACTTGTCAAAGCTACAAGATCTGACAATACAAACTCAGGCAATATTACACAGGCATCACACATTAGGGTGGGGTAAAATATACAGCTAGTCCTCACTTAGTGACCTACTCGTTTAGTGACCCCTCAGAGTTATGACCGGCTCTCTGATGAGTTGGTATTATGGCGATGTACAAGAACTCGCATCAACTCTCTGATTACCTATATTTACAGTACACTATGCAAACTAAGTTCAGTACATTAGAGCTTAAAACATTTAAAATATATATGAAAAATGTTATAAATGACGCAAAGGTGACATTAAAACTATCTACCGATGGTTGAAAAACCCACTACTAGTAAAGTACATTATGCCTGAAATACCGGTAAGGGCTGCTCCTCGTTTAGTGACCAATTCGTTTATCAACCGGGTTTCAGGAACGGAACCCGGTCACTAAGTGAGGACTACCTGTATCTCACACTCTCTCTCACACACACAGAGAGAGAGAGAGAGAGAGAGAGAGAGCTATAGATAAAAAATTACATGCACAAATCAGCAAAAGAGAGGAGGGGGAAGAAGGGAGGGAAAAGTTGAGAGATCAGATGGAATGGATGCCTGGCATTATTTGAGCTCTCTCAGCATTATTTATCCACATGAATCAAGAAATGGGGTCCAAATTTCTTCAAATTCCTGCCATTGCTGTCTGTGTCAGTAAGTCTTTCTTTCACTGTTAACTCAGGCTGCTACTGCTCCTTCATTTCTGTAAAGTTGTGTTCTTGGTAATCACTGGAGCCCTCAAGAACCAAAGTCTTTGTGATGGAGTTAAACCCGGCATAAAAAGAACATAATCCCTGCTGAAAATTACATCTTGTATTGTACAAGGTGTAGGCTGAGATCCATGCAGGCAGTTTTAACATTCTGAAGTGTGCTGTGTCATTAGGGTTGGTTTACTCCAATTCCCACGTTTCCACAAAGATTCCAGACCAGTGAAATCTCTCTTCATTAGTAAAGCAGATATAGTGGACATGGGCTGTGGCAGTACGTAAAGTACTTCCATGGTTCCCAGCATCTGGTCCAAACTAATACGGTAGCAAGTGTTTTAAGTGTAAGTACTGCTGCAGTTCTAACGCTGCCAGCTGATGAGGTTGCTTAGTGTTAGAAATGAGGCAAAGCCTTCGTGCCCTGGCTATTTCACAAATGGTTTTGATGCCCTCGATCAGTCGGTTCTTTCAGATTATAACCCCCACCCCCATTAGCAAGTCATCTGACTTCCTGTACAACACAGGCCATAGACCGTCCCCAAAATAGTTCATAGATTCGATCTTTTAGGAAAAACATCCAGTCTAGATTTTAAAAGATGGAGAATCCACCACAAGTCTTGATAAAGGTGTACAATGATAATCCTCATCACCGTTAAAAACATATGCCTCATTTCAGAGACCAGGCTGATAGGCCTGTAATTACCCAGGTCATACCATTTACTGTTTTTAAAAATTGGCATTCCATTAGTTTTCTTGCAGTCCCTGCTCCTTCAAGACCATATTGAAATATCAACATTAATAATCTAGAGACCTTCTTCATCAGTTCTTTTAAAGCTCTTGGATCCAAGTTCTCTGAATCCGCTGACTTTAAAGTTTTTAACTTCAGTAGCTTTTGCTTGACTCTTCCACAGATAGTAGTGCAAAGGAAAGTGTGTTAGCAGCATATGATGGGACTGTGTCGTGTCTCAAATATAAAACAGAAATATTTATTGAACCATTTCTGCCTTTTCTGCATTAGTATTGACAATTCTACAGTTTCCATCTATTAGTGGATGCATATAATTGTTTGGATTCTTGTTGTTCTCTGTACTTCATAAACTTCTTATCTTTGACTCTGCTGGCCACAGATTTCCTCCTTTTATCCTTTGGCTTCCTTTATCGGTTTTGTACCGTTCCCAATGTCTGATTACTGTCAACTTCCCCCTTCTTAAGTGTGTGTGTGTGTGTGTGTGTGTGTGTGTGTGTTTACAGCTGCCTTCATTTTTTCTCTAAACCCAGCCTGATGTGTGTGTGCTACCGCCTCCCCCCCAATAACCCACTAGCACAGCCTTTTTCCTTGTGTGTGGTTGTGGCTCTTTGGGCATTTGGTAAGGTTTTGTCCCTCTCCAGGAAGAGGCCAATTTCTTTTTCAGTAAAAATTGTGAACTGTGGATCTAATAAAAATGAATTAAATCTCCTGTTTCTCACCTGGGTTTGTTGTTGTATGAAGAGTTACAGAGGCACGATCAGACACAGCAGAATTATTAATGGAAGAGTCAATTCAAAATTAACCAAGTCCCAGGAGACCTAAAAGAAATCAGTACGAGAATAGGAGTCGTACCAGACAAAAGTATGAATAATCCATACCTGTGGGACATAGAAGCTACCAGATGGCACATAATCCTGGATTTTTATTGTGCAGGTTCAGGACCATTGTAGTTTTGATTGATTTATGACTCAGAGACTGATTTTTGTCCACAAAAGTATGAGGTATCTCACTGAAATGTCTAACAATCACCATAGGGGTATGGGGTCAGTCATTTAGTTTTGTAAAAAAAACTTACAAAAGGTTTCAGGACTATCAAGTGTGGGCCCATACATGTTAGCAATGATTAGTTCAAATCCATTTTTGGTGACTTTAGGGATTAAAAATCTGCCCTGATTTCCTGATGTTGTGTTAGAGATTGCTACTGTGCCAGTGCTTTATAGAAGAGGACAGCTGCCCTTCTGGAGCTTAGTAAGAAGCAGCAAGACACTGCTTCTCCTACCAAGTGATGTTCTAATTTAGCAGTCTCATCAGTGGACAAGTTTGTCTCCTTCGAAACAACTGTCTTGCCTTTGTTTTACATAATGATGAGACCCTTTAGCCCCCTTTAATTGGTGTGTCATTACCCACGGCCATAACTATGGTGGGGCAAAAGGGGCATGGCCCCGGGCACCAGACCCTTTCCTGGCCCTGAAGGCACGTTCCTCAGGGAGCCGGGGAAGGTGCTCCCCGCTCAGCTCCAGCTGTGGTGAGGTAGGGAACCCCTGCTTGGCTCTACGGCTGCAGCGAGGGAAGGGGTTCCCCGGCTGGCACTCTGACTGTGCTGGGGGAAGGAGTTTCTTGCCTGATGCTCTGGCCACTGGGGGAAGGGGATGGATGGACCCCGGATTGGGGCCCAGGTGTGTGTGCGTGGGGGCGCCTTTGGGGCTGTTTGCCCTGGGTGCCGATATTGCTAGTTATGGCCTCGTCGTTACTTGTTACATTCCAGGCCCTTTGGATGTGTTCAGAATTATTATTGCGTATGTAGTCTTACAAACAAAGCTGGTGAAAAGTTATCATTTGTTTGGGTACATCCCACCCAGTTCCCCACACAGAAAGCCATGGTAGGGGGCATGCTTATTCCAGAGATTTTTGGATTACCTTGGCAGGTGCTTGCTGCTTGCTAGACTTCCAGGGAATTGGGAATGAGCATCGCAGAGAGGGAAGAGCATAAAAAGACAAGTTAAAGCACAAAATAAAAACACGTAACATACAAATGAGAACGTAACTTACTACCAAGCATAGCAGACAATGAAAAGGCAACAACTATCAAACTCTTAACTCCACAAATAAAACCAAACCATTTCTAGGTTCTACAGCAGTGGTTTTTGAACCACGAATCGGGACAGTACAGGGTCTCAGACCCTCAGATACTGGGTCACAGGGGCCCTTGCTGCTGCCACTGAAAGACTGGAGTGCATTGCTCAAAGATGTAATTGTTGGGTTGCAGGCATAAATGATATTTTTCAACTGGGTCCTAAGGAAAAAGTTTGAAAACCACTGTTCTAGGGGGGCATGCTAGGGAGAGACCCCATCCGGCCGGGATCTCTGGCAGTATCCATTATTTAAATAAATTTTTCTTAACAGGCACCCTGTTTTCCCCCATACCACAGAGTAGTAACTACACAGAAAGAAGAGCGAAAAGGAGAACTGCTTCACCAACATATTTTTTAACCTAGTATGTCACTGGTAGGCTTGTGTATTAGCCCCTAGTTTGTAATCTTTTCAGTTTGCTGAACCAGACACCAGAGTATCTGTAATACAGCTTGGTGTGCTGAGTTGAGACATGAGAGGTGGTGGGAGTTACTTTCCCAGGGCCACATACCTCTGCCTTCCTTTGAGTTTGCAACCAAGCGTTCCCTTTGCATTCCTTCTATTAACTAAGCAAGTTAACAGGAGGCATCAAACTGCTCTAACAACTGTAAATCACTACCCCAAAGAACACAACAAACAATTCAGTTGAACAAGTGACTCTTGTATTGTAACTTCATTCTTTATATCCATGTTCTTGGTGCTTGAGCTTACAAAAAGTGGCAGGGCAAAGGAAGGGCTGAAGTTGAGAAGGGGTTCAGTGCAAAAGGGGATAAGGCAGCCAGAGGAAAAAGATTGGGGAAGTTGGTGGAAGATAGGCATAGGGAGAGAGGAAGGCCAGGGGATATGAGAAAGGGACAAGCAGGGACAGAGCGAGAGTGAGAAAGTCGAAGGTGATGGGGTGGGCAGAAATCATTGCCATGTAGGTCAGCAAACCATGTGGTCTTCTCTGCTCTGTCGGTCCATAGGTGGTACAGCCGCACTGCTTGGCGGCTGTGCAGCTTTCCATGACACCTTGCAGGGAGGAGAGCTGCCTCTCACGCTTCTAGCATGTGGGATGTCAAGCCAGTCGGTTCTCAGGATCTCAGCAGTTAGATGTGGTGACACAACCAGGTTTCCCACTGGTACCCATTTTTAAAGTGCTTTTGCAGCCCTCAGATTTCTACAGAGAAACAGGGTGCAGCACCTTCTCCAGTGGTCTCTGCAGTGTATGTTTGTGCAAAGCTAATGGGCAGGCTTTGCACAATCACAAACAAATAGTTGCTGTTGCCCTGTTCAGTTAGGGATGCTGTCAAATTTTTCATTATTTTCTCAACACAAATAGCAGCAAAGATGCTTAATGTTTCTCATATCCACTTTACAGAAATGTTTTCCACTGTCATCTCTCTCCCATGAATTTGGTTTGGGGTGAAGTGTTCCCTTGACTTCTCTGCTGGGATGTTTCACATTCAGCCACTTGATGAGAATTTCCAGAGGGGTATCCATGTTAGTCTAGTCCAGCACAACAAACAAGGAGCCTGGTGGCACTTTCAAAGTGGCACTAGACTTCTTGGGTTTTTTTGATGGGGACATATATATCAACCCTCAAAGTGTCAGTTTTGGGCCAGGAGAACCCAAACAAGTTGCAATAAAACTGATAAGTTCATAAGTGCACTTAAGGCAGATAGAGCAAGCAGGAAGTAAACTTGTATAAAAATCAAGAAGGTACATGGTTCACTGAAGGCTACTTAAAAAAAAGAGATCTGCTGCTTGTGATTTTTGGAATAGATACAGTTCCTCACCAGCACTGATAGGAGCACAGCTGGAAACTATAAATAATTTGAGCTCTCAGTGCTTGGCAAGTTCCCTTGCTCTTCTAAAGTCTGATCTCTTCAACCATATCTTTTGCAATATTTTGAAAATTCATTACCATTTTTAGTGCCATCCTCCAAACCATTTCTCCCCCCCCCCCCAAGTTGCCTTTCTTAGATTTTCTTTTCCAGCAAATCTGACAGTCAGGGCACAAAGTCTGGCATTCAAGGCTGCCTTAAGAGTCTGGGACCTATGTGCTTTCTTAAATTCACTTTTCAAATCATCTGGCAGGCTGAAAACTTCCTAAAGAATCCGGGGAACAAATTCTAGGGGTTGCTTTTCTCTACTCCTTCAAAAACTCCTGTAATTACTAGATTGTTGTGGCAAGATCTTCCTTCATCGTCTGTCACTTTAGATTTAAGAAAACTGAAGTCTTGTGAGACTTCACTGAACCTGGGTGGAGTTAAGTGATGTAGCAGTCAGTTTTTGCAAACCCAGCAGATATCAAAGCAGGTTTCTCCAGCCAGGCCACACACAGTGTCCTTGTCATTATCGGCCATCTTGTGCGAGCGGTGGTGGGGGAGGATGATGTAGTCTCCTTGTGTTTTGGCTACTTGTAAAGTTCTCGTTAGACAAATCTTTGCCTGCTGATGCTACCCCCAAATCTCTAGAGTAACTTTACGTCTGTTTGGAAGTGGTTGGTCAGTGGCCCTGGATATTAGTTGGCTCTGGAGCTCATGGGGTTTCTGGTCCACCATGTTGCACAGCACCCTCTGGTGTCCTTGGACAGGTATAGTCAAGACTAGTCAGAAAATTTTCCTGATTTTTGAGATGTGTTAGCTGTAGAGTTATCTCCGTAAGGCTGGTGGGAAGCTCCACTACTGGGTAACTGAAAAACACTTTGAATAATGAGCCATCTATTCCTCTGATTTATTATCTGTGTTGGGAGAGTGGCTGGGGGTCCCACCTTTCCACTGTACTATGTGCTGTCTACATTTGCCTTGTGCAGTATGTGTAATTTGAATAATCAGTAGGAAATGGATATCCATGGAGGCTTTTTTCTGGGTGGGTGGATAGTGGTTGTTTTTCCATTAGAAATATGTATTTGATTTAATAACAAGCAGGAGTGTGAGCCCTTTCCCTGAGACTAGAGAAGAACTCCTGTAGTGCTGTCAATAAAAAGATTGCCTGACAGCCAAGGAGGGAAAATGAGAATTTATCAAATATTACCGCCACTGTCTAGAATTGCTTGTCAAACTTGGAGGCAGGATAAGTGAGATTTCTCGCTCCTCTCCTCCTTCCTCACACTGGCTTCATTTGGTAATCCAGAGGAAGGTACAAGCAGAGCATTCTGCTCTCATGTCACTCATGGTTTAGAAAATGAGGTGTTTATTGTAGGCAGAACCAGCCTGGTGTTTCAGTTGCAGAACAAGAGGCGCTTCCCTTCAGAGCGTGCTGTCAGGAAGGGTGGGAAAGAGCTACTGGATTGGATTGTGTGGATTTAAACCTCAACATAAAGTGCTCTCACTTGTAGTGTAAAGGTAGGGTTGTGAGCTCCTCGGATGAAACACCACTCACTGTCAGCTGGAAGTGGAAACTTTTCATTCATTCTTCCAATTCATGCTTCTGTGTATTATCAAACTCAGGCAGGCTGGGACAGGGACAATAATTGGTTATCAGCAGATGCAGGCGAAGGTTTATTACCCCCTTCGCCCCCATAAAACATGTACCCACCCACTTTTTAAACAAAAGTGTAGTTTGCCAAATAGAGGGCAATGTTAACCCTCCCTCCCCCTGACTGCAAGCCTTAAGCAGGTATGTAGCAGCATAGGCAGGGGCTGCACTTCATTTTGGGGGAGCTGGGAAGGTGACCTCCCCATCCCCACCATGAAGCATAGCCTCTGCTGGTGGTGCCAGCATCTTTCTGGTGTGGGGGATGAGGGGTACCTCTTGGTGGTCCCACCCTTGCTCTTCCTCCTCCTTCTGACACCCCACGCTTTGGTCGGGCCAGAAGCCAGAGCTGTGCCATGGTAAGACTGGCCAGGGAGCTTGGGCTGCTATGGGGAGCCCCGCATCCCCCACCTGCTTTGGGTGGCAGTGTCCAGGGTGGGTGGGAACATGGGTTGGGCGCTGGTCTTCGGCAGGGGCTCCTCACAGTGATCTGGGTTCCCTAGGCAGCTCTTACCAGCTGTTCTGGTTTGGCCAGGGGGGTGAGGTCTCAGATAGAAGAGGAGGAGCAGGGAGTGGGGCCAAGGATAGGGGAAGGGCCTCATGGCTCCCTCACTTCTACTGAGGCACTAGTGGTCTTTCTAGGGTGTTGTGGCCTGTGTGTCCATGTGCTAATCCACCTCTAGTTAACAGCACATGTCTATTGGTTTGATCTTTCCATCTTACTGCATTGCTAACTTAGTTGAGAGCCACCAACTAGTAGTTTGAGCAGGTGCTGTTGTCTGTATGGTGTTACACTGTAGCTTGAAGAGGTCAGAGTCGGTGTTAAGTGTATAAGGGGTCTTATGTACTGGTTGCATGGTACTTATTTAGGGTTGTTTTTAAATAAGGGACAGCTCAGCTGAGCAGCCTTGGTAGTTAATGAAAGTTGCCTTCCTGTTCAGCTGCAGTCCTCTGGTCTTATTTTCAACCTAGCACAATTACACTGTAGGCCTTATAGTGTGGTAATTTTTGCAATACTGAATGTGGTGACACTGAAGCTCCGTACCAGCGTTCTTGTGTTTAGAGTATTTTCCGAAGACAGTCGTTTATTTGCACTCAAACCTTACCCTACAGTGTTTGCCACTCAGCACAACAATATAATGCCAGGCTCAAACTACACTGGCACATTTACAACCTGTAGTTGTCCAATAGCTATGGGAGCATGGGCAGGACTGAGATATTCCTTCCTCTGTGTGCACTAGTCTGCATCGTGCTCTTGGAATTGCCGTGACTGTGGAATTGCAGGTCCTTAGAGAAGCTCCTCCTTTGTGAGGAGCCTGGCCTAAAACTGACTAGTCCGCTTGTATTGTTCAAATACAGCACTACTAAGAAGTAGGCCACATGCACTGGTCCTTGGGTGTTAACTTAGATGGAAATGATTTTCACTTTCAGTAACCTGAAGTAGTCATTATTTAGTGTAAGTAAGTAAGGAAATCTATTTTAAAAATAAGTTTAAGCTGCTGATGTCCATGATGTTATGGAGCTGGAGAAGTACAACCAGAGTGTGCTGTTCATACGAAACACCCAGCATTGCAGTGCAGGTACTTGGAGAACTGGTGTGACCAGAGCCCTCCGATCTTAGATTTAATCTAGTTTAATCAAGCTGGGAACATTTCCAGTGTGAGGAGGAGGAAAAAATTGTCTTGTGAAATTAACTATGAGAGACAGAGGCAAGGCTGGTGTGGTAATATCTTCTGTTGGACCAGCTTCTGTTGGTGAGAGGGACATGCTTTAGAGTTTCCAGAGCTGGTCTTTAGCTCTGTGTAACTGTAAACTCACCTCTCTCACCAGCAGAACTTGGTCTAATAAATATTACCTTCTCCACCTTGGCTCTAATGTCCTAGGACCATCCAGGCTACAGTAACACTGCATGCAGCTGTGAGAGGAGAGAGAGCTGCAGAAATCTGAGACTGATGTACTGAGGCCTAGTGTTGGGATGTGCAAGCTATCCTGAGCATCAGGGGGTGACATCCTACATCAGATTCTAGGTTTTGTCCTCTGTTGGTACTGGACTTCCTTTCAACTTGAGACCTCCTTGAAACAGCAGAGTGCCTGCTGGGATCTCTATCAATTATTTTTCTCTGGATGAGTTAAAAGCTTTATTTTTCAATCCATCACTTTTTAGATGGAGATTTGGTGTCATTCTTTGCATGGGTGCTCAAGGCATAACCCTGCTGAAGCAGAGTGCCAGGATGACTCTGCCCACTGATGCAAGATGGAGTATAGAGGAGCCAGGAGGTGGAAGGATTTTTCAGAAAACCAAGATGTATGCAACAACAGCCATCGCTAGATATAGTCATCCCAAAAGTGAAGTGTAGCTCTCTGGACAGTGTCCCCCATACAGGGGCAGTGATGGAGTCTCAAAACCATGACTGAGGGGAACAAACTCTTCTGGCTCTCTACCTGCTCTCTCTCTCTGACTTTCCTTGGAGCCAGTGCCTTCTCAGCTGTGTTCTTTTCTCCATCTGGAGCCAAGTGAATGCCATTTAAGTGCCTCAGATTGGTTTCATTTCCCAGCATGTACAGGAGTTTGTAAGGTGGGACACAGCCAGCTCTTTCCCTTCCCTCGCTAGAGTAACTCTGAGGAGCCCTAAGTGACTGACTCCTCTGTTCAGTCTTTCAGAGCCAGCTCTGTCTCCCACAAGCTCAAACCGCTCATTTTCAGGTAAAAGTTGCACTTATGTTGGGACCGGTTCTCTGGTCAGCTCCCTTGAAACAGTGAACCGTCTGGTCTCCTCTTGTTGTGGTGGAGGACAGCTCTGGTTCTTCTTCTTCCAGAGTGCTGCTCTCTGGGCCCCACCAAAACACCCATTGGGAAAACCAGGCGAGTTTATTAACAAAGCATTGGCAGGCTTTCTCCTGAGGTCTTTTTCTTGTTTCTGAGCAACAGCTTGTCCTGTCACACAACTCCTGGTAGGCTTTAGTGGGAGTTATGTGCAGTGGGCTGTTAGACTCTGGAGAAGACTCTGTCCCTGCTGTCATAGGGATGGTTGGGCCTAGTGACTAGAGTCATGGCAGGCAGTGTGTCGTGGATGGAGCCAGGAGGTCAGAACTGCAATCAGGAGTCCAGTGTGGGATTGGGGTGAGGCTGGAGTGAGAGCAAAGCTGGAACAAGACTTGGAGCAGGGCTGGGTTTGGGAATCTGTTGTCACTGACAGGCAGGAGAGACTTCCAGTCCCTGGAGTGACACTGAGCTGGTGCTCCTCCTGTGAGGCTTGTGTACCTTTTCTGAGCGTCACCAGACCAGTTCCTAGCATGTGAATTGGCTGGAGCCTGGCTACTGACATGTCACTATAGGAGAGCACACTTGTTTTGGTACATGTTTTTAATGCGGGCAGGAGGAGGGAGCATATTACCTGCTGAGTTTCTTGAGCTGCCTGCTTCATGCTCAGAAACGTGGAGTTTCCTTTCCTTGCCTCTGTTTTCAGTTTTTTCAGAGTATGCCCCCAATGCCGATGTGGTCAGATTTCCTTTATATGACTGAGAAGTGTGTGTATCTTCCGCAAACCTGAGTGGAGCATTCCTGCTGGATCAGACGTTTTTATTCTGGCGGAAGGGTTTGTTTTTGTGTGCTACTGAACCAAAAACCTATTCTCTGCCGGTGGAATGGAATGGCTTTGAAATCTGCACTGTCAAGCCCATGTTGACTGGAAGCAGACAAAGTTAAGAAGCATTTAAAATTCATTAAACCTTGAGAGCATCTGGACCCTAGGTATTGCCTTGTATTTTTAGATGGAGAAGCAGAGTGTACCAAGTCTTTTAAGTGTGGCACAGATTGGTTAGAGCTTTGTACAAGTCCACTTTAGCTCTGCCTTTTTGGCTCAGGCAGTTCTCACTGTTAAAATCAGTGGATGTGTAGCCTTTGTAGCTGGTGCTGAACTTGGCTAGGCCAATGGATGTAGGCCAAGTCTAAAGGCTTGAGTTTAAAGTTAAAGCTTCTCAGATCTCCTTTTTGTGCACCTAATTCGGCCCTGTTTCGTTCATTCACTTTGTGAAGCGTCTGGCTTTCACCCCTGTCAGAAGACAGAGTCCTGTGCTACATAGGCAATGTGGTTGTTCTTATGTTGTGTCCACATTTTAGGTTTTCTGGGTCATTTCCCCCATTTACCTCCCTGAACAGAAGCAGTGTTGAGCACTGGTGCAGTGGCTTAAACTGCCTGGTCATGTTGGCCACCAAATCATCTCCGTATGCTCTGGGCAGGTTTAGAGAACATGGTGGTAAAAGTGCGGGCAGCTGCGTGCACTAATGCTACCTCCATCAGTGGGAGGATTTCTAACCTCTGCTAGTGCAGACACAGCAGTGGATTGTGGGGCAGGAGGATGTTGCTGTTACATCATGGCCAATAGTGATGCTGTGACAGTGGCTTTGGTTTTTGCCATATACTGTGTAAGCAGGGGTTAAACTGTTGAAAACAATAACCCAGGACTTGCTCTGAGGCTAAGCAGCTGGATGATGAGAGTTTGATTCCTTTATCCCCCTCGCCACCATTCTTCTTAGCTTTCTCTTTCTGTAGTGTTGCTCTTCAGGCTCTCTACACTTGATTTTCCCAGCAGTATTTCTCTGCGTGCTGTGTGCATGATTGGTAGTAACACTCTCTGTTCCTAGCGTTGCAGCATAGGTTGGGCAAGTGTTTAATTTCTTTGTCCTTCACAGTAGAGCAGCTGAAGATATTTAATTTCTCCTGCTTCTTGTCCTCCTCCTTGATGACAGCATTTGGCTTAACCTTCAGGTTAGAACTTCGCTCAGTGGAGCATCCGTTCCAGTAGCCACTTGGGAAAAGTAGAAGGAACATGTCAGCTGATAAAAGTGCCCTGAGCCAGCATCTTCTGTGCGATACAGAGCCCCGTAGATAGACTTTGTCCCGTTTTCTGCAGGCCAAGAGTACTTCATGCTGATATCTTCGCTGGAGGTTGGCACTTCATGGCGACTGTGTGGGTTAGCTCCGTGTTGCAAGGCAAATCCAGAACTCTCTTATGTAGCCACATGTATCTGTCCAGAGAGCTCAATAAGAGGATGTTAAGCACTCATTGTAACGATCTCACTATTACCTTGATACATTGGAGTTAATTGATTGGGAGACACTTCTCTGTTTGTTGTTAAGATTCACAACTTTGAAAGCTTTTGAGAGCAACTTGAGCACTGGGGGCGTGGATGGAAAAGTGTCTATGGGGGAAGCTGTGCACTTCTCTGTCTTCCTTTCTATCCATTTTATGCTTTGTAGAGCAATGGATAAAAGTGGGGAAGAAAAAACCACCCGCAATAATCTATAGCAACTGTCACCTAGCAAACTACTCCCATTTCATACAGCTAGGTTAGGTGTCAGCCTGCGATCGATGGCTCTCGTACAATAATTATAAAAACTAGTGGGTTGTGTTGCTTGAGTGAGCTTAAGAAGAGTAGGGTCTCAATCTTTCCTCTAATAGGGCTTTGACAGTCCGCAGTGCGGAGGCTTCGTCTTAGTCTGACAGTGTTGTCATTAAACACCAGGTAGCGTGGAACAACAGAGAACAAAGATTCTGAGCGCGAGGGAACATGCAGTTTTGACAGGAGTTATTTGTCATCACAGAGCTGCCCAAACTCTTCAGACTGCAATACGGACGGCTGCTTAAAGTGACTTATTGCCCCTGTCTGTGGCTGCAGTTGTGATTTGATAATCGGTAAATGTTTGTCAAAGATGAATTCCCTACCTGATTCAGTGCTGTGTTGGAAAAGCAAATGAAAAGCAGTGTGCAGGAAAACGAATTGGGGAGATTCAGGTGCAGGCAGATGACGACAAAAACAGGTTTCCCACCCAACTTGACCAATTTTCTTTGCGACATAAACTTAGCAGGCGGCAGGACTTCTGCTTCTCCCTGTTCACAATGGGATTGGGCCATACTCCACACATAGGAGGTCTTGCAAATCAACATGGTCTCTGGTATATTGGGTGAACTGTTCCTGTTCACAGGGTGCTTCAAAGCTCCCTAGAGTTTCCTGTTATGGGTCTAACCTACGTTTGATCTCAAGGTACTAGAGGCCACTTGACAGCTAGATAGATATGTTTTTTCATGCCAAAGATGGATTAGTGTTGTCCCTTTATTTTGGTGCCATTCCTTTCCTCCAGTGCGTGTGTAGTGGATATTTTTAACACTTCTTTGGTAAGGAGAAGAGTGCTGATGTGTTTCGGTTTGCAATGTAGTAGTACCAGGTCTGGAAACTGCATTCCTTTTGGGGTTTTTTCTTTGCCTGTGTTTGCATATGTTCACTGCCAGCAGATTCAGGGTAGAGTTGCACGTCTTTTTGTTACTCTCCCTGCATGCTTTCATAGCCAGTCTATAGTCTCATTTTTTTATTCAGAAATGGGGGGGAGGGGGCAAAAGAGCTCTGCAAGCCTTCGCCCTTGTGATATGGCTTAAACAGTCACTCAAGTTTTCTAGTTTTTACAAGTTTTTCTGCTGATGCAGGAGCCTATGCAAGGTCTTTTTAAATGGATAGCTAGGAAAGTTAAAGGCTGGGGAAAAAATCGTCTGCTTCAATTTGATATGCGGTTTTGGGGGGTGGGGAATCCCTACCAGATTCAAACTTCTGATCATTAAAGAAAAAAAAACACCCCAAAGTAAAATGCAAAATAATTTTGCATCCATTATGTGTTTTCATTTGCTTCTAAAAGTGGAGATGGGAGAGAGAGGCCTCCCCCATACAGCTGCCCGTGGTTAGTCTCTAATGCAAGATCCATGAACCCATTTGATGATAGCAAGGGTTTTTCTAGTGGTTTTGAATTGGTGGAAACGATCAAGAGCAGGAAAAGTGGAGTGATTTATTAGACTCATAAAAATTCATACTTTGTTATTCCAGTCATCTTATATCTGACGCTTGTTAGAACGCGAACCCTGGCAGCTCCTGCCGAGTGACTAGGGAAGGGGGGCATTTATTAAGCCTCAGTCTGCCTCGGCTGCCATCACTGTTCTCATTTCGCGAAGTGGACTGAGCTCCTGAAAACACATTAATAATCATCCCCCTCCCCCTACGCTTGGTGTAATAATAAGGGTTGTGTTTGAACAGGGTCCAATGCTCCGGAGACCCATTCAGTCTCTTTAATGGGGGGTGGGTGGGTGGGTGGGTATTAGAGAAACACGTGTTCCATGTATTAACCATGGCCGACTCTTAATATCACAGCAGAAGAGTGGAGAACACAGAATCTCTCCTTACTCATCCATGAGACATCAGCTTGTTGTATTGATCCAGCATCCTCAGGAGACTCGGGACCTGTAATTCTCCACTGGCAGGAGCAGCAGAGGAAGGTGCAGCACAGGCACACTCAGCCGTCTCTGTCACTGGCTTGTCTAGTCCCACCCCATGGCCAGGTCTACACTAGTGGTGGAATTTGGTGGCAGTCGACGAGAGTTATGCAAGCTGAATTGGGTACTCTTGTTACTTGAGGGGGTGCTTTTATTGCTGATTTCCAGAGTGACTTAACAGGTCTTAACTGACTGCTCAAGAGATCTTGAAAGATTAATCTGCCAGTGGCGAATTTGCTGCCGTCTCTGTAGACCTGGCCAAAGTCAGCTACATCTGTGGTAAAAATGGCTGCATCCTTTCATGCCACAGCTGCTGTCAGGGGAATTGGAGTTCTGGGCCCTAAATTTTTCCCAGACTAGGAATTCATGTAGCCTTCTCCCTTGCTTGCAGGGAGGGAGGCCTCTGGCTGGGTGCAAGCAAAAGAAATGCATATTAAAATGAAAATGTACACTAGAGACAAAGAACGTGGGCCATACTTATAGGATGAAAGATTCTTCCTGGGAAGTAGCGTCTCTGAAGAAAGATTTGGGGTTCCTAAACATGAGCTCTCAGTGTAGTGATGTGGCCAAATGGGCTGATGTGATCCTTAGATGTATAAAGAGTGAAATCTTCAGCAGGAGTAAAGATTATTTTATTTCTGTATTTGGCATTAATGTGATCATTGCTGGGTTTCGGTGCCCAGCTCTGGTGCCTGCAGTTCAAGGAGGTTTGTGATAAATCAGAGAAGGTTCAGAGAAGAGCCAAAATGACAATTAAATGATTAGAAAACATGCTTTGCAGCAGGAAAGTCAAGGAGCACCAACTATATAGTGTAACAGAGACACTCAAGGGGTGGCTAAATCAGTCTACAGGTACCTGTGTGTGGCAAAATATTTGATAATGAGCTCTTCATTCTAGCAGAGGAAGGCCTAACATGATTTAGTGGCTAAGCTAGACCAATCCAAGCAGGAAATAAGGCATGTATTTTTAATAGTGAAGGTAATTAACCACTGGAACAATTTAGGGTGTGGTGGATTCTCCGTCACTGGCAACTTTTAAATCGAGATTGGAGATTTTTTTCTAACAGCTCTACCCTGGAATTATTATGGGACCGTTCTCTGGCCTGTGCTGTACAGAAATCAGACCAGATGATTCTGTCCCTGGACTCTGTGGCATCAACCATGATCTATTTGGTGCTAGAAAGGGCTGTTTTGTCTGTTAGGGAGTCTTCACCGCAGCTGAAGATAGCTTACTGGTTTTAGCTTTACTCTAGCTAGTAGCGAAGATGTGGCAGAGTGTGGGGGCACGTTTTCGCAACCAGAGTCTGCACCAGGGCTCTTTGGAGGTTGTGCTCGCTAGGTTAATGCTAAGGAGCTGATCTGTTTGGATCTTGTAGGCCAAACAGAATGGCTCTTTGTTAGTGGCTGCGTGGGAGCTTTCCCAAGAAACCTAGATATGGCAGCAAATAGCATAGGGCCATAGGTGATTCAGAAGGTGGGATCCTTTCTTGGAGTGCCTTTTGATCAGGTGCTTGTCATGATGCTAAGGGATGTTCTGCTGGTGGAAATGTTTTTTGTAATGAGAAGAGAAATCAGAGTTCCTGATCACTTGCAGGCATTAAAGATTCCATGGCACTTATGGGAAGAGTAGGAGTCGTGCTGCAGTCGGCGTTCAGGCAATCACACTCTTATTCCCTCTAGTGTGATGGAATAAAAGGCTTCACTGCTTGACCTAAACTGCTGTGTAGTGCTGTTGTGTGCTTTTGGATTTGGTGGCTTTGTTTGTAAATCAGTGTTAAAGCACTGTAGGTTCTTTCTGCACTCAACTTAAATGCACATCCGTGGACACAGGCTTTGACGGCGCCTTTCTGAGAATAGCTTGCTTTACTGCTGCTGCAGTAGTTGAGCGCACCTGTAGGTGAGTGACAGGAGTATTTCAAGAATCATTGCCACTGGACTAGAGAGAGTCACTAATCTAGGCTGCATGAACTAGAAAAGCAATGGGAATAGATGACAGAAGTGGTGGGAAACTGGAATTAAGGACGTGGACGTGGGCATGGAAGAGGGAGGCTTAATGAGTGTAGTGGTTGATGTGTAATGTGCTGACAATTGGTGTGTAATGGACCACTGATCATCAGCAAAGATCTGTGTGTGTTAAATCAGTGCTGGCCCTTCAAGAACCAAAAAATTTGCATCACGCCTCTTCAGAAGGACGTATGCAACATTTACATGCCTAATTCATTATGATGAAAAAATTCCCTAGTAATACAGTCCAGTGACGTGGTGCTCAGATGACTAGAGGAATATTCATTATTGTACTAGAGGAACAGCTCTCTTACTTTTTCATGCTGCAGATTGCTTCAGAGCAGGTCTTTGGTTGGTGTAAATAAGTGGAACTACGCTGCTTTACACCAGGGGAGGATTTGGCACTGCAACTCAGAGTTTAAGCCAGAAGGAATCACCAAGATCATCTGGTCGGACCTGTGTATCACAGGCCACCTGCAAACTAAACCCAACACCCAAAATCAAACAAAAGTATTACAGCCTTCACAGTCCCCGCCAACCTGTCCTGGGGGAAAATCCCATCTTGATTCTACGTATGGCAGTCGGTTAGACCCTGTGTGAATGAGCAAGGACCTGTGAGTCAAACCAGTTTTCTAGTGCCACCTGAGAGCACTTGCCAACTCTGCTCAGTGTCCCATCTCTAGCCATGGCTATCCCTGATGCTGCAGAGAAGGAGATGAAAACTTAATACATGACATTGGGGGGCAGGGGTGGGGGGGTTCCTTCCTGACCCTGTGGTTGGCCGGTTGAAACCCTGAAGCATGAGTTTTTGGGAACATAAGGCGTAAACAGGAAGTGAGCCCCAAGGCTGCCAAACCTGGCCCTGACAATTGCAAGCAGCCTGGTTATACAGTTGCTCTGGTACATTTGTCCAGCTCTTTGTTATAACTGAGTTGTTTGCCCCCACCACTGATGCCAGAACACCTGTGACACTGAGAGAGTCCTGTCTCTCCACTGCTTGGTTTTCAAAATGTTTCATTTTGCTGACCACTAAGGAAGGCTCAGTGGGCCTAGAGAGCCCTTAGTTTGGACTGGTTTTGTCTAAGGTCCCTTTGAGTTTCTGTGAGAGGGTCCCTGCAGGGACCATGCTTTTCCTGCCTTCCCACCAGCAGTTGGCAAACACCCATACTAAAAGCTTACAGTGATCCTGAGCACACTGAATACTGCGTGGGAGGAAGGTGATAAACAAAATAACCTAGTATCTGAGACTGAGATGCCCTCAAGTTATGTTCTACATTGAGGGGTGGAGCTACAGGTTTTTCAAGCAGGAAAGGAATTAAGCATGTGCTCTCAGTTAGTATAAACTTGGTATTATTCTCTGTGTTAGAAACTTTCTTAGTATGCTTTAGCTTTCTCCTTCCTAATGGGCTACAGAGCAGCTCCTCTCAGCATGCAGGCATGGCTAGGGTTACTGGACACCAAAGCATGGAAGGAGGACAGGGAAGTACAAAAAGAACATATGGAGAAAATGTAGCATTTAATGTAATATTCTTCTGTTTTTAGGGGGCCCTGGAATACTTCTGCCTAAAAATAGGGCGTTCTGGAGTGTTCCAGCATACTTTAAGTCCTGTGAGTAAAAAGCCAGACACAATCATGTCTTTTTAAAATGCCTGCTGGATGGAGGATGTGAAGGTAAAAAGGAGGACATGGCCTCCTTTTGCCTGACAGCTGGTAACTCTAGGTGTTGCAGAGCAGGCTGGAGCAGAGAGCAGGCAGGCAGACTCTCTGGCTTCTGTGCCTGCGGGTAACGGAGCTGGTGACTTGGAGCCCTGGGACCATTTTCAGTCCCTCTCCCTTGTGCCCAGTGCCAGTGACACCCATGGATACCATGTCCCTGGGAGTACATGGCTGTTTCACATAGTTAGTCTGCTGGAATACCAGAACTGGGTTTAAGTTAGATCTCCAGTGGCAGATGAATTTGAAATGACAGATTACAAAGACCGATGTTTATACTGTACTGTGTGTGTAGACAGGACACAGACAAGTGGGAAGAGTTGATTGCAAAGGAGGATGGGTAGATAACAAATGGGTGGATTGATCAGAAAGACAGGTAGATCTGAAAGACAGATGAATTAAATCTCTCTTACTAACCTCCTCATAAAGAAAATGTACATCCAGGTTCACTGGTTCTTTCACCAAGATGGTCTGCAGCTCACAGAAGAATGCACCTGGGTTAAAATAACGTAGTATGCTGAGCTAGCAAGTGGAGCAGACCTTTCTGGGTAACCCTTGTCCTGTTTTCACCAAGATCTACTAAGAATTGTATATTCTGAACACTAGTTTGTTGAGCACTGTGTTGGGTTGGCAGCACTCTTGGCCAGACAGCCGCCTCCTACTGGTGTTTCTCGAACAGCTCAATTCATTGCCTTCATCTGTGGCCAGAGCTCTGTCACTTTGTCAGTGTTTGCGAGCAGGGACCCTATGAGCAGTGACCTACAACTCCTCTTCCCCCAGCTCTGTGCCAGTCTTCCCTGGGCTGCCGGCAGCTGCCAGTACTTCTGCAGCCCTCATATCAGGACCTTGGCTTCTCTTAGAGGTTGCCTCATCAGAGCTTCCTGTTCAGCTCCTGAGAGATATTCCTGTGTGCTGCCTTTATATTAAGCCCCTGGGCTCTGAATGGGTCTTCTGCAGCACCTTTTGACTGGCTGCTGCTCCCAGGCACCTTGCAACCTCTTTGTAGCTAGTGTGGGGCAACCACCCTGTTACAAGCTTTTTTTTGATTCTGCGGTCCTTGGGTGTGTGCAAGGTAGGAATAAATCTGAACGTATGTAGTGATGCCATCTGTGCTAAATGCTGTTGCAGTATTCCAATTAAAGCGTGGACAAGCACATTAAAAAGTCAGACTTAAACTCACCTTTTCCTTTCAGAATAAATGGGAGACGTGTTGAAGAGCCTATCCTCTGAATATCTTACTGTTCTGGTTCCACCGATGTTGATTATTTCCTTTATTCAAACCTTGTTCCTTTTCCTTTCCCCACTCTTTATGCCACTTTCTGTCAACTTTGCCTCAAAGTGCTTTCTCTCCGCTTCTCTGGCTTCCATTTGTCCATTCCCAATCACCACAGAACTGCCTGATTCCAGTTTGGCTGTCCGGTGCTTGGTGAGGCTACTCCAAGTCTTTGGCTGGAGTGTGAATAGCTATGAGAGAGAGGCTTCCTTCATGCTGCATCGAGACGTCACTATCTAGCATTCTGTCTTGGTTTCTCATAGTCCCAGTGCAGGCTCTGCAGTAACATTCTTTTTATTCTGCTTCTGAGCAGTTGACTTCTTAGCTTGGATTAGTAGAGCCCTGCACGGATACAAATAAGTAGATCCATATCCGACCTGCATCCGCAAGAAATGATTCGCAGATATCCATGTTGTATCTGTGGATTCGGATATAAAGTGGATATCTGCATATTTGCAGGGCTCTAGCTCTGTGCAGATAAAAATATGTGGATCCGTATCCGATCTGCATCCACAAGAAATGGTCAGTGGATATCCGTGTTGTATCCACAGATGCAGATATAAGGTGGATATCCGCAGATTTGCTGGGCTCTGTGGATTAGCACCGTGGTCCCTTATGTTGATGGCTAGAGATTTTTCAGATATGGCGGCATTCTGCAGTGATTGTTTAAGCTCTAGGAGATGTGAAAGGGTTTTAGACCTTATGAAGAGATTAAACTCCAAAGCAAAACTATTTATATAGCATTGCCTTTTTTGTAGAGTCTTCCATGCAAACTGACTCCTAAAATTTTTCAGAGTTCAAGGGGCATGTTCAACTTGATTTTATAACTTTAAGCAATTCTAAGACAAATTCTGTGTTTTGGTAGAGCACTGAGTGATGCCATTCTTGCTTGTGTCCTTTTCTCTCTATAGAACTGGCCAGTTGCTTTGTCATAAAAAAAAAAAAAAAAAACAAACAACAACAAAAAAAAACCAAACAAACCAACAATCTCTCTAAAATAATTAAAAGCCTACCAAAAAGTTGACAGTGGCTAGACTGCTGGTGCACTAAGACCACTGCTGTCATGACCAATATTGTTTCATTGTTTGTTTGTACTCTCACATCTCTGTCTGTCTGTCTTCGGGTGTTGTCTTGTGTTTCAACAGCACCTAGCAAAGTTGGGTCCTGGTCTATGCCTCGTGCACTCCAGTAATACACCTGAGAAGAAAAATCTTGATTCAGTGCTGATGTTTAAGGGGTTTTTTAAGCAAGGAGAAAAGTGACTGACTGGCTGTTCAGAAGAGTGAAACTGATTGTACACACACAGCCATCAAATGAGCTAAGAGAATACTTAACAAATTACAGAGATTTTTACTAACGACTTTCATCTCTAACAAATTCAGCTGTTACTGGTATCCACCATGGGTGTAATAGTTCTAGAAATGTGATCCCCCCTCCCCAAAGATGGCACTAGTAAAAGAGAAATAATAGAGAGAAATGAAGAGGAGGAGAGGAAACCTTCCTTTTTCAGCTGAGAACTGAAATAAGGTGGAGGGATGATGAAATGTATACAGTAAGGCAGTGAGTGGAGAGAAACTGAAGAAACAAGAGGCCAGAGTTAGGCACGTAGTTAAGGGAGGAGAAAAGCAAGGCTGCAAACTAAGAAGGCTAAAGAATTTTTTTTGAAGTAAGACCAATTTTCAACTGGATGTCAAAATGAGCAGCGGGTCAGTGGAAATGAGTAATGTCATCTGGAAAGACTGGAATCCTCACAGTTATCCAATACGATTGCAATGAAATTTCACACTGATTCTCTTCTGTATTGGGATTTTACTCTGTCACCACTGTCCTGTTTTAATTCCATGTCCCAAACCAATTTGTTGCCAAAACCATCTAAATGAAAAACCCCTAATTGAAGCTGTATTTTGAGACATGTTATTATTTAGTCTGTTCCCTGCAGCTAGGAAATGTGATTTTGTTCTCCAGTTTGTTTAAACTTAGCAATAAATACTTTTTATCATGTTACACTTATTTCAGGAAGATGGACATCATTACTAGTGGGCTTTGAACTTGAGGAGGAAAAGCAAACGGTATTAGGAGTTAAAAAAAAAAAGTGCAATGTTTTTAGATAAGACTTTCTGAAACAGCTCAGCAAATCCTGAAAGTTAATTTTTCTCTATACTGTCTCCAAAGCAAGTGGAGATGGATTCTGCAGGCGTGAGACCTTAGTCTTGTATGTGTGTGATATTAGCATGAGTCATATGACAGGCTTTGCATATCCTTGTTTGGTGTTAGGATATGCTTTGATTACCTTTCCACCAATCCACGTTTAAAAACGTTTCTGAAAGAATAAAATGTGACCTTCTGTCCGCTGTTGTGGCTGAATCAATTAACACCCATGCCCAGGCCTTTTGCCTTTTGCTCATTGGTTCCCAGAGTCGGTAGTGATCAGTATAGTTTTGTTTAGCTTTGGTGGAGTATGAAAATTGAGTTTGCTGTTCTTAGCCCAGCTTCTTGTACGTGGTTTTCTGAAAAGCCGATTGTGGTTGTCACTGTCAGCCAAGATGGTGTCATGTGGTTCTCCAGTGTGTTCTCCTAAAATTTCCCATTCAGTAGTTTTCCTGTGAGTTAAAGGTGTGAGTAGTTGCAGCGTTCTCAGCATCTAGTGAATTACTGCCTGACTAGCTGTTGATTGCTTGGTTTGCCTCTGAATGTATGGAAAGGTTTTCCACGCCCAAAGTGTCCAGGAGATAGAAATCATGTTTTTCTTTAGAAGACCAGGGAATCCATTTGCAAAACTTCAATATTTACTACTTAACAGCTAGATGCACTTCACCTTATTGGTTTACGTGGATTTTGTACCTGTGCTGTGAGAAACTATAGTTCTCCTGGAGCCTGCTAGAGACCAATGCTGTCTTGCATTGTCATGCTAGCTTCATCTGCCTAGGCCCATTCAACTTAAGGAATTTGCAAAGCAGACTGGGGACCAATTCCCCAAATGGGTCTCCTTGAAACAGATTGCTCTGCCAGGCAGAAGTTGCAGGGCATGTGAAACCTAGTAAGATATTTGAGTTGCAAAGCGAACACTACTATTGTCCTCTGTGACTATGGAGTCTGAACAGCAATCCTGCTTGGGAGTCTCAGGTGAAGTCTCTTTAATCATTTGGATTTATTTCCTATTAAACCACGGTTTGTGATCATAAACCATCAATTACACTTTGGCATAAGTAGCAGTCTCTCTTGAAAGAGTTCAGAACTGAATGAGTGTGAAAATTGAATCCCCCTCTTAAACTAAAGAATGGTCCTTTTCGAAGCAGATTCCATGAGCAATATAATTAACCTCTCGCTGTGCTATTCTGTGTGAACATATTGAACATCCTCTGCAATAATCGTCCCATAGCACTGGTGCCTGCTTTCACACTGAATTCGTAACAGTATTACAGTAATCCCACATCCTTTTGTCAGTTCAGGACTTGGCTGACTTGGTAACCAGAAGAAAAGGCATTGGAGCTCTGCGGCCCAGGGAAGCATTGAGAGACTTTGGAGTTGGTTTGGGTAGGAGCTCTGATAACCTTGTATCAAGTTAGATCAGATCAGCCTCTGTTGTCAGGTTATATGTTATAGTATGATCAACAACCCTTGAATGGTCCAAGGAGGAATTTCTTGGTTCTCCCCCTGTGTCTGGAAATGCAAGGACACACTTTAATTCCATAAGGTACAGTCCCATTATTGTGTGTACTGATGATTCTTGTCTGTAACGTGGTGCTGCCCTCTCTCGCAGGGTTGGCTAACCCAGGTTTCCAGCCCTTTGTAGTGTTGGCCCACCAAGTCTCTGGCCCCTTGGCAGAGCAAACAGACAGTCTCTGACCCTCCGCAGGGCCTGGTAAACCAAGTCTCTAGCCCCTTGGCAGGGCAAACAAATAGTCTCTTGGGTTAGGAGGGAGGGGCAGTTGCAGTGCGTAGATTCGAGCACAGCGGAGGGGTAGTCATGGAGGGGAGATGAGGAAGCAGAGGTGTAGGGCTGCACTGCTCCACTGTGTCCCATCCCAGGCCTCTGCATGGAAGTCAGCAGGGTCCCAGCCGCAACACACTGACCCCAGGATGGGGCCTGTATTGGAGGGTTGGTGTCTACACTCCTCTGAGTCAGTCCTGGCCTGTTTTCCTAGCGGTACCTGCTCCATAGCCTTGTCTGCTGGCTCCTTGGGGTAGTCACCAAGCGTAGGCTGCAGAACCTCTCCGTCTTGTTGGGAAGTGTCAGGTCTGGTAACTTGTGGGTCCCATCCACGGACGGTAATTCCTCCAGGTCGCAAGTCCCAGGGGTCGGGGGATCCTCACTGGCCAAGGGTGGTTCCTCCTGGTCCATCTCCAAGGGGGGCTGTGCCTCCCTGCTACACTGTCATTTCCTACTTCGCAATGAATCTGAGGATGGGCAACCTTCACATACGTTTGTCTGCTCTTTGAGCTGCTGCGTGCTATTGCTGCTGTCCCCTTTTAGACTTTTTCCTCTTACTCCTGTATTGTTTCTCTAGTTCCTTACTCCCCTCTTGCTTCCCTATCCTGTTACTTCACACCCCAGAAGGCCATTCACTGTTCCTGGGATGAGCTCTGTGGTGACTTTATGATGTGAGTTATGTGTAGTCTTGGAACTGCATCATTCACTGTGGGAATAGTAATAAAAAATGTTTGCTGGTGGGTGTTATCTGTGCCTGTTCACAACCATCTGCATCATGCTTCTGAGAAGGGAGTGCTCAATAAGACAGTGGTTTTCAAACTTAGGGTCAGGACCCAGTACTGGGCTGCAGAGCCTCAGGTACTGGGTCGCGGGGCCCCTTGCTGTTGCTGCCAGAAGACTGGAATGCAGTGCTCATAGGTGTAAGTGGTGGGTCGGAGGCATAAATGATTTTTTTTCAACTGGATCCTGAAGAAAAATGTTTGAAAACCACTGCTGTAGGAGAAAATGTGCCCCTTCAGTTCCAACCACCTAGAACTTTCACAGTCAAAACGCAATCACATTTTACTTTACAAAAAGACAAGATTGAATGATTTTAGTGTGAGGACCCAGCAGATATTTGGGTGATCAAAAAATAATAGATAATGATGTAAGGGCCCTTGCAGATCATACATGCACAACACTGCAGTGGTACCTCCACCCGTCTGGGGAGGATGATGGCACACCCTCTAAGAATAGAGAGATTCCACCACCTCCCGAGGTAACCCATTCCAGTGCTTCACCACCTCCCAGGGAAAAGTTTTTCCTAAGAGCCAACCTAGACATCCTCCCTCCCCTATTGCAACTTGAGACTGTAGCTTCTAGTTCTGCCATCTGTCACCACTGGGGACAGTCGAGTTCCATCCTCCCTGGAAATCCCCTTCAAGTAGTTAAAGGCTGCTACCAAATACCCTTCACTCCCTTTTTCTGCAGACTAAACAAGCCAAGTTACTTAGCCTCTCCTCGTAAGTCATGTTCTGCAGCCCCCTCATCATTTCTTCAAAGCGTCTGATGAAGTGGGATTTTCCCATACGAAAGCTCATGCAATAAATAAATTTGTTAGTCTTTAAGTGCCACAGGACTCCTTGTTTGTTTTATTGAACGAGACTAGCACAACTACTCCTTCGGATCTCATCATTTCTGTTGCTCTCTGCTGGGCTCTCTCCAATTTATCTACATCCTTCCTGTAATGGGGGCCCAAAACTGGGTACAACATTCCCAATGTGGCCTCACCAGTGTCAAATAGATGGGAATAATCCCTTCGTGTGAGCTGGTGGCAATGCTCCTATTAATGCAGCCCAATATGTCATTAGCTTCCTTTGCAAAAGGATGCACTGTTGACTCATCTCAAGCTTCTTGTCCACTGTAACCCCAGATCCTTTTCTGCAAAACTGCTGCCCAGTCTGTAGCAATGAATGGGATGATTCTGTCCTAAGTGCAAGATTCTGGACTTGTTTTTGTTGAATCTCATCACATTTCTTTTGGCCCAATGCTCCCATTTATCTAGGTTACTCTGTACTCTATTTCTACCCTCCAGGTTGTCATCTACTACTTCCCTCAGTTTACTGTTATCTGCTGAGTTGCTAAGGGTACAGTTCTCCAGATCATTCTTGAAAATGTTGAACAAAAGCTGCCCCAGCAGCAGCCCCTGGGGCACTCTGCTTGTTACTGGCTGCCAACTAGATAATAAGCGTTGATCTCTGCTCATTGAGCCTGGTGATCTCACCAGCTTTCTGTCTATTGTATAGTCCATTCATCGAACCCAGACTTCTTTAACTTGCTGATAAGAATCTTCAAAGTGTCTGATAAAGTGGGATTTTCTCCTATGAAATCTCATGCGATAAATAAATGTGTTAGTCTTTAAGTGCCAGAGGACTCCTTGCTTCTTTTGCTGGATTAGACTTACACGGCACCCACTTTGGAATGTGTGAAAATTGTGTCAAAAGCTTTGCCAAACTCAAGGCATATCACATCCACTGCTTTCCCCACATTCACGGAGCCAGTCATCTCATCATAAAAGGCGGTCAGGTTGGTGAGACATGACTTGCTTTTGGTGAATCCATACTGACTGTTCCTGATCACCTTCTTCTCTTCCATGTGCCTCAAAATGGATTCCTTGGAGACCTCCATAGTTTTTCCAGGGACAGAGGTGATGGGTCTGTAATTCCCCGGATCCTCCTCCTTCCCTTTTTGGAAGATGGGCACTGCATTTGCTTTTTTCTACTCATCTGGGATCTCTGACAGTTGCTACAGGTTTTTGAAGATAATGGCCAATGGCTCTGCAATGACATCAGCCAATTTGCTCAGCACTACCCGGTGCATTGCATCCTGTCCCATGGACTTATGCATGTTCAGCCTTTCTAAACAGTCCTGACCCTGTTCTTTCAGCACTAAGGGCTACTCACCTCCTCCCCATGCTGGGCTGTCCAGTGCAGTAGTCTGGGAGCTGACCTTGTCTGTGAAGGCAGAGGCAAAAAAGATTGAGTATTTCAGCTTTTTCCACATACTAGGATGTCTTCCCCATTCTATAAGGAACACATTTTTCTTCACCTTCTTGTTGCTAACTTACCTATAGAAACCCTCCTTGTTACCCTTCACGTTCCTTGCTAGCTGCAACTCCAGTTGTGCTTTGGCCTTCCTGATTTCATTCCTGCATGCTCGAGCAGTATCTTTATACTCCTGCCTAGTCATCTGACCAAGCTTCAATTTTTTATAAGCTTCCTTTCTGTGTTTAGGCTCACCAAGGAGTTCTTTGTTGAGTCAGGGTGGTCATCTGCCATATGTGGTGTTCTTTCTGGACATTGAGGTTGTTTGTTCCTGTGCTCCAGTAAGTTTTCTGTAAAATACAGTCAACCCTCTTTTGACTTCTTTCCTCCTCATATTAGCGTTTCAGGGGATCCTGCCCATCAGCTCCCTGAGGGAGTCAAAGTCTGCTCTTGTGGTGATCGTGGTCTGTATCCTGCTGGTCTTCTTTCTTCCTTTTGTCTGGATCCTGAACTCAACCATCTCCTGGTCAGTGCTGCCCAGGTTACCACCACTCACTTCTACTTTCCCTACCAATTCTTCCCTGTATGTGAGCGACTGGTCAAGAGGAGCATGGCCCCTAATATGTTCCTCCTGTACTTGCACAGGAAGTTGTCTGCAGCACTCTCCAAAAGCTTCCTTGGTTGTCTGGGCTCTGCTGTATTGCTCTCCCTCCAGAGGTCAGCGTGATTGATGTTCCCCATAAGAACAAGATCCTGTGATCTGGAAACTTTCACTAGTTGTTTGAAGCCTCATCTACCTCATTCTGCTGCTCTCATGGTCTGTAACAGATGCCCACCGTGACATCACCGCTGTGCTCTCGCCTCTAAACTTAACCCAGAGACTCCCAATAGGCTTTTCTCTAGTTTCATACCAGAGCTCTGAGCAGTCACATTGCTCTCTTACTTACAGAGCAACTCCTCCACCTTTTCTGCCCGCCTTTGCTTCTTGAACAGTTAACAGCCATTCATGACAGTGCTCCAGTTGTGTTACTCAGCAGTCCCCAGGTGCTGTTTGTAAAGTGCCCTTTTCAGCTTGCAGCTGCAATTTCTGAGAGCCCCAACTCTTCTCCACCATGCTTTAAAACCCCCAGAACTAACCCAGCGTCCCTGATGTCTGATGAGGGAGTCCCCGTTGTCATGAACAGACGAGTAAGGTACAGCTAGCAGCCTGGAGCATTACTGTAACCCTCTCTCATAACTTTCAGCTAGTGCTGTTAGCTGAGAGCAGAATGATGGTTTTCATGTACTCCTATTAACCAGCACTTCGTGAGTCTATGGTGCCTATGCTTCAGAGATAGTGTTTTAAAGGAGAAAACGGAGAAATGCTGTTTCTTTTTAAAGTATTCTTAAGCCAGTGGTTCCTAGCCTTTTTGAGCAGGGAAACTGCATGTGACCTGTAAGCTTCTGCGCTTCATGTTAGTCCGTAGGCAACAGCTCCCTTCCTGCTGGCTGCTTAGAAAGACCCTACTGGTTGGGAACCACTACCCTACTCTCAATTTCTTGTTATAGTTTAACATCTTAAAGGTAGGTAATTGTTTTAAAAAGCTTTAATGGATGTTCCAAAGAAAAGTACCTTGCTATTTCCATCATAAGAGTGCTTCGTTCACCATCATAGACCTGATAGTGGGGATCATCCCCAGTTTACAGTTGGGAAAAGGAAGGCAGAGAGAAAGGAAATCCACATCAGAGCTGGAATTAGAAGTCCGGAGTTCCCAGCTCCCAGACCAGTGCTGGTATCACTAGATCACATCTCTTTAGGAATGAGGTTCTGCTGGCTCTTTCAGCACAGTGCTCCTGCAACAGGCAGTATCCCAGCTAACATCATAAGCTGGTTGTGATGTGTTCCTCACCTTGTGGGGATTTTAGCTTGACTTCTGCAGTTTGGTACGTTTCGCCATCACCGGCCAGTAGTTTAGAGGTTTGGGGAACTGAGCAGCAGCTGGATTTGGGAGGAAGTTATTTTTAATAGAGTGAGACAGATCTTATTGAACCAGGAACCCCATAGTATTGATGTGTGCTGCAGAAGATCATTATCTTTTCTCCCAGTACATGCTGTAAGTCTCTACTGCTGTGAGGTTTCATTTCTTCTGTGCTTGATCAGCATGACCCAATCATGGAAGGGCAGACATTTAGAGCAGCAGCCCATGTTGTTCTGAAGCTCCTTATGACCTTCCCCTTTATGCTCTGCCTTGCACATGGGGAACCGCATGAGAATTTAGCTGTCACTCTTGCTCTCACTCACCCCAAAAGGTAGGAAAATCCTTTTATCTCCCCAAGATAAAGGGGGAACCGAGGCACAGAAAGACTAGCGACTTGCTTAAGATTGGCAAGAAATCTGTGGTTGAGCAGAGACCTGAATTTAGCACGCCTTTGTCCCTGACTGGCACCCTTATCAGTGGATTACCCCTCAGTTAACTGATGATACGAGCCTCAGCTCCAGGCGGTGAGTTACCAGACCTCTGCAGGTGGAAGTCAGCCTCTGGCGGGAAGCTCTTGGCACTTGGTGATCCATGCCCATGCAGATGTAAGATGAGCAAAAAACTCATTTGATAGTAGAAAAGCTGTGGTTGGTACTTTAGAGTTTATGGAAAGCTAGTTGTAAAGGTGCCTCCTGGCCTGAAGGTTTGTCAGGCAGATTTTCATCTGGAACAAATATTTCTATTAAAAGTTGTACAAGTGCCTATAAGAGTTCTAACTCTTAAAAGACCAGAATCCACAGAACCTCAGAGTTAAGAACACTCAGGAATGGAGGCTGTTCATAACTCTGAACAAAATATTATGGCTGCTCTTCCATAAGTTTACACATGAGCATCGACTCAAGGTAACTTTGAACCTTTACTGTGCAGAAATAAAAATACCATTTGTAACCATTTTGATTGTAAATAAAACAAGCCCCAAAACAGTTCCCTTGCATAGGCAAATCACTTTTAAAGCCCCGTGCTCTTTTTGAGTTTACATTTAACATTGTACTGGACAGTAGCGGTTTCCCCTTCAAACCTGCCCCCTCAGTCTCTCCTGCTATCTGCTTGTGTTCTTCTGGTTTTAGATTTGGTTTGTGGTTGACCGGTCAGTTCATAACTCTGAGGTTCTACTCTGATAGCCATCTGAGCCTGCATTTTGAGTCCTCTCAGACAGCAAGCTATACCAGCTAATGAAACATTTGTCACCATTTGTCCAGGCATACAGCTCAGCAATTGCAGGTCATTTAAACATCAGCCGTCTGACATAATCTTACATTATGCAATCCGAAGGGTCACTATCACACTTGTGCCTCTCTGCAGTCTCTTATCTATTATGCAAAAATCAGTCTCAATAACAATTTCCCATCGTATTATCCACTGTGCAGAACAGTCTCTTATTCAATTTGCAGCCTATCTGAGGAAATTGTTTGAGAACCCTTAGGAGGCAATTCTTCACTTGAAAGCAAATTTTGGAGGTGTCTCAGCTCCCAGAGCTAAGTGCCTGTTTCAGAGATGTGGAGGAAGAGTCCTTGCTGCCTGTGGGTTGGTAACAGGCTCTTCAATATTTAGCAGGTTTCCAGCTTTCAGCTAGGATGAGTGAATTTCTCTCTGATCTGTAATGCTCATCTTGGACTGTTCATTGCTTCCCTAATGCATATGTCTGTGGTTTCTGGGTAACAGAAAGGAGGAAAACTGGTTACAAATGTGAAAGACCCTTCCCTCTCCGTTCTTCGTTTTGTACTTTACATACTGAAAAAATGTTCAGTGTACTTGCCTTTGTGTACAGTTTCCTTTCAGGACCGTCTGGTTGCAGAGCCAAGAGAGTTCTTCAGGTAAGATCAGCCCTAGAGGTAAGAGACTGACTCTACAGTCTCTGTCAATCTGAGCATGTCTACACTGCAAAAACTGAAACCTTGTGGCAGTGAACCTCAGAGCCCAGATCTAGAAACTTGGGTTCACATAACATTACTAAAAATAGCCATAGCTGGGGCTGAAACTTGGGCTCTGAGACCCACTCCCTTTACTCAAGCGGGTAGATATGCATGGCTATATTTAGTACTGTAGTGGGAACCAGGTCCTTAGACCCTGGCCCTGAGATTCACTGCCATTGGTGTGTATGTGTGTGGGGTTTTTTGGCAGTGTAGATATACCTTGAGTTCACACTCCTTTTCCCTCTCTAGTATGTTCTCTGCTGCTTTGTCCTTTCTGACCTCTTGTGACCGAAATGATAAGGCTTCCATTACTTCCCTATGAGACTATTCCTCAAGTAAGAAATGGTTTCCTTACATTCAGCCGTAAAGTTTTCTTTGCTCAGTTTCATCCCATCACTTCTAGTTATAACCCCACGCATCACTATAAATAATTCCTTTCCTGATGGTGGTTGGACAGTTTCCTCGTCTCCCTTTATCCTTGTTTAGCCAAGTAGTTCTTACTGGTTAGTCATTTGTTTTCCTCATATAGTTATCTTCCATCCCTTTATTAGATCATAGTTTTGCTGCTGTTCTTTGAATTCCTTTCCATTTGTGTGTCTTTCTGGTCCCGACTTGCTGAGAGTTGAATGTTGCGTTCTAGCCATGGCCTCTCTGGGACCTGATACGAAAGGGGCTATTGGTTTGTTCAGTGGCTTGATGCCTTTTGCATGCCGTCTCAACTTTCATAGCTCCTTTTGCTGCCAAATTGTGGAAAAGCCTGCTGAGTCCTCTGCCTCAATAATGCAGAGCTCTGCAGCTCATTAACACTGCTTTTACCATCTGCACAGAGCAGGGGACAGCTTCTTAACCTGGCTGGCAGGTGTGCTAGCAAATGAGAATATATATGATCTACAGGAAATGCAGAGTGAGCAGGTGCTACTAAGATGAATATGTGACAGCAAACAGTCAAATGGGAGTTCCAAAGTAAAATCTGGATGTGGGCGCCCACTCTTTGTCCATGAAAGGAAGAATCACAAACCCCCAGGGGTAAACTTTGTCTTGTCAAAGCTCCCACCCATCCCTATAATCCCACACCAGATGATCTGTCACAGCTGCTTGAAGAAAGGAGCCATGTGCTCTCACTTTAGGCTCCCGCTTAAACACTCGCGTGTGACTGCTGTAAGGCAGGGTGGTGTGAGAAATGTGTGCCCAAGATCCACCTCTGCTTCTTAAGAAATCAGCCGGCCACTAGTAGCTTTGAGGCAATTGGGACTAGTTGGTACTTTTATAATTATTGGTGGTGGCATACTTTCCTGCATTTATTTCCTCCCATTCTGTAAGTTCCCCCATCTTCAAAGTGTCTGATGAAGTGGGATTTTCTCCCACGAAAGCTTATGCAATAAATAAATTTGTTAGTCTTTAAGTGCCACAGGACTCCTTGTTTGTTTGTTATACTGTAAAGCTATATCTGGTTGTATTCCTCCCTTTTTATCCATCACTTATGTTCTTTTGTGGGCTTTTGGGTCAGACACAATATCTTGGTGTTTGTGCGGTGGCTAGTGCGATGAGTTTTTTGGGTGCGAGCATAATATAAACATTAAACAACCATATAATGAGGAAGAACATCCAGCATGGAAAGACTGCCCTCCAACTGCCTCAACTAGGTAGAGCATAACAGGAAAGGTCTGTGTGCAGTACTGGATGAACATTGGTTCAGGGATGGTGCTGTTGGTACAAATTGGATGGATTGAGGCACTTGTCTTTGTTGTTGGATAAGGCATTCAAGGGGGTTTGGTTTCTAAAGCACACTAGTGACTAATGTGTGGTGCAGTAATGGGTCTGTGCAGACCCTGCTGATTCTTGCCAAAGATTCCCTGGTGCATTTTACCATGGTGCTGTGTGGAACAAGACTACACTGAAGTGCACCAGAAAGCTCTGCATGGAACTGGTTTGTTCAGCACGCGAGTGTATTTTAGAAATCACATCGCAGAGAGAACTTTCGATCCCCATATAGAGAAGCCTGAGGTTTCCTTTTGACCTTGTGTAGCAATGGTAACATTTCAGCAGCCCTGCTTAGGATTTTGAAGTGGATAGCTCCCTGAAATATATGGGGGGGGGCATAGTTTGTCTGTACAGCTAGAGAAAGAGACAAGGACTTGTCCAGACACAATTAGTGCACTTGTTTAACTAACTCAGTGAAACTTCCTAGCATGGATGCTCAAAGCCTGGCCTGCCTAATGCTGTCAGTTAAGGGGGTGATTTTCCTAATGTAGCTCAGCTGGAAGAAGTCTTAAAGTGACAGCGCTTATACTGGGAAAGCTTGGCTTATACCTGGTGGGGAAGGACAGATGTTGTATTGGTATAAGCCCTTGTATGCTGATATCATTACAAAGCCCTCCTAAGTGTAGACACAGCCCGAGAGTGTTCCCACACAGACTAAACTGGTCAGTGTTGACATTGAGGCCTGCTCCACACTTAAAACTTGTAGGAGCTTACCTGTGTCAGTTATGGCTGTGAGTTTTTTGGTTGTTGAGATTTTACTGTGCTGGTAGAAGCCCTAATGTAGACACAGATTATACTGCCATAACAGTGCTTGTGCTGGTTTCATTTGTGTCTCTTGAGGAGCTGCCATGAGCTGTGCAGGCTGAAACACTTTTATGTTGGTATTAGCTGTGTCTGTACTAGGGGAGTTTGCTACATGTTTGTTGCACCAGTATAGATATGCCAGCAAAACTCGTCTAGTGTAGACAATACCTTAGTTACGCTGGAGCAGCTGTGTGTGTGGATCTGTCCTACAGTATGAGAGCTTATGCTTTTTCTAAGGCCAGGAGGGACCTTTGTGACCATATAGTCTGACCTCCCATGTAACACAGGCCATGAACTCCCCTGAGTTAGCTGCTGCATCCAGTCCAACAGTTGTGGCTGAATTAAGGAAGATCTTTTTATAAAAAGCCCACCAACCCCCCACCCATCCAAATCTAGCTTACCTACTGGTGATAGAGTATCTACCACAACTGCTTGGTAAGTTGTTCCACTATTGAAAAGTTGCCCTTTATTTTTCATCTGAATTTGTCCAGCATCATATGTCACTGGATCTTGTTAGTCCTTCCTTTGCTAGATTGAAGAGCCCTCTATTATAAAATTTGTTTCCCACACAGATATTTATAGGTTGCAACCAGGTCATTTCTTAATCTTCTCTTTGTTAGCCTAAACAGACAGAGCTTTTTGAGCCCATCACTATAAGGCATTGTCTCCAGTTTTCAACCATTTTCATGGCTCTTCTTTGAACCTTCTCCTGTATATTGATACTCTTCTTGAATTATGGACCCAAGAACTGGATGCAGCATTTCAGTAGTGGTCATACCAGTGCAAAACTCAGAGCTACTAATTTGGAGAAACCTTTTCAATTGAAAGAGAAATTCAGTATGCTGTCAGGCCTCCACTACTGGACGTCTTAATAGACTCCTCCTCCTTCGGCTGACGCTGTTGCTGTACATCATGCTATGTTTTCATAGCAGTGGATTGGAGTTCCCAGCTTGAGGTCCTTTCAGAGATGACCCTGCCTGTCCCATTTGACAACATTAATTTCATTCTTTTAAAAATTAGATCCATAGTTTCTGTCCAACAACTAACCCCAAAATGACATGTGATGGTTTTGGACAATATTTCTTTTTCCTGTGCTGTTCCCTAAATTTCCCAGGAATGCTGTATGGAGGTGATTGTCTGATAATAACAGGAATCTCTGCACATGGGTAAGGATACCTAGCTGGGAGAGTGGCAGTGCCTAGCTTCCCTGCATGTGTCCCCATCTGTAGCAGTCTTTTCCTGTCTTCTGTGTGAGATCTCTTGGGAGTGGGAGACAGCAGGACTTACAACAAACTGTGTGTCATGAGATGCACATCTGTGCACTCCTGGGCTATGATCTATATGATTTTTCTGTTCACTTAGGCACTGTGATAGTATGATTTTATGCCAAAGAGGCCATGCAAGTTTCCTTTACGAGTGCTCAGAACCTATTCTACATGATCACTACAGTATCATGTTTCCTGCAGCATCATGTTTGTGTACCCATATAAAGCAGGTTATGTCACTTAGGGAGGGAAACAGAGCTGTCTTCTGGCAGCTTGTAAACAGCGCAGTGTCTGCAAAGGTTCATAACAGAGAAATCAGCTTGGCCCAGGAAGGTGAGCTGTGAGAGTATGGAAACAGAGAGACACTTTGAACGGCTTGGGGCTTTTGGCCTCGTAAAGTCCGTCTTGAAACATCTACAATAGGAGTTGGGCCCTGCCTTGAAAGAGGCAGAGAATGGCCATAAACCATCACAGCCAGACTTGAGGTGTGAGATGAGCGTATTTGTAACAGTGGTATTAGTTCAGTATGCGTGTTTTATCTTTTATTGTCTTGTGGTAACTGCTGGCTCATTGATATTATGATTCTGCATTGATTTGTCATATACTCACTTAAAATCGTATCCTGATCAATAAACTGGTAGTTGTTTTATCTAAAGCTGTGTGGACTTCAGAGGATGTGAGCAAGGGAGGTTGGGCATGATCCATTTTTGTTAAAAGGGCTGTCTTGAGTGTGTGGTGATTGGGGAAGAATCCCAGTCCCTGTAAGACAGAAGTTCCCACTGTGGTATCTGCATGACTGGGGAGAGCACGCTCACTGCAGGCTAGAGTGGACTAACTCAGGAGTGAGTGGTCACCTAGTTAGGTGGGGTAAGTTGGGAGTCAGGAGTGGAATTTGGGGGGGTCACCAGACTGGACCTGGGGAGCAGCCTGTCACTATGGCATTGGGCATCATGGTTTTGAAACTCACTTAAGAAAATGTTTCCTTTTGTCATAAATGTATGTGTGACATGCTGTACCCCATATACACCCTAACGATGTGATTTGTATACCATTCCTTCTGACCCTTATAGCGTAACCGTGTATTGTTTGTGGACCCTCAATATGCTGTTCTCCACTGTTTGAATCCGAACAACTGCTTTGATTTGCTGTAGCAGTCTGACCTGATCCTGTGATCCTCCCGTTCTGTAAGTTCTCCACCTTCAAAGTGTCTGAAGAAGTGGAATTTTCTCCCATGCAAGTTCATGTGATTAATAAATTTGTTAGTCTTTAAAAGTGCCCCAAGACTCCTTGTTTGCTTTGCTGAACTAGACTAACATGGCTATGTATTGTTTAATGCAGAGTATGTCAGGTCCGGTGTGTTTGGAGTGCTCATGACACGCTGAATGTTATTGTTACGATAGCATGTTTCTTGCAATGTCCCGTGCGTGGTTATGACAGCTCTGCTGCTACGTAATGTTCCCAAACGTGTATCTCAAGGCTTGAATAGATCCAGGCAAACACAAAGCAGAGTGAGAGTTCATGCTTTGCCGAGGCATACAGGAACAATGGACTGGCCTCAGCATCTGGTAAGTTGATGTTTCTTTGGCTCAAGCAGAGGAAGCTGTGCTGGACATTGCCAGTCACCTGACCTCTGGGGATGGCAGGGGAATCTATTAAAATGAGAGGCATTTTTGTCTCTGGAGTGCTCCCCTGTAATCCACCTATGAAGCAGATGAAAGACTGTTCATGTGGGGAGGCTGGCTGGAGGCTGCCTACCCAGCCTGTGATAAGATAACCTCAAAGACGGCCAGGTTATGAAGTGTTAAGTTTAGTTTAGAATGTGCCTTTCTATTTCTTCCTTTTCAAACCTGATTTCTTTTGGCTTATGGTCACTTAAAATCTTTCCATACATAATAAACTCTTTTGTTGTATCTAAAGCCCGACATCTGGTTTTGTGTGTGTGTGTGTGTAGAGACCCCGTTAAGAGTGACTGAACTGGTGCAGATCATTTCATTGATAAGTTGACTAATCAATGATCTTTCAGAGTCCAGTGGACAGCACTGAAGATGACATTTCCAAGGGTTGCACCTGGGACTGGAGTTGGGGGTTGGCTGGGGTCACCCATGAATGGCTGGCCAGGAGCACTCATTCGCTGGGTCAGAGACTGCTTGCTGGCAGAGCGCTGTGCGTGGGCTGACCCAGGAGTGGGTGTTTACACAGCAAAGCAAGTGTGATGATGGCTCCAGGGGGTGAGGGATTGGGTGACACAGTAATAAACCAGTCCAGACTGCAGAGGGCACTGTCACAGTGTGTATATTTTTAAACAGGCTTCAAAGGCTCCCAAATGCTGAAGGAGAGTCTAGGAGTGTGTGCACAGGAGTCAGCATCTAGCCCCCTTGTAGCCCCCTGTGCCCACATTGCAGGGGGCGCAGAGGTCGTGTTAGCCCCACGAGGAGGGCCATGCTGAGTTATGCACTCAAATAATCCAGCCATGGGCATGATGTGGGCCAGTTCTGCACTTATTCAACTGTGAGCTTCTGCAGCTCATCTGGAGCACTTGCCTTGTATCTTCAATAGATGTTTCTGTATCTTTTCCCTACAGTTCCACTCTCTGTCATCCTCTTGTCAGGAACCTTTCAAATGGGTGGTCTCTTCCAGGAGAAATTTATCCCATGTGCCATCCCAGAAGGAGAGGTTTTGAGAGACACAGCCTATAGTGATGGCAGTAAAATGGGACTTCCGGTGTGATCTCAGCTATCCTGGTTACCCTCTAGGTGACCTCGACAGTAGGCAGTCGTATGCATTCACTGAAGATTTTCATTATTCCTTTTTTGCTTTATGGCCGTCATCCAGCACCGAGGAAGTCAGTGGAAACAGGTTTGGAGCCAGGATTGGTATCCATGGTATATTAAACTCCCCCTCCCTTTATTTTTCTTGTTAACAGGCTTCTTTTTTCAAAGGCAGCTCTGTGGCTCAGCCACACTGGAATTATTGCTGGTTTCATCCGTCTCCTGCTATTTCACAAGCATGTCTTCCCTGATAGATTTGTAGAAGCCTGTTAGGTTAATGCTCACTCATCCTTCTTTCCAGCAGTTCCCCTAAAGCCCTAAATGGCTATAGACATCCCACCTTTGCCATTCGTTTTCTAACCCTGGCATTCATTGCCCTCGAGGGGTCCCCTGCCCTCAACTCTGGTCCAAGAAATGGAAAATAAACACTTGAACTCTTTTGCTGTCCCGCTTTTGCTGACTTTTTGGCTGTTTACTGCCTACCCTTCTTGACTAGCTCAGTTGGCAGCTCCTGCCACTTTCTCCCTTCAGGTCGTAATGAGCTCTGAAGATCCCACATGGTTTCTGCAGGCCCTCTCTTCTTCCAATACGCTTCCGCTGTAACCCCCAGATGTTGGAGCGTCTCCTCATGGGATCCTACTCACCACTTCTTGGTCCTTGTAGTCTTCCTTTCCAAAGGAATTGCAATCACTTGTCTTTGAGAATTCCAGCTCCTGGACTTGATCCTTGTGCTGTATCTTTCTCATTAGGTTGCTTTATTCCTCTCACATTTACTAACACAGAACTTACCTTCCCGGTTTAGATGATTAGCTAATCTATCCCAACAGTGGCTGCTAGTTTACCATCTTTCTTGACTTACAGTGCTTGTTATTGCTACTCTGGGCATGTGCTAATGATATTCTATCTCTAGAGAAATAACATAGTAAACTGAAGAAAGACCGGCAGAAATAAACAGCAAAGGGTGGTGAGTTATCGTCAAGTCATACGTGCTGTCTTTCCATCAATACTGCTTCTGTGTGATTGCAGTCAGAAGAAATTATGCAGAAGAGAATTTAGGAAGTTTTTCTGTTTCTGCAGCCTAACAGAGAGAGAGATCCAGGAGACAATGGAATATTCTCCCGGAGGAAGAGAAGGAAGCCTTATTTTTTGGTTCATTGAAAATTGTGGTGGAGAAATTGCTGAAAAAATGTAGAAAAGAAACCTGCTTTGACTGGGAGACAGACTAGATAGACTGTCTTTCCCACTGCTGATTTCTATGATAGCTGGGGAGAAGTAAAATGTAAGTGATCGTGATAAAGAATTCTATATAAATAAGGATGTATTCTTTTTCCATTTTCACCTGACTTGGAGGGCATATAAGTCTGTCATGATGCACATGCGTACATCTGTGTGTGGACATATAAATCCATTCTAAGAAATGCTGGTTTTATAGAAGTAATCCTATTTTGTCACATCAGTGTTTTTGTTTTTTTTTAAAATAGCCTCTCTCCTCATTTTGAAATTTTATTTTAGCAATTTGTTAGTTTTGGGGAAGGAAAAAAAATAAATTAATGATAGTTGAAGACTATGGGAGTTGGATGGAACCCTAACCTTGAGGATGATCTCATGGTTAAGACAAAACTCTAAATTCTCTTCCTGGCTTTACCACAGACCTATGTGAACTTAGGTAGAGCATTTTTTTTTCTTTTTCTTGCTCCTTCAGATTTCCATCTATAAAATGGGGATCATGTTTCCCTAGCTCTCCTGAGCATTGTGCATCTAAATCAGGTGTGGCCAAACTGTGGGTCAGGAGCTGCATGTGGCTCTTGAATGAAAAAGTGTGGCTCCTGAAAGAATGTCAGAAAATCAGTTTAGTAGGTGCAAGTATATGGCTATATGTCTCAGTGTGGCTCTTGAAGGTTTAATAATCAGCTTGTGTGGCTCTTGAGTTTGGCCACCCCTGATCTAAGTGAATGTGTGGACATTCTTAGAATGGGCTATTGAAGTGCAAAGTATATTGTTGTCAAGCTTAGCCATGGAGGTTTGCCACGTTGATGGTGCAGCATTCAGGCATCTTCCAAAAACTCTGAGTAAAAAAAGTGGCGCGCTTTGGTTTTTTGACCCCATTGGCTCATGTGGAACCTTGGGAAGGATGAATGCACCAGTGTTGCTTCAAGACTTTTACGGCAGTAAGGCGCCATTGGGGCCGTCTAAGTTTCCACACCAGGTTTTTTCCTCCCCCCTTTCCTCTTCTCCATGGGTGTGGCTGGTATGAATTGTTCACGGGGGAGGCATGACTAGGAGTAAAACCACCATCTCAGCAATGCACAGAGCACTCTGGTGTTCATGAGCTGTGAGTCTTGGCTGATAAATGATGCTCATATCCCATTCAAATATGATGCAAGCAGTTTTTTTGTAGTTTGTCTTCCAGTGCGGTAGTAAAGTTTTTAATTAGGAAAGCTAATGAGATCGATTAGTCATTAGAACTGACCTCTGGATCTCTGTGAGGAGTGGGCATGTGTGTGCTGGGCTGATAACGGGAGACGCTGGGGTATTGTTTGTAATAAAAGCGTAAAGTGTTTGATTTGAGTGAAATGTGCCACAGGGAATACATCATGCGGAGAAAAAAAATTACAACCCTGGGAGCCTGTAATGAAGGGAATTAAACCAACATCCTATCTAAATAACATGATTATCTACACAAAACCCCTCAGCTAGCAAGTAATAATAGAAAACTGAGCTGCTTCGGAGAGTCTCTTTCAGAACATGGTTAATGCCAGAGACTTGTGCACAGGCAGTAGCAGAAGAGCAGCTACTGTATGAATGCAACATCCAATTACCGCTGGGGAATAGAGTTTGCCTGGCGCCGATCTGTCTGTGTTTTGGAAATGGTGGGGAGGGGGAACTGAAAGCTGCAACAGTTCGGGTCCTCTGTTTCTTAGAGGCCTTGTAAGCGCAAGGCAGTGAGGGATCCTAGGCAGGAGCTGGACAGGATTCCTGATTAAATAGCAGTCATTCCTTATAATTCCTTATAATTTTATAAGATCAGATTAGGAGATAAAGAGTCCACTAATGTTTAGTTGTTATTCCAATATGAAAGTAGCAAACTTTTTAAAATTCCTTTGAGAGCTCCTACTTGAGAGGTAATGTGTGACAGTTTAGAAATGGGGTGCAAGAGTGATGGTTGGCAAAAGGAGATGGGAATCCAGGACTCCTGGGCTTTCTTCACATCTCTGCCACTGCTTTTCTGCATGACCACTGTGTAAAATATCCTCATGTTTGTAAAGCCCCTTAAGATCCATAAAAGGTTGTGCTGTGATTTAAAGTTTATTCTTGTGAAATGTAGGAGCATGGAATGTAGAGTGTGGTCTCCATTATCCTCCAAAAGGGGGAGGAGAGGCTGTTCAGCTTTCCAGCATGAACCTCTGCAATATTATAGAATTTTTGTCAGAGACGTACCATCATATGACTTGTGAAAGAGGTTGTTTGAGGCCGTTTGCAGGAATGGAGTCATTTATATTTACTACTTTTCTAGACTAGAGGATATCAAAACATGTGAATGATTAGTATCACTAGTGCTTTCTGAAGACTCTGGAGTTTTCTCTCTTACTTGGTCTAAAATGGTCCAGATCTGTCGCAAGTGAGATCTGCTAGATAGGGCTTTTGAGAAGAGTCCTAGATAGTAAAGAGGTGCAAAGGAATGGTTGGTGGCTGGCTGTTGAATTGATCATATTAATGTTGCAGAGGTGTTACATTGTTAATGGTACAACAGAGCATCCTGAGCTTTGGATAGGCATTTTTTAGTTATTTAACTCAAAAGAAAGAAATTAGATAACTGTTCTAAGAACAGGACCATCTGATCTGGGCAAAGAATCATGAACCTTAAGGCTGGAAGGGACGTGAGGCAGTCATCTAGTCCTCTCCCCTGCTCAATGGAGAACCAATCCCAACTAAATTGTCCCAGTCAGGGCTATGTCAGGCTGGACCTTAAAAACCCTAAGGGGTGGAGGTTCCCCTGCTTCCCTAGGTAACCCATTCCATTCCTCAAGCTCCATGGGAAAAAGGTTTTGCTAATATTGAACCTAGACTTCCCTCATTGCAACGTGAGATCACTGTTCCTAGTTGTGTCACTTGCGACCACTTGGAATAGCCTAGCTCCATCCTCCCTGGAACCTCTTCAGGGTTATCAAATCTCTCCTCACTCTTCTCTTTTTCTGCAGACTAAACAAGCCAAGTTCCTGCAGCTTCTCATTTGTCATGTTTTCCAGTCCCCTAATTATTTTATTTGTCCTCCATGGGACTCTCTCCAGTGTGTCCACATCCTTTTTTTAGAGAGGGTCCCAGAACTGGACATGATAGTCCAAATGAGGCCTCACCACTGCCGAATAGAGGGGAATAATCATGTCCCTCAGTCTGCCTGCAGAGCTCCTACCGATGCAGCCCATTGTGCTGTTATCCTTCCAGGCAATAAGGGCACACTGCAGACTCATCTCCAGCCTCTTGTTCACTGTAACACTGAGGTCTCTTGCTTCAAAATTGCTGCCTAGTCAGTTAGTCCCCAGTCTGTAGCACTGCATAGGATTCTCCTGTCCTAAGTGCAGAACTCTGCACTTGTCCTTGGTGAACCTCATCAGACTTGTTTTGACCCAATCCTTCCAGTTTGTCTAGGTCACTCTGTATCCTATCTGTATCTTCCAGGATGTCTTCTTACCTCTTCCCCAAGCTTAATGTCATTGGCAGACCTGCTGTGGGTTCAATCCACCCCATTCTCCAGCTCATTAATGAAAACGTTGACTAAAACCTCCCCCAGCACCAATCCCTGGGGCACTCCTCATGTTACTGGATGCTAACTAGACATTGAACTGTTGATCACAACCCATTGAGACTGATGATCTAGTCAGCTTTTTATCCATGTTATAGTCCATTCAGACTTCTTCAGCTTGATGATAAAAAAACACTGAGAGACCATATGAAAAACTCTGCTAAAGTCAAGGTATATCGCACCAATCACCTTCTTCCCATGCACAGACCCAGTTATCTCATCATAGAAAGGAATCAGATTGGAGAGGCATGACTTGCCCTTGATAAATCCATGCTAATGGTTCTTGATCAGCTTCCTATCTTCCAAGTGCTGCAAAATGGTTCCCCTAAGGATGTACTCCATGATTTTTCCAGGGACTGAGTTGGGTCTGAATGGCCTGTGATTTGCTGGATTCTCCTTCTTCCCTTTTTTGAAGCTGAGCACCACGTTTGTCTTTTTCCAGTCATAGAATCATAGAATGTTAGGGCTAGAAGGGACCTCATGAGGTCATCTAGTCCATCTCCCTACTAAAAAGCAAGACTACTCCCACTAAATCACCCCAACCCGGGTTTTGTCTAATCATATGTTAAAAGTTTCTAAAGTTGGCGATTCTGCCACCTCCCTACGTAACCCTTTTTAGTGCTTCACCGCCCTCCTATTGATAAAGATTTTCCTAATATTCAACCTAGATCTTCCCAGCTGCAAGTTGAAACAATTGTTCCCTGTTTTGTTCTCTGCTGCCACTGAGAAAAGCCTGGCTCCCCACTCTTTGAAGCACCCCTTCAAGTAGTTGAAGCAGGGGCATCAGTGGCACCAGGCTTATGGGGCTCGAGCCCTGAGAACCAGCACATGAGTCCTGGGTCCACTGCCAGCCTGGCTGCGGCAGTGGCATGCTTAAGTGGCTCAAGCACCAAGGCCCAGTGCGCCGATCTCTGGCTCTTTTCCCAGGCCAGCAGTGCTTCTGAGTTGAAGGTTGCTATCAAATCCCCCCTCAGTCTTCTCTTCTGCAGACGAAATAGGTCTACCGTATATCACTGCGTATAAGCCAAAAATTTTGTGCCTGAAAATTGGCTTCAAAACAGGGACTTGGCTTATACTCGGGAGAATACGGTAGACAACCCAGGCCAGCCCTTTCCCTGACCATGCAGCAGGCCGGAGCCCCAGTGTTGCTGGGCGGCCATCCTGGGCAGTCGGCCCGGGCTGGGACTGGAGGAAGGAAGGGACCCCGGCATCTGGAGCAGCCAAGTAAGGGGGTCCTGGGGGGTGGGGGTCGGCCTGGACATTGACGGGGGGATTCAGGGAGTCCAGGGAAGGGGCGGCAGGGACCGGAGGTTGGGGAGTTGGGAAAAGTGATGGGATGGCAGGGAGGGTTTGGGGGGGGGGGGAGGGTTCAGGGAGGCCAGGAAAGGGGCAGCAGGGCTCAGACTTTGGGGGGGGTCAGGGAGTCCAGGGAAAGTGGCAGGAGGACCTGGGGTTTTTGGGGAGCCCAGGGAAGCAGGAACAGGGACTGGGGATTTGGGGGGGGTGCCTGGCAGGCTGGGAAAGAGTGGCAGCAGGGGTTGGGGGGTGAGGGGGAAAGGGGTGGAAAGGGTGTTGGGTAACAGGGGAGCAACAGCATGGAACTGAGAAGGGAGCAGGGGGGCGGCAGTGAGGAAAAGGCGGAGCAGAGAGCAGCAGTGAGAAAGGGGGGAGTAGGGGGTAGCAGGAGGACCAGGGGAGCAGCAGCAGGAAACTGAGAAGTGAGCAGGGGGATAGCAATGAGGAAAGGGCAGAGCAGGGAGCAGCAGGGGTGATGGAAGTGAGGAAAGGGCAGAGCAGGTGGGAGCAAGGGGGCAACAATGAGGAAAGGGCAGAGCAAGGGGCAATGGTGAGGTAAATGAGAAGTGAACAGGGGTGAAGCAGTGAGGAAAGGGCAGAGCAGGTGGGAGCAGGGGGCAACAGTGAGGAAAGGACAGCGCAGGGGGCAGCAGCAGGAAACTGAGAAGTGAGCAGGCGTGTAGCAGTGAGGAAAGGGCAGAGCAGGAGGGCAGGAGTGAGGAATGGACAGCGGGGGGGGGTATGGGAAAAGCAGCAGCAGAGATTTTAGGTAGGGAAGCTGTCAGAAACTCCTTAAGAAGCCAGAAGCAGTGGGTGGGGGGTTAGGGGCCAAGGCCAAAAGGGGACCTCGGCTTATACCTGGGTCACCAATTTTAGCTTCTTTTTTGGGCTCAGAATTGGGGGGTCAGCTTGTGCCTGGATCAGCTTATACCCGAGTATATACAGTAGTTCCTTCGGTCTCTCCTCATGAGTCATGTGCTCCAACCCCCTAAATCATTTTTGTTGCCCTCCATTGAACTCTTTCTAGTTTGTCCACATCTTTTTTGTAGTGGGGAGCCCAAAACTGGACACACTATTCTAGATGCGGCCTCACCGGTGCTGAATAGAAGGGAATAATCACATCCTTCAGTATGCTGGCAACACTCCTGTTGATGCAGCCCAATATGCAGTTGGCAACAAGGGCAGACTGTTGACTCATATCCAACTTCCTGGCCACCTTAACCCCCAAGGTCCTTTTTTACAGGTCTGCTACATAGCCAGTTGGTCCTCAGCCTATAGTGGTACATGGAATTTTTCCATCCTAAGTGTAGGACTTTGCAGTTTTCCTTGTTTAGCCTTATGAGATTTCATTTGGCCCACTGCTCCAATTTGTCTAGGTCTCTCTGAATCCTATCCCTTCCCCCTGGCGTTTGTACCATTCCCCCAGCTTGGCATCATCTGCAAACTCACTGAGCGTGCAATCTATCCCATCATTCAGATCATTAACGAAGTTGTTTTGCAGAACTGGCCCCAGGACTGACCCCAGGGGCAGTCCACTAGTTACTAGTTGCCAACAAGGCACTGAGCCATTGATCCCTGCCCACTGAGCACAATGATCCACCTAGCTTTCTTACCCACCTTACATATGGTTCATTCATCCAAGCCATACTTCCTTAACTTGCCGACAAGAATGCTGTGGGAAACTGTATCAAAAGCTTTGCTAAAGTGAAGCTATATCACATTGATGGCTATTCCTGCATCTACATATCTCATCATAGAAGGCAATCAGGTTGGTCAGGCCTGATTTGCCTGTGGTGAATCCATGCTGACTGGTCCTGATCATCCTGTTTTCCTCCAAGTGTTTCAGAATATATTCTTTGAGGACCTGCTGCATGATTTTTCCAGGGATTGAGGTGAGGTGGTTTGTAGTCATCCATGACCTCTCCGAGCCACCATAAGTTTTCAAAGATAAATGCCAGCAGCTCTGCAGTCACGTCAACCAGCTCCCTCAGCACTCTTGGATTTATTGCATCTGGTTCCACCAACCTGTGCGTGTCCAGGCTTTGAGATAGTCTTCATCCTGTTCTTTCAGCACAGACTTGGGACATGCCTTAGTGCTGAAAGAAAACACAGTTAGATATTATGTTACAGTAGGTCTCAAAATGTGCTAGGCAGGGTCGTTGCTGCCCTGAAAAAAGGGTCAGGCCCTGCACCCTGCCACTTTACCCTGCCCTGGGGCCTGATCCGGCCCTTGGATTGGGCTCCTCCCAGTGGTAGTTTGGCCCACACCTGGGCCCAGCTGGCCAGCAGCAGGTGGCTCCAGCTTGCATCTGGCCCCAGCCGCTGCTGGCCAGCGGCACCAGCCCAGATCCGGCTCCTGCTTCCAGGGCTCAGCTGAAGACGTGGGGGGGAGGCTGCAGCCCTTGGGCCCAGCAGCAGTGATGCCCCAGTGCTAGGTGCTGTACTTGGGATTATGCACGCAGTGCCCTGAGGAGCTTACAGTGGTGTTTAAAAAGTCCAGTTTGGGGAAACTTGGGAAACATTCTGTGAAAATGAGAAACTGTTCAGCTTCTAGCCTACTTTTTAGTTTTGTAACACAACAGGGTCTTTCTTTTATAGCCCTTGTCTACACTAGGGAAATTTTGTAACCTTGGTGCTTTGCCAATACTGATTCAGGTATAGCATGTGAAGTAGCTCCACTTTGATGTAGGTGAGAGAGAAGAGTGCTGAAAACACCAGCAGTACCAGTTTATGCGAGCACTCCTGAGTTAGCTAACGGTGGTAGAAGTGAATTGGCGTCTGCAGCCCTGGGAAGGTCGTACAAAATGTCCCTCCTGTAGACAGAACCTTGGATTTCCCCACTGCCTGCAGCCTGTTCCATTCTGGTGTTGACTTGGAAATGCCTGTCAAAACCATAGACTTCTACTTGAGGAACAAGGGACTGTAACACCTTGGAAACAAAAATTTTTGTGTGACTAGTTAAGTAAGAGAGAAGGAAGAGAAGAACTGAGACTATTGAATCTGATTAATAGAGCAGGTTTGATTTGGTTTTTTTAAGCAGGTTTTTTAACTAGAAGGGACCAGCAGCAATTTAAGCCGCTGGCTTTAACTTCCTGGCTTTTGTGGGTATTAGACACTTACCATAACTTAATGTACCTTTTTTGTCATTTACTGTACTGTATGACAATCCTTCTTTTATTAATGCTTGCTGATAATTGCAGAAAGCATCATTTCTTTAGGTCTCCCTCTTTACCACCCTGGACGGCGTTATAATGTGTTTTGTGCTGAGCCTATTTATTAAAATAACGGTGCATAAGATTATTTCAGTGTATTTATTATTAATCATTTGCATTGGGATCACAAATCAGGCCACCATAAGGAATGAAGGTCCCTTTGTGCTTAGTGTTGTATAAAAAAAAATGTAATTTTTGGGCCCAAAATCCAATCTCTTTGCCGAAACAAGTTGATTTACATCAGAAACTGAACCATGCAGTCTTTTGAAAGGACTTCCTACTTGTGTACTTGACCTGCTATGTTTGCTGTATTTAAAAAGACTTTTTTGGTTTGATTTAACCATCTGAATATTTTTAGTGGAAAAGTGACGGTGTAACTATAAAAGCTGTGAGTAGTGATAGGGGAAATGGTAGATTAAAACTCTCATCATACTTGTGAATGTCGCTATGGGTAAATCTGCTGCCAGTTTTTGCTCCATTTATTTATACTGAGCCTTTTCAGACTCTCAGCTGTAGTGAATGATCATGTCAGTTGTACAACACAACAAGCGTGCACAACACTGAACAGGTAAAGCTGAAGATCTCGATGTTGCTAAATATTGCTCTCTTTAGTCAGCGATCATCCTTCTTCCGCACATTTTTGGGGAAAGTTGCTGTGCCATTTTTTTTAGTGTGAAATGTCACTGGAAGTCTTAATGTTGAGCCTTCTCTTTTGCCTGCCCCATATGTCAGAGTTTTCTACCTCTGACTGGCTTTGGGATGGGAGATTCATGCTACAGAGACCCTATTCTGCCCTTCAAAGCCCAACAGTGGTTTTGAGTTGCTGCATTTGAATTAACTTTAGGAACAAGCTGCCAAATGAGCAAGAAAAATGAGTACCTGTGTTTTATTTCTGGTGCAAGAGGGCACAGCTGCTATTATCATCACATTCTGAAAACCTGCTGTGCTATGATAGCACTTGGCAAAGAGGCCGCTGGTGGAATACAGTTGTATATTTTTCTAGTTGAGGTGGACTTTCAGTGGTAGCTCCGTGCTTCTGGTACCCTTGTTACTACCACCCACTGAATGTAGTCCATGGGCAGCGCTAATCCCACCTCTCCCAATGCGGATACTTTGGGCAAACACAGAAACTGGGTTTGGTTTTCCCCTCTTCATCTTGCAATAATTTTAATTAGAAGATCTCCAAGAAAACCAGCTGGCCCTTTAAATCAGTTATAAAACCAGAAGACTCAGTCTCAGCATGTAGTGTCAGCTTTAATCATCTGGGCAGTTATAGCTGTATGTTATAAAAGTCAGGCAATTAGATGCATTCCTTAAAGCTGTGAAAAAAAATGCTAGCTATCAAAGAGAGGAAAACCAGAGTCAAACATATAACTGTTAATTGCATGAAGCATTCAGCAGAAAAACCTGGGGTGTAGATCATCTTGCAAAATATTATGAAAATGGAAATGATTAAATACATAAATCTATTCAGAATGTAGATGTCAGGGATATAAAGGTGTTTTTTCTAAATGTGTTTGAAATGTCTCGAAGGACCATTGTACAGTAGGAAGGCTGGAGTATTTCTGCTCTTTATGGTGCAGTGGGGAAATGCTTGTTTCAGTCAGGAGTATGCAATGATATAACCAAGGATGAAAAAGTCTTCTGCGCGTCAAATGGAATGGGTACAGAGTCCTACACTTAGGACAGAAATTTCTCATGTGCTGCGAAAGGTTGGCCGGCTAAGCAGTGGTTTTGCAGAAAAGGATCTGGGGGTTACAGTGGACAGTGGAAAAGAAGCTTGGTAAGAGTCAGCAGTGTGTCCTTGTTGCCAAAAAGGCTAACAGCATGTTGGACTGCATCAGTAGGAACATTTCCAACAGATTCAGGGAATGATTATTCCCCTCTATTTGAAACTGGTGGAATCACATCTGGAATACTGTGTCTAGTTTGGGGCCCCCCACTACAGGGAGGATGTGAACAAACTGGAGAGAGTCCAGCAGAGTAAAAAATTAAAAATGATGGGGGGGGGATATATAACTAATGAGAGAGGGTGAGGGAACTGGGCTCTTTTAGTCTGCAGAAGGGAAGAGTTGGAGGGAGGGGGATTTGATAGCAGCCTTCAACTACCTGAATCAGAGAATATTAGGGTTAGAGGGGACCTCAGGAGGTTCTCCAGACCTGAAGGGAGGTTCCAGTGAGGTTGGAGCTAGGGTGTTTTTAATAGCGGTGGATGACAGAACAAGGAGCAATGGACTCAAGTTGCAGTGGGGGAGGTCTAGGTTGGATATTTTGCAAATCTTTGTCATTAGGAGGTTGGTGAAGCACTGAGAGGGTTATCTAGGGAGGTGTTGGAATTTTCATCTTTAGGGGTTTTTAAGGCCTGGCTTGACAAAGGCCTGGCTGGGTTGATACAGATGGGGCTGGTCCCCCTCTGAGGAGGGGGCTGGACTAGATGATCTCCTGAGATCCCCTTCAGCCCTAATCTTCGATGACATCACTTTGCCTAAATGTTTCATTTAGTCCAGTTCCTACCTTGGACAGAAACATATCAACACCCCTATAATATACGTGAATACTAGTGGCGTGTGTGTAGGTGTATGTGTACGTACACTTGGTGTGACATTACTTTCCAAAGTGGGGTTCATAAGTACCTGAAGTGCAAAGAAGCTCTCCTTAGTCTTAGCTGGAAATCAGCCTTCTCTACATAGGATGAACTTCTTATGTAAATGTGTCTCCTTTTTCCTGCTTTCAAGTTCTCATCCTTAGGATGCATGTGATTTTTCAGGTGTTTCTTCTGCTTATTTTCTTCCAGGGTCCAGCTTGCACCTTATAAAGAGCTCAACAGCTAACAAAGTGGTACAAACTCGCTACAGGATAGTGAAGAAGAACATAGTTTCACCTTCAGGTTCATCATCATTCTTCAGTGTTCCTATTCCCAGTTGGAAGACAAGAAGACTTGTGACATCCAGGTAATATTTCAGGCTATGTTTTTTGGATGGCAGTAGGAGATAAATCTCTTTAAGAAGTCTAGGAACAGCTGTGTGGCTTGCTTACCTATACTAGTTTATTATATTACTCCTCATCTTCCTCTATGCTGTTCCCCAGTATTTGAATCTTAACAACTGCTTTGATTTGCTGTTATGGTGTGACCTGATCCCATGACTTATGATTTCCTGCATTTATTTCCTCCCATTCTGTAAGTTCCCCCATCTTCAAAGCATCTGGCAAAGTGGGATTTTCTCCCATGAAAGCTCATGCTGTAAATAAATGTTAATCTTTAAGTGCTACAGGACCCCTTATTAGTTGTAACTTAATTTGTTGTTGTTGATTTAGTAGCTTCTATATGTAGTATATTGACTTAAGTGTAAAATCTTAATGGTAATCCCCAGATGGGTGATGACTTTCCACAGTCGTGTGAGCCACTTCATATTTATTCACTTCTTGAACAGTTGTTTTCACAATTATAGCCGTTAAATAGCCTCTAAGAGAGTGGGAGAAGCTCATGTGGTGGCTCTCTGTGCAGCTGTGTGAATAAAGCCTGTATCTTCTGAGTCTGGGGAGGTCTCTTGAAAAGTGGAAAGTGCCCTGAATCATCAGTTCTCAAAGGCAGCAGGCCTACTGTTACAGTCAGCATATTGATTTAAAAATTGAAAATAGCCATTCTCTCTGCTTGCCCTGCTGCAAACACTTCATAAGTGTGCTTTGAACAATATTGTTCAAGCTTGCTCTGTCTGGAAACAATTAAGCCAAAGTCCTCTAGCTCATTTGAAAGAAAGCATTCTGAAAATGTGGGCTGTCCCCTGTTCTATACCCTGTAACTGGTTGGGGGAGTTAGTTGCCACAGGAAGTTGTTGAGGTCAAGAATTGTACAAGATTCAGAAGAGGATTGGGTGTTTATATGGTATCATGAATGCGCAAGGTTATCTTATTTGGTGATTCAAAAAATGTGGAGAGGATATTAAACTTCCTGCTTCAAGATTTAAACTAAGCTCTGTCAGAGACCAGAGTGACACCTACCATGGGGACCAAATTACACCATATTTGCTTGTGATGGGGTGTTCTTCACCTGGCTCTGAAGCATCTGCTGCTGGCCATTGTCAGAAACAGGTGACTGGAGTGCCTCAGTCTTGGGCCTGCTCCTGTCTGGCACTCCCTCTTTCCTTGTGTTCCACTAACCAAGATGCAAGGAACTGCACCACAGGATTCTACAGGCTTTTCCCCCTTCCCTCCAGCCTTCTCACCTGAAGTAGCATTTAATGTAATAAATGTTAAGAGCAAGTGCAAAACTGATGAATCCAAAGTTTATGCACCTCTTTTCTCTGAACAGTTTCTAGAACAGGGGTCTTAAACACGTAGCCCATGGGCCTCATGCAGCCCCTAAAGTTATTTCCTGTGGCCTGCAATGGCACTACTGTTATCGATACTTGCAATAGCATTGTATGAAAAGGTTTCAGTGGTGCGGCCCTGAGGCTCACGTCCTAGTCCTCATGCGGTCCTACTAGTCCTTGTGTAGCCCTTGTGGTGATTTGAGTTGGAGACCCTTTTCTAGAAGTTTCAGTGCTCTGGGAGCAGGGTAGTTAACACTTTGAAACCAGCTCAGCCTAGAGGCTCCCAGTTTCTATTATCCTATTGCCCTTGGTGTCCTGGTGCTACTGACTCCTATGGACTATGTGGTGGGTTCATTCTGGAGTTGTGATTGGTTGGTATCCAAATTTTCACACCCCAAGGGTTTGTAAATCCTATTATCACACTGTATGGAGTTTAAGAAGTCTGTTGGCTGGGACTGGAGACTGTCCCCAGTTCTATACCTAAGACAGGTCAGCATGTACTGCTTGACGTTACTGACCGCCACCGTCTAATCACCTGTATACTCACACTGATGACAAATGCTCCTCCACTGATAGTGCACTTGGCAGAATAAGCCTTTAGAGCTAAGGTTCAACAATGAGCCTTAACTCTGCCCATTTTCCCTGCTCTGAAGCCCCAGTGCTTTTTAGATCTTTGCAGCCACATACCATACCTTTTGCTGTATGTCTGGTCTCTATGTCCACCTTCCCCTTCGGGATACTTCAAGAGGGTAACCAGGGATGTGAGACGTATGTTGACTATCTGCCTTTAGTGGTGAGAAGGTTCTGGCAGTGCCAGCTGTGGATCAGCTCCCCAACTCCCCCAGCCTCTGAGAACATGAGTGCTGTCTGCCAGGCCTCTGCAGGCTGTGCTCCCTCTGAACAGGTCAGTGGTAGGATCACACCAGCCCCTGGGAGTTCCCTCAACGCCTCTCTGGAGCATCAGTCCCTGTTTCACTGAGCACTGACGCAGCTCCCAGATGTGTTACTTCCAAAAGAACAAATGCACTCCAACTTGCTATTTTTACCTCAGGATTGCCACTTGGCTTAACATACAGCACTTCAGTAGATTTACAGTGAAAGCAAGAGTACAGTTACAGTTGTCATTCTCAGGACAGAGTAAGATGATAGAAGATAAGAATATTGTAGACAAAAGGTTACATACGAAACAAAATCATGACATAGTTTTTAGAGCTTGATCTTATTGCCTGTCTCCTGCAGTATAGCTTTCCCCAAGTCCTTTCCCCATGTTTTCGGCTAGGATGGCTAAGATCCACTGTTCATGAGATGAAGCCTGCTGGCAGCTCACCCATGCAGAGTGAAGGGTAGCAGAACATCTCTTTGTACCCCGCTATACAAGACCAAACCATTGATATTTATCTGAAAACTGGGACTGCCACTCTCTCCACCCCCAATGTTTCCCTCTTCCTGTTCTTTTCCTTCTGAAGCCTCCTCAAGTGCCTCTTTACATTTGACTCAGCATGCTAATAGACTGCAGTAAGAGATTGTGCCACACACACTCACAGAAACTTAGAAACCATCTGATCAGCGTCCTGTACCGGAAACAGAAGAAAATTAAAAATGAACTCTTGACACTGGAATCTCTTCTTCAAAACCAACCTACAAAGCTGGACTTCACAAAAAAGGGAAAATCCACCTACCATACACACTTTGCTTTCCTACAGAAGAAGAAAGAAACCAAACTGTCTAAGCTACTATGCAGCACAAAGAACAACAAGAGCGACTCCTTCAACCTACCCAACAACATTGTTAATCTTTTGTGGAACATCCTTACTCCAGCAGAGGAATCTGTGCTCCTTCAGGGACTTTCCTTCTGCCCCACAACCCCTACACATGTGATAAAATTCTGTGGTGAGCTGGAGGGCTATTTTTGTCATCTCAGGCTCAAGGAGTATTTCCACCACACCAACAATCTACAGAGCGACCTAGCGATACCTTCCTCCCAACACTGCAAGAAGAAATATTCTTCATGGACTCCTCCTGATGGTCGGCATAACAGGCTAGATTTCTACATTGATGGTTTCTGCCACCATGCAAAGGCTGAAATCATGCACAGACAACATCCTTTACACCATAATCTCAGCCTTGCAGAACACAATGCTATCCACAGCCTCAGAAACAAATTTGGCATTAATAAGGAGGGCTTTAAACTAGGTTCAAAGGGGGAAGGAGACCAAAGCCCACAGGTAAGTGACAATGTGGGAGATCTGGGGGAAGGGATGGAACCTGGGGGGTGCTGGGGCTGTAGCACCAGGAATAAAAGAGAAGGTAGGTGGAACATGGGGGGGGGGGATCAAATAATTGTCTTAAGTGTTCTACTGGAGCCAAGGAACTATGATATCATAGGAATAATGGAGACGTGGTGGGATAGTCTGCATGACTGGAGCTCTGCCATGGATGGGTATAAACTGTTCAGGAAAGACAGGCAGGCAAGAAGAGGGGGAGGAGTAGCGTTATATGTAAAAGAGCTCTGTGACTGCTCAGAGCTCCATTATGGAAGTGGAAGCGTGCCAGTAGAAAGTCTGTGGGTTACACTGAGAGGGGAAAGCAACAAAGGGGATGTTGTGGTGGGTGTCTGCTATAGACCACCAGACCAGAAGCAGGAGGTGGATGAGGTGTTCTATGGACAACTAGTGGGAGCTTCTAGATCACAGGCCCTGGTGCTCATGGGGGAATTCAGTTACCCTGACATCTGCTGGGGGGCCAATACAGCAGTGCATGGGCAATCCAGGAAGTTTTTAGAGAGTGTTGGGGATAACTTTCTAGTACAGATGCTGGAGGAACCAAGTAGGGGCCTTGCACCTCTCGACCTGCTGCTCTCAAACAGGGAAGAACTGATCAGGGACGTAGAGGTAAATGGCAAGCTAGGCAGTAGTGACCATGACATGGTTGAGTTAAGGATCCTGATTAAAGGAAGGAAGCAAAACAAAAACCCTGGACTTCAAAAAAGCAGATTTTGGCTCCCTCAGGGAACTGATGGGGAGGATCCCTTGGGAAGCTAATCTGAAGGGGAAAGGAGTCCAAGAGAGTTGGTTATATTTAAAAAAAAACCCTGCTAAGGGCACAGGAAGTTGCCATTCCAATTAGGAGAAAGAATAAACATGTGAGGCAGCCAGAATGGCTTAGCCGAGAACTCTGCTCTGAGCTTAAACATAAAAAGGAAGCTTACAGGAAGTGGAAGCTTGGTCAGATGACCAAAGAGTCATATAAAGGTATTGCTAGGGACTACAGGGATAAAATCAGAAGGCCAAAGGACAAATGGAGCTGCGGCTAGCGAGGGATGTAAAGGATAACAAGAAGGGGTTCTACAAGTATGTTAATAACAAGAAGAGGATCAGGGATGGTGTAGGTCCCTTGCTGAATGGGGCAAGCATCCTCGTGACGGAGGATGAGGGAAAAGCTGAAGTGCTCAATGCATTTTTTGCTTCAGTTTTCACAGGCAGGGTCAGCTCCCAGCCCACTACCATGGGTGTGGCAGATGGGAGAGAAGAAAACAGGCCCTTGGTGACAGAAGGTCAGGTTAGGGACTACTTAAGAAGCTGGATGTGCACAAGTCCATGGGGCTGGACGAACTGCATCTAAGGGTGCTAAGGGAATTGGCTGATGAGATGGCAGCACTGCTGGCCGTTATCTTTCAAAACTCATGGGGAACGGGGGAGGTGCCAGAGGACTGGAAAAAAGCAAATGTAGTGCCTATTTTCAAGAAAGGGAAAAGGAGGATCCGGGGAATTACAGACCTGTCAGCCTCACCTCAATCCCTGGAAAAATGATGGAGCAGGTTCTGAAAGAATCCATCCTTAAACACTTAGAGGAAAATAGAGTGATCAGGAACAGTCAGCATGGATTTACCAAGGGTAAATCATGCCTGACCAATCTCATTTCCTTCTATGATCAGATGACTGGTTTTCTGGATGCAGGAAGAACCGTTGATGTGATATACCTTGATTTTAGCAAGGCTTTTGATAGTTTCCCACAGCATTCTTATTGGCAAATTAAGGAAGAATGGGTTGGATAGGTGGACTATAGGGTGGATAGAAAACTGGCTAGATCAATGGTTTCATCATGTAGGAATCAGTGGATCCATGTCTAGCTGGCAGCCAGTCACGAGTGGTGTGCCCCAGGGGTCGGTCCTGGGGCCGGTTCTGTTCAACATTTTCATCAGTGATCTGGATGATGGAATAGACTGCATTCTCAGTAAGTTTGCGGATGACACCAAGCTAGGGGGACCAGTAGACACGCTGGAGGGCAAGGACAGGATTCAGGGAGACCTAGATAAATTGGAACAGTGGGCCAATAGAAATCTTATGAGCTTCAATAAGGACAAGTGTAAAATCCTGCACTTGGGACAGAAAAACCCCATGCACAGCTACAGGCTGGGGAACTTTCAGCTAAGTAGCAGCAGTTTAGAAAAGGACCTGGGGGTCCTGGTGGATGGGAAGCTGGATATGAGTCAGCAGTGTGCTCTTGCTGCCAAAAAGGCCAATGGCAT